>JAKXYG010000527.1:65000-582500 GCA_025895645.1 Cardicola forsteri | reverse complement strand
GTTCAACCGTTTTCAAATACCTGTAGCACACTTAATATTAATTGGCTATGCATTTCTAAAACAATAAGAGAATGATAATTAAAATTAATTGCTTATATTTTACGTAGATTGCTCACTCATCTAGCTAGAATAGTTATGGAAGCCCATCCATTAAGAAGATCGGGTGGTTAACGAATTATTTGGACGGACATTATAACACGCAAACTCAGTCTTTTTAATTACGCTAAGCCCCACCCAGTTCTAATAAATAACTTGATTGGGCGTCCGATTGCTTACCGTTTGCAGTTAATAGAGATCACTGGAAGGGTTTAATTTAGGATATAATTAACATTTAAAGACATTAAGTGCACATTGTAAAAGTTGGTTCTTTTGCAGACGTTTGGTAATTTAAAATACTCTGGGCGATAATAACCGGTGGGGGTTGTTTATCCCCGATGAGGATGATGATTATAACTTGACATAATTAAATGTTTGAGTATTGCATGAAGCGATTGTACAAAATATTTTTTACAATATAGAAAAATGTTTCTTTAGTTTAAAATATACAAAATATAATAAAAAATTTTTGAGACAATGCGCCAGTTGCTGTGTATTACATTTTAACAAGTAATAATAACAATTTAAAAAGTAATGTATACTGATAATCTTAAAGATTTCAGTAATGCTTATAAAGTCTCAAATTCCAATGATACTGATATTTCTGACTGTTTCACCTAAACATGGTGCATCCTGGACTAGGTGCCCACAGGAATCTACACCAATAACAGCAGGGACCAAGTATGCAGCGGCATAACTGGGCACTCATTGGCTCCGGAATAAGTACTACACCCAAAAGTACATACACCCAAAACGCTTAAAAGCTATCTCAAGGTATCCATTTACTACATGTAGCTGGCGTCAACCCCCATTTCATCCAAAAAACATCGTTTCGTTAATTCCTGTTAACACTAGTTTTATCGCAAGAAAGCGGTTTTTTTAGACAATAAATTTTATTTACGCCTATACCAAGTTCAATTCGCAACCGACAAACTTATCGCATGGTAACTCGGGATGGTAAGCGAACGTGGAATGGGCAACGGTTTGATCCTAACAGCTGGCACTCAATGTCCGGTCCTCGCTTGGTTTCGCTGAAATTAACCATTTGCTGAAAAACATGTTTTTATGTTCAAACGCAGCAAGCAATAAAAAGTTGTACGAAAATATATAACAAAAATTAGTGAGTTTAATATTATGAAAGAATTAATAAATTAGGAAGAAGGGTTTTTACAGATTTTTATAATCAAAATATCCCTTAATAATAGGTCAACTAAAAGTCTATTATTTTTAAAAGTAACTCTATCTTAATATGTCCCAAGTCCAATTGGGAAAAAGGGAGAATTAATGTTTACAGTTAGCAAAAACTGGTCATTTTAATAAATAATGCTAAAAAACTAGAACAGCATCTTATTATTTATTTTTTAAATTTATGTTTGTTACTTTAAATGCTTTACGATGAATATCCATCAGTAGTGTACAATCACATAAAACGATCTGTTTGGAGACCAAATGCGTTTTAAAATAATAATAATAATAAACCTAAGAGTAGGTTACACATTTATTTTACAAAATAATATTTTGAACTTTAAAATTTTTTTAAATCAGCTTAAATAACAACAGGGACGAAGCAGTATAAATTTATTTTTATATGTTTCTCTGTTTTGTATTCTTGTAAAAAGCTGGTTATTTAAACAAAAACTAATGCATTTTTTCTATTCCAAAACATTTGTTTTACGCATTTCTATATATATATATATATATATATACTGTATAATGTTCTATTTTTAAATTTTAAATGTCAATTAAAGTTATGTTGTTGTTTAATGTGGGCCATTTTTGTGTTTTATAACACTTAAAATGATTATTTATTGATTAAATTATTGGAAAAAGATAAGGATACGTTTTGGTGTTTTATATTTCAAATCAACAAATTTTGTTTTTAATTGTTTCCAGTTTTAAAACTGCTGTCAACCAACTTTATCAATAATGGGCCTAGCTTTACTTGTATGTTTCTAGTAGTAACTTTAACATTAAACAAATAGCAACATTTCCTTGAAAATTACTATTTATTAAGTCTGTTTGAATGTCGTATTGGCTATTCCATCAAAACAGTGCAAAGTTGTTTTTGAAACTTTTACAAACAATTCTCAATGTAATACTGTAAAACAAAATTATATTTTCTATATACAATCAAATTAACGAAGTAGTACTTGGTAATCTATAACTTTTAAGGGGGGATGGTTTAATGGTTAACTTGCCAGACATGTGCGACGTGACGACGTCACAAAGATGCCGTCTATCAGCCAACAAACTTCGTTATTCTTCTACGTTTGTTACGCTTATCAACTCAACAAAGTCGGTCGTTTTATATGGCGTAAAAATATGGAAAATAAAGAAGAGATGGACACGTTTCCAAGTAAAATGAATGTGCTTTCGTCTATAAACGTTGTATAATCCAACCAATGGCATGTAAATGTGCGTTCTTATTTAACTGCATTGAATATCGGTTTGAGAAAGACAAAGCGTTGAACAATAAAAGGACACCATTCCGTTAAATTAAGGCAAAGTAAACGTACAGCACCACTGACAGGATTGAGTAAAAGTCAGAAGATGGGGGGGGGGCTTGGTATGTGGCAATCACATGAAGGAAATTTATCGTCCATTACTTGTTAAAGCAAAAAGATAATTTAAAAAATAACAATTTTTATCATTATTATTATTGATGTTTATTTTTTATTTTTGTAATTGTATTTTTCTAATCTATTTAGTATAATTGTAGCTGTTGAATTAAAAATTTTCTCACGTCATTTGTTTAAATACAAATAAAACCGTTAATTTTTTTATTAATTTAGTTTCTATATTGTTTGTAACAAATTTCAACTGTAATTTTTCTAAAAGCAAATACACGTTTTATTAATTTACAACTAAACAAATAATAACAAAGGTGAATATGTAATTTATACAAAAATGTTCTATTAATATGTACAGTTTACTGTGACATGAATTAAACATTCGCACCATGGTTAAATGTGGACAATAATTTTCTATTTAACACAAAAACGTTACATGTGTCTAGACTAAACATTATTATTGGCATTAACTAATGCAAAGTTTTATTATGAAATAGATTACTATTTATATTTATTTATTTTATGTTTATTACTTTGAATATTTTACAATAAACATCTTTCAGTAGTGGACATTTTAGCGAAGCCGAACGTGGGCCCGCATTTTAGTGCCGGTGGTGGGATTCGAACCCATGCAACTAAAAACACAGGATGCTTAAAAAGGCAATATAAGGTATGAGTGAATAAATAAATGAGCTGTTGATCTGATCATCTTCCTATAATTTCCGTATTTACAGAGCATGTCCATTATTTTACATGTTGAGACAAGCTTGTATGCAAGAATTGTTTCTTACTATGTGAACAACAGTTTTTTAACGGTACCGCTGCTGACATAAATTAACAAAAATGTTTGCATTTTGCTTATCGTTTCCTCTCATGACATATAGTATACATTTACTTCAAGATATCTTTCAAGTATCCTGAATGTGTGCTTGCATCTTGTTTAACCTCTTGTACAATCGGTTTCTGACCTATTTTAGCTTAAATCCATGATACAAGTCCAGAACAGAATTACAGATAGTGACAAAACTGACTCCTATATTGACCTACTATGATATTTAACAATATTTGGCACTTGTTACTTATATACATATATATATATATATATATATATAAGTAACAAGTGCCAAATATTGTTAAATATTCATAGTAGGTCAATATATATAATAGAATTAAAAATACATTAATTGCAAAAAGTATAGTTAAAAATTATGCTATTTAAAAAAAACACAACTAAAGCATGGATTATATTGATTGTTCAATGGTCTAGAGCATCATGTTGAAGTCCAGTATTAAATATAAAATTGAATAATTTACCAATTTTATTGTTATATCTTTAAATACGAATTCAGTACTTTAAGTGTATACTTGTCAACACGGAGGCTTATATATACTTTTTAACTTGGTCTCTATTTTGTTTTCCTTTATCAGAGATGGATTTTGTAGAAATACAGCATCGGGAGTATTGCCATTATTAATACTTGAAAATATAATAAAATATTGACGTTTATTGTAAATAATGAACAATTCAGTTATTTGCTGTTTATTATAATAATTATTTTCAATATTTTACAAATAAAAATAAGTAAATTTTATTATTTGTTACCGCTTTTTGTCATAAAAATTATAAAACTATTCCAGTCTTAACAAGCATTAGTCATAATTGCTATTTTGTGTTTAATTTATTGCCATAATTGATTACGAATTATAGACAATTTAGCATATTATATACTGAAGTATATAAGTCAATAACCATAAATAATAATAATAATATTACAAACCCTTTTGCTTTAAAATAAGCATGGGACAACAAGATAACAGCAAGAACAAAAACAATGATAAAGTCCCATAATATAGAAGAATATGGGGCAACAAAATGATTCCATGTGTTCGAACATTGTTTTAATGCCATAAAAAATTCATTTCAATTAGATTTTCTCAAATGTTTTTTAGTCAAGTTTTTGTGGTCTACCCCACTATATTTTTCCATTATCAATTATCCATTCCAAAACAGTTCGTGCTGGTCTTTCGGACGATAAAAGTAAAATTTAGCCAAGTAATTTTTTTGTCTAATAAAAATTCTGTAAATTAAAGATTGAACTTCTTTTTAGCTTTTAAATAACCCTCTAAATTCAGTCGAGTTATTACTTCTTTGCCGTTGTTTACCAAAATGGCGTCCTCCTCCTTTATCTAGACTTGGAACTGGCTAAATTGGTTTATTTTTCATTATTTTAAGAGCATTTACAGCAGTATCGATTTGCACAATTGCGATTATTTTCAAAATAATTGTTTACTTACAACAAATTGAACGTGTTCGATTAAACAAAACTTACAAATAAAAAAAAGTATGCAAGTGTAAAAAAACTTTCATTATTCCAAAATTGTTTTAATTGGTGTTCGCTTTGGTATTAATTTTTTCCATTTAAAATAAAATAATATTTTTATATTGTAATAAATCTGTTTGTTATCATAAAATTTTAGTCATGTTTGTATATATACGACATTTAATAAGTGTTTAAAATGGTTTGAATTTAACTTAAATAGCATGTATTAACTGTTTTTGTATTTTGCGGTTAATGTAACAGTCCGCTTTAAGAAATTACCTTACTACTGTCGATAATTAAACAGCTTTTGCTAAACCTCCTGTCTAAACATTTGACTAAAACAACACGCAAATATCTGCAAATTTCATTCCTAAAAATGTTTTGCGTTTTATTTAGAAAATAATAGGTATGCGCATTGTTTTAAATTGCAAACAGCAATTTTTACTTGCTCACAATTAGCAAAACAATATTTAAAAAATATTCTTATTGCAAAATGCCGTGCATTCACAAATTTCTACATTGTATGCAAGCCGTATATCCATTCATAGTCACTTACTTTGTACGTCTAATCTAAATGTTGCGGTTTTATTCATTAAATGTAATAATATTGGAATTTCTTTCTTAAATGTAACAGTATACATATAATTGTAATGTATTACTTAAAAATGTAAAAGTAGTTAATTGCTTAAAAGTGAAATTAATAATAGTGGATAAAAATCAATTTTGTAATTTCATAAGACTTTTAACTGTTTTCATTTGTAAATATTTTAGTAAATTTTTCAGACTATTTTTAATAAACAACATTATGATACTTTGATCAAATAGTATGGATACTCTAAAATATTATGTATCCCTGTGTACACGCTGATGATCCAGAAGACTTAAAAAACACTTTTATTTAGCTCACAGTTTTAATAATAATGACACCTCTGTTTTAGTATTTAAACAAAAAAATATTTTGATTAATAGTAAAAGAAAGGAAATACATAACTAATTTTGCACCTTAATGGATAGCCTCTTCTTCAGTATATCCAAGTTCATATGGCAATTCGAATTCCTATACAAAAAGACTTTCGAATGCGAATCGAACTTCGGGGGGAAAAATAAAATTCTTTGGTTAGAAAACTGTCTTCTTGTAATATCACTACAGTTCTCAGAAATTGACAAGGTGATCTTTTTCGTGTAGATATAATGTTTAGATGGCTTGTCAACAAGCTTTTGCATCAGCTAATTTGTCCTTTCAAAAATATTATTAGTATTATTTATCAGGGATGTTAATGATCCTGATGATTTGAGTACTGCTTATATAGTTTCAATTTCCAATCATGGTCATATCCTGACTGTTCCTCCTCCATGTGGTGCATCCTGTATTAGATGCTAATAGGCATCTAGACTAATAACAGCAGGGCTCAAGTGCAGTGGTATACAACTGGGCTTTCACTAAATTCCTGTTTAGTGTTAGCATACAACAAAGATGCTTAACAGGTATTTCAAGGTAACTATTCACCATATGTAGCCGGTTAGGTTTGTGAATCCGTCAACCCCATAGAAGATCACTTCGTCAATTCCTATGTACAATGGCGTCATTGGAAGGAAACGGTCTTCTGGCAAAGAAACTTCATTCATTCCTCCAAGTTCAATTCGCATCCTATAATCTCTTCGTATAGGAATTCGAAACTATTCAAACTTGGAATTAATGAAGAGGTGGTTTTGCCACCAACTTTTGTTATTATTTATCAAAGCTTCTTACTATCAACTAAAACCTATCTTAAATCTTCAATGCTTACGAACAAAGTAAAATCTGTTACTGTAGATTTTACCACAAACTCCAAATTAAACTATTGTAGACCATTTTGTACTTTAATCAATATTTCGTAATTTTATTCTTATCCTCGACTAGTGATTACCACCAACCAATGTTAACTGTCGTATGGTTTGTGTTAAAATATCCATTGTAGCAATAATAGTTCAATGGGTGAATTAATGGCATAGTCATCAATTCATTATTGTTGTTTGCCCAGAGCACTTTGAAAACATATGTTTCATGTAAAGAAAACTCTGTATACAGAAAAAACGTTGAAAAATCACAATCTCGTGGTTAATAGACGGAAGCCCTGTAATAGTGCCACTGCTTATAAAAACTAAGTTTGATTTTTTTAACCATAATTCTTAGCCGAATGGCTATCTAGTATACACACCTTTTAGATATCCTAAGTGTATGTTTGTACCCAGCCGTCGGAGTGGAAGTCTAGTTTTAACACTGGGCACTCAATTCTTGCTGTTAATTTAGGGGATTGGATGCCTGGTTCAAGACGCGCCACGTGAAGGCAACATTCAGGATTATCACTGTCATTGGAATTGAGATTTTATAAGTACCACTCAAATCCATATTATCCGTTGGATGTCCCGCTTATTAGGCTATTGGAGATAACCGTTTAATATGCTGTACAAACATAATGAAGTCGTGACAATGTCACTAACCAAATAATAATTAACGTCTAATACTTCAAAATCTAAAATGCCTACATTTTTAATCTCTAGACCATTCACACATATTAAGCCAAATGTGAGGTAAATCTAGCTATATAAAAACATTCAAATAGTTGGGATGCTAATAATTCTGAGGATGAGTTATGCTTACCAAGTATCAACTTTCAATGATGGTAATATTCCTAACCGTTCCTCCTCCACGTACTGCATTCTGAACAATGTACTTACATGCATGTACACTAATAACAGCAGTATAACTAAGCATTTACTAGACTCCCACTCAGTTAACAGACGTTGGCATACACCCAAGATGTGCCAGGGTGGTCTAGCGCTCGAATTTGGACCTCGGTGGGCATGGGTTCGAATTCCACCACCGGTACTCAAATGCGGGCCCGTTCGGCTTCGCTAAAATGCCCACTGCTGAAAGATGTTTCTAGTAAAACATTCAAAGTAGCAAACATAATAATAATAATAATAAAGTATTTCAAGGTATATATTATATGTAGTTGATTAGCCTTATGGATCCATTAACCACTATCAACCCCCAATTCACTCGAGGATAGTTTCGTCAATTCCTTTAAACACTGGCGTCGTCGCAAGGAACCAGTTTCATAGTCAAGAAATCTTAATTATCTTTCTAAGCTGAATTCGTATCCGACAACCTCTTCGTATATGAACTCGTGATGCTATGCGAAATTAGAACTAATAACGAGATGGCTCTTCAACCAACGTATGTTTATTCGAATAGTTGAAAAAGCGTCAAGTAGAAAATCCAACATAACTTCTTTATAACCTCCCAATCGGTTTGCACAAAAATGCATCAAAACAAAAACTAATATACGAATGTATTTGCAAAAATTCCATTTGCATTAGATAGCGCTAGGTATACACAATTAATCCATAAAAATCAAATCATTATTACACACTCTTTAAACTAGAATCGAGAAAATTGTACACTTCCAAAGCCATTTGTTTGTCTAACGCGTCATCCCCATCGCCCTTGGCAGATGAATATTTGGAGATCCCCGCGCTTATTCGTTCCATATCAAAATCTTCGGGTAGACCGGCTTCCTCAACAAGAATCTGAATTGATGAATCCGGTAGTATCGAAACTACACCACCACTTACTAAAATTTAGAAACAAACATTTATTTACTGTTTATTTATTACGTTGTGTTTTAAGACGTCACTAGTGATACATTCAGAAAATAAATACATTTTCAAAACAGTACAAACAAGAGGAAGCCATGTAAAATTCATACAATTATATGATCACAATCTTCATTTAAAAAACCATACTAATACCTTAATTAGAAAATTAGAAAACCACGAATTTCGCAAGTACACAAACTGTTTGAACAAAAAGTGTAGTAGCTTTTCAATGTTAAACATTTGATCATCGTTTTAAAACATACTACCGTACGTTAAAAAGGCAGATAATAATTGTAAGTTAATATTGATTTAGTGCATTATCCTGTCTAAGTTTTATAACTAACTCTTAAAATATATCAATAACGCTATAAAAATAAAAATATATTGGAAACTGAATTCAATCAGACATTACATTTTAGTTTAGTATAATGTGATAAAGGTGCTAGACTTACACCTAAGTAGATGTGGGTTCAACTCAAATCAATCAGAAAATCCAGGATTTCGTTGAACTACATAAAAATGTAATATTAAAATATATTTAAACAACTAACCAAAAAAAAGACTATAATACAATACCTAAATTAGATTATATATTAAACGAAGAATGTGGGAAAGTGGGAGATCCGAACTGAAGGCAATGACGGTTAAATATTTTCAGTTACCGCCTTAAACAACAAAATCACAAATATAGAGCGCAGTTGGTTCTATACAATACCGACCTAACCAAGATACCAAATTAATAAAACCTAATATATAAACATTTTCACCCAGACTGTCGTATTAATTAAATTTTATAATTATAACAATCTATATAACATTTATAAGCCAACTGCTTAATCGAAATACAAAAAAGTAAAATAAAAGCATCTACACAAATATGTGCATCACTAACTTGAACCCGATTTAAAATGTACAAACACAAAACATAATTTCAATGTACACATGAATTGTTCAGAAATAAACGTTTAAAAGTGAAACTATAGATGCAATAAAATGTAAACTGAAATTCTTTAGATTTATATCTAAACATCTCTGCTATAAAACCAAATGCAAATAAAACGTCAATTCTTAAAAAACTTATTGTTTTAAAGGTTTTGCCAAAACCTACCAAGAAATTTTTTAACTGAATCATCAGATTCTGTGACGGTAACCATACTTGACTTCAAACAACCCAGCAATGGAACATGTTGCGCTACAACACCACATGCACCAGCAGTTGTAAAAAAATCTACTTGCTTTACAGTAATATCTTTATAAAACGCTTTGTTAGACGAGGCAAAAGTAAGGACTAATTCATTCTTTGCTTCCGATAACCGATTTGGAGATGTCTGTATATTGCGTTTGATAACTGAATAGCCAAATCTTGTGTTTTTCTAAAAATTAAGATATTACCACAAGCTTACAATAAAAGAAGTAACTGGGCGAACAGATGATATCACCATAATTACTGATAAAATAACGCTCCTAAAAAGTGTATATAAAATCTCACTTAAACACAGATTATTATATAAATATATACATAAATATAATAAAAATATAGTTTTACGAATAACAAATAAACAATATTTTTATTAAAATTAAAAAAAATTAAAATTAAACAGAATAAAAATTTATTTTTTTAAATTTGCAATTTAAATAATAAAAAATTAATAAAGGGATAAATATACAGCAATTTTTTTAATTGAAACAATTATTTTTTTAAAAATAAAAAAAACACTTTTTATACTAATTTTAAACAAATTATATATTTTTGTGAAAAAAATAAGCTTCAAATAAATGTGTTTGTATTAAAATAGCAAATACATTTTTTAATGTTTTTACGTTAAATAGATATTTGTGTACTATTTCATTTTTTCTGTGAGTGAAACATATTATAACAAATGTAAACCTAACAATTGAATTTTTACAGTGCTGAAATACTACTGTTTAATTTTTAATACCATCATTGTTTACGCTGTTTATTTGCATGTTTTATGTAGTACTTATTATTGTAATAATATTATATATGAAATAATAAATAATGTAATTTTCTAATAATTTTGTTTGTTATATAATTGTTGTAACTACTAAAATAATAGTAACGAATAAAGCTTGTCATCCAACTTTTATTCGAATGGATTGTATAACTAATATTAAATATGTACACAAACGTTTGTTTTTAGAATAAAAAAATTATAATTATGTTACTTTTGTTTACTTTAAGTGCTTATTATGTTTTAATTTTTAAAATAACGTTACTTACTAAATATAAATAAATTTACTTTAAAATTTACTAATTTTAATGAACACACATTTGCTACATATTGTTTTTTAATTATATAACGTGTTTGTTACATTCCTCTTTCTCAAATGGAGTTTGCTATAACAGATTTAGAATATATTATAATTAATTTAAAATTAATTATATTAAATTAATTTATGTTTATATGTAATATTTATTATAAATTATGCTGTGATATATTCTTACAAAGAAGTATTTTTAAATTGCTTGTTTTTTTTAAATTGCTGAAGGTCATCTATTTGTTTTTTTCCATTTCACCATTCTCTGGTCATGTGGGATAGTGACCTAGCTTTTAATGCGTTGCTTTTTAAGGTGGCTATTTTTAAAATATTAGTTGACAGTGTTAAGTGATTTTTTTAATTGCTTGTTTTATTTATGCTAAATGATTTTGAGGGATTTTAAAATGTAATATTTGTTAAGATTTATACGAATGCTTTTTTTAACATCTACATCTTTCTACGTGAATCCTTACAACTGTTTTAATTCGTTGTTCGTTCTTTATTTATTATTATTAAAAGATTTTGAAAGTGATAATTTTAATTAAATAATGAGGTATTCATTTTCCTAATGTTGCTAAAGCGCTTGAACAGAGAATTACTTCGCTTTTTTATGAATTTTATTTCCTTGTTTTTGTTTTTTAAATTTATTAGGTTGTATAGCAAATGTTTCAAATATTTTATAGATTTTATAAGAAACTTACTGTAGTTTTATTGGATATTTTTTAGATTTAAATTTAACTTTATTGTATACTATGTTCATATTTCTTTAAAATAAATAATTCTTTATATTAAATTGTTTTAGGTGTACAAGCAAAATCTAATTTTATTTTTTGTTTTTTGCATTAACGAATCAGCACAGTTGTTTTTAATGACGCGGATGATTTTAGACGATTATTTCTTAGCTATAACGTTTGAATTATTTATGGTTTGATATTTTATGATTTTATAAAATAAACGAATGCAATTTAAAACACTAATTTTTGGGATTTTATCAATTTTAATTTACAATTTTTATTTAATTTGTAGCAAGGATTTTGTTTTTAATAGTGATTCAATCGTTATGTTACGTTTCTCGAATTTGTGGCAATTGCAACAATTTGGGGAAATGATTATTAAAGGCTTATAGATGGATTGTTTCTTTTTAACGTTAAGTTTAGGATTTATATTATTAATGGTCAACGTTTCAACGCACTTGAAAGATTCAAATACACCTATAACCACGTGTTTGAACATGAATGGTATGTGATGGGAAAATATTAATTTTTTAGATCGTGCCAAGTGGAATCGATCTTTTCATTTTAATAATCAGAAATTTACTTTAAAAATTGAAGTCACTAATCGATCATCACACTGGATTATTAGTTACATTTTTGAAATACTTGCAAGAGAACGTTTGGGATATAAATCAATAGAATTTGTTGAACAACCTTCGGATCATCCGAAGGTAGCTATGTCTCGATTAGCTTGCGAAGATTTTGAGTAAGTTTATGCGTTGTGGTATGTTGCTTATATGTGTAAACTATTTTTTTACGAAAGGCATTTTAAAATACTTTTGGTTAAGTACGTTTTAAAGTGAAGTTAGTTGGATTAATTATTTTTTTTAATAAATGTAAATGTACTTCTTTTAAATTGGAACATATGAAAATATACCTATATTTAGTGTATTTTCTGGTATAGAGTTTGAATTCCTTGAGTACAGTAGACTTAGACGATCTAATAGTATTGCAGGTTATAAGTCACTTTAATTTTAGATAACTTGATTCTGATTTTTAATTTAAAATATACTACACTGATTTAATTAATGATGTATGACATGATTGGTACCACAAAGGTTAATACTGAACTCAACAGGTTTGTTCAATTTTATTTTTTTCTTCAAGTTTAAGATTTAAAAAAAAAGTCAATTTTGAACAGTGGATGTTTGCTATTCAAGACAGTTGATTACTTTTTGTTTGTTATATATTTGTTTTTTATGCATAATGTAAGGCAGCCGTTGGAGATGTTTTCGAAATACATAAACGGTGAATAGGTGACTTTAGTATACCGGTTATTATCGCTCAGAATAATCCAAATTACCAAAAGTCTGCAAAAAATACAAACTTTTGCAATGTAAACTTAATGAACGACACTTGATTGTTCTGACTTTAAATGTTAATTACATCCCGAATTAAACCCCTCCAGTGATCTTTATTAGTTGCAAATAGTAAGCAAACAGACCTAATTAAGTAACTTATTTGGACGAGGGGGTATGGCATAATTATAATCCATTTGGTACCCAGTTATATCGGAGTCAATTTGATCTTTGATCCGTTTACGATGCATTATGTAATGGTACGAATGAAGAATATGGTCATTTTTGAATAAGCCTTATAGATATCACTCAATTCATTCATTATCAATGGTAACTTAGTGATTTCATTATTTCATATTAAAAGATCAATTTTGATTGCTTGATAAGCGTAGCAAACGTAGAACAATAACAAAGTTTATTGGCTGGTAGATGACATCCTTTGCAAAGATTTACGAATTTACCTGATTTTTTATGGGGGTTATCTCCCTTAGCCCAAAGGCTACATACGGTATACATATGCCTTTAGATATCTTTTAAGTACCTCGAGTGTATGCTTGCACTCACCCACCGTAGTGGAATCCCACGATCCCGCGGTCCCTGTTGTCATTAGTTTATATGCCTATTGGTGCTTAGTCCAGGATGCACCACATGGAAGAGGAACAGTCAGAAATATCACCATCATTAAAAATTGAGATTTTATAAGCATTAGTATCCTATTATTTACTCAAATTACTCAATTTTTTTAAATTATTACCACAGTTACATTCAAATAAAAGCAATAATTTATTGCAGGAATTTTTTTATATTAGTGATACATGCACGGAATTGATTGGAAGGATCTATTAATTATTGTTTGTATTTTTACTGTTACTGTTTTACTAGTTGTTCGAAATTACCTTTGGTTCATGTAAATTTGGAGCTGTGGATTGCATTGGGTGCCACTCCGATTTTGTGGATATCTCCCGAAAAGGTCGCCGACAATGGACCTTTGGGTCCGATCAGCCATTGGGCTACAATACCCAACCATCATTTTGCTGCACACGTGGCTTTGTTAAATGATGTATGTGTAGTAATTATTTAAAAAGCGTTTTTTTTCCATTTAGTTTAATACAAATGCATTAGTTATTTTGTGTTTGTAAAATTGATGCTTTTTTAGAATGATAACTTAGTGTATGGAAAAAGATTTAGAGTTATATACGTTTTGTTTATGTCTATTGTATTTTTGGTATTAGTCGTTTTGCAAAGATTTGCCTAATGTTACTAAATCAACTTTAACTGGACGATGTGACATTGATTTGTGCAATAGGAATGAAGTGCGTCAAGGTAAGTCATTGTTTCAGTTTTGGCATAGTCGTTTTTGGTTAGAAAAATTGTGCGCTTAGATAAAAATGTCGAACGTTTTAATGTACTACTTTTTTATTTATTTTTGTTTAATAAACTGTTGATTTACTTTTGTTTGTTTTTATTATTTTAAGTTTGTATATGTAAACATTGGGATATTTAAACAATGATGGTAGCAATGATTGTGCTTAATAAGTTCAATGATATATATATATATATATATATATATATATACATATATATATATATACATATATATATAATGCTCCTCCGTCCGTACTCTAAGTCTAACATATTACATAGGAAGGTAATAAATGAGGAATAGCACCTTTATCGATATTTATATTTATCACTATGTGCAGTTATTAGTTTTTACGATTCGATACATTCTATCTCTGTTTTTTTCTCGATACTCTTTAAGCATTACAACAGCTTGTGCGATTTCCTCCATCCAAGACACCATCAGTCTCAACAAGTACGTATTCCAGATTAGACTACTTCAGCCAATACCCAAACACTTGGTCTGCCCGTCAGCCCAACTCTATATTCGACACGACCGGCGAACAAGATCAATACTTATTCGAACATTCGTATGCCATCGGCGAAAATTATGATTCGCTTATCAATCGCTACTGGTTCAATTCATCTTGTCGATTTGCTTCCCAACAGGCCACAAAACTGTCGTGGGCAAAGTTGAGTACGGCAGTACCTTTGGTGCATCAACTGATTGACCAAATGCATTTCAGCCAAAACGAATTTGATGAAATACTCGAATCAGTACGTGGGGGTGGGGGCGATACAATTAGCATTTAAGTTAAACCTATTTGCATGTCTTATTCGAAATGTTATGCGAACTTAAAATTAATGCAGAGGTGGCTCTGCCACTAATTTTTATTGTTGTTACACATGTTATGTGTACCGTTTGAGAGCAATAATGACCTTGTGAAAAGTTGTTTTCTAATGAACAACGACAAGGACCATGGTTATTGTTTTTACAGTTTTAATGACTAGATTTTTGTTATTTCTAAATGGCATATTGTTAATTTAAAATAGGATGATTTTTTATTTATTTATCTATTTATTTATTTTATGTTTGCTACTTTGAATGTTTTACAAGAAACATCTTTCAGTAATGAACATTTTAGCGAAGTCAAACGTGGGCCCACATTTTAGTGCCGGTGGTGAAATTCGAACCCATACCCACTGAGGTCCAAATTCGAGCGCTGTACCGCTAGACTACCCCGGGATAGTTTATATACGTATTAGTTAATTTGGTGGTCATTTATTAATTTTGAATGACTATTTATTAAAGTCTAATTTAGGTATTTGTAAATTTAATTTTAAAAAATGGGCATCATTCTTCACTAACCATTTATTCATTGTTTGAATATTTTGGGTAGAGATTTTATATTGGGGTGACGAAGGTATCTAAGGGACTTGACTTTTATCATCGAACTTTTAGACACAGGATGCAACATCCCCAAAGTTATTTTCGAACACATTAACAAGCTTAATAAAAATTATTACCTAAGTTGAATTTAAATGCGTAGACCACTTATTTGGGCTATAAATGAGTCAATTAACGTTCATTGAACAGGATCTTTTGTGGAATTGTATGCATCACCAATTGATCGCCAGAAACTGATGTATTTTTGAGATTATTAGAGTATTAAAATTTAGTAAGAACTGTGATAACGACGTGAAGTTTTCATCTCTCAGTTTAGATATCAGAGCTTATTTATTCATTCAATTAATCATTCATTTGGTTGGTGATGTACGGTATATTAAACGATCGATTTGAATGGCTTGACAAGCGCAACAAACGTAGAGGCATAACGAAGTTTCTTGGCTAATAGACGGCATCCTTGTGACGGCGCCACTGTTCGCAAAGATTGACAAGGCCCTCTGATTTTTGTCAAGGTTATTTTCCTTAGCCCAAGAGCTACGTATGGTTTACATATACCTTAAGACAACTTTTAAGTGTTAAGGGTGTATGTTTATTAGAAATTAAAAATTTACAAGCATTATTCAAATCCTCAGGATCATTAATAACAATAAAAGAACATTTATTTTGGATTAAACAATTGAAGTGACAACTTTAAAAGTTTCATTTTTACTATGAATATATTGTGTGAGATACATCGTTCAGCATTTTAGCGAAGCCGAACGTGGGCCCGCGTTTAGTGGGTTGGTGGTGGGGATTGAATATATGTTCATCCAGGTTCGAGTTGAGATTCGATTAATACTTATGAAGCTTCAATTTTCAACAATGATCGCCTATTTTTCCTGAAATATTGAACAATCTCCTTAATTTTTATGAGTAACGGTACTTTATCAAGTATGCTGGTTAATTGGTTACGAAATTGAT
Organism: Cardicola forsteri; assembly: GCA_025895645.1. NCBI lineage: Eukaryota > Metazoa > Platyhelminthes > Trematoda > Strigeidida > Aporocotylidae > Cardicola > Cardicola forsteri. The sequence goes on along the minus strand of JAKXYG010000527.1, from coordinate 565,811 downwards.
TACTTCTTTATCTTTTGTTATCTATACGAACATTTCTTCATGTGTAGAATGCAATGGTTTGGTATGTTTTGAGATTGCGGAAAAATAATGAAACAATGACTATGTTAATAAATAGACCATCGATTTGACTCCTGATTGTCGATTGTGTTTGTATCACTTATAATCTGGAAGATTTTATCCGTCTACCTTAACTGGATAGAAAGAAGACGAACAAACGTATGAATATATGTTAACATTAACTAACAGGAACAACAGAAAATTAAGTGTTGCAAATCGAAGTCGATATAGTAAAACAAAATGTACAAACAATAATAATGATGATAAAATTAATTGTTATAATTTTTGCAAATCGATTGAAAGTATTTAGATTATTTTCATTTATTTTTTCCTTTACAACCATGTCACCAACTGTAAAGAAGTCATTTCTATTTACCCTATCCATCGTCAATGATTTATTTTTACCGCCAATTTAGGCCAATCTGATTCGGTCGTTGTCGCCCGACGAAGCTCGAGCTAAATATCGAGACATCGCGTGCCAGTGGATTCGGTTTTCGCCCAACCGGTGGAAGCCGTGGACGGAAGGCTGGAATCAAAAGCAAAACCTCACTATCGCCGGTTTGTTCACTTTTTACGGCAAATGGGTCGTTTCCGGCCTAGATCGAGGTGAGATGAATTGTCGAATTAGCCATTAGGCAATACATTGTTCGTTACTTTGTCTCTCTTGCACGTAGTAAATCTTTATGGTTTTTTTATTATAACTTTTGATATGTTTTAAATGATTGTTGTTTTTCTATATTTTAACATCACACGAACAAGAATTCTTGTGTGTTCTATTTGACTATATGTGACCGCAATTGTAAGCCACTGTTCTGTTTGGAGTAAAACGAGTGACGTCATTTAGATTTAACATTCACCAGTACTTTGCTTCCACAAACTTGAGGGTTTTGTTAATTATAACGGATTGTCCACAGAGTGTGGTTGTCCCTCTAGAATAACTTTTATTAGTGTTGACGTGATCAGGGCGTTTTGGTAGAATACTAATTGAACATTTGTCGTTGAGTATTTATTTCCCAAAAACCATTAAACCAATTTGGTTAATTAGATGGCCACTTTATAAACTATTTTCACATTCATTTGAAACAATTGTCTTCCAGGGATGCTAATGATCCTGAGGATTTGAGTAATGCTTAGAATGTCTTTATTTCCAATGATGGTGATATTCTTGACTTCATCCTTCATGTGGTACATTAATAACAGCAGGGACCGAGTGTACAGCGGGTGAGTTTAAGCATTTAAAATATATCTTAAGGTAGATGTATACCATATGTAGCCCTTGGACTAAGGTAGATAACTGACAAATAATTAGGCGGCTTCGTCAATTTTTGCGAACATTGACACCGTCTCAACGATGCCATCTATCGGTAAAGAAACTTTGTTTTTGTTCTACGTTTGTTGCGCTTATCAAGCCATTGAAATCAATTATTGAAGAGGTGACTATGTCAGCTGCTGCTTTTTGTGTGCAAAATCAATCCCTTATGCGCAAGCAGTTTGAATTTACTGACGTCCGTTGGGTGTTATCTTTGAGACGATTTAAATGTTGACAAGAATTTACAAAACTGTTTGATTTTTGTTATACGGTTGTGTCTAGGCCGAAAGGCTGCAGTTTGGGATGCTTTTTTAGTATATGGGTGTTAACTAGGAATGCATTTGTTGATTTTAATTACTAGGTGTTTCACATACAACGGTGCGATTTCAGTTACATTGATGTAATGAAATTTTATTGATTTTTTATCATGGTTTATTGTTACTTCGATGTCTGACAAGAAGCATTTTTCTGTAAGTGGACATTTTTAGCAAGGTCAAATGAATGCCCACATTCAGCACTGGAGATGGGAATCAAACCAGTATATCTCAGGTTCGAGTCCAGCACTTTACCAACGTGGGTGATTGATTGGATATATTAAAATACGAAATGTGATCACTTCCCAATCACAAAGGATTTTTTTGTTAAATTATTTTCGTTTTCGCTCCTGTAAATGTTTTAGGAAAAACATTTTTCAACAGTGGACATTTTAGTATTTAGTGCCAGAGGTGGGGGATCAAACCCAGGTTCGAGTCGACCGCACTAGATGTGCATTTGTTTTGGTACGAATTGAATGACACCTGTAGTATTACATCGTCTTAATTTTTGCATCGTCAACCTTTGTCGCCTTTTGTTTGTCCAGTTGCTGAACAAGCTCTCAATTTTGTCAACACGGATGAAGAATATTTTGGCAATTCAGAGTATGCGCTTACCATGGAGGTGCACAATTTGAGTTGTTCGCAGGATATTGTCATCAACGACTATTTCGATTTGTTGACGACTTCCAAAACAACATTTATTGGGGTTATTGGTGAGTGAAGGTCGGTTGTTGTGGATTTTTTTTGAGGTTAAACGTTTGTTGTGGGTCGATTAAATGGGAAATTTAGTTTGTCTACTCGTAGAAATATATCGATTTTTATATATATGGTATGCTAATGATTTTTTCATTTTGGTTGGTGACGTGATCACCTCTTCATCATTTCCCATATTTATACGACATAGCAAACGATCGACTTCGATGGCTTGATAAACATGACAAACGTGGAAGAATAACGAAGTTTTGTTACTGGTAGACGGCATCTTTGTGACGTCGCCACTGTTCGCAAATATTGACGAGGCCGTTTGATTTTTTGTAAGGGTTATCTTTCTTAGCTGAAGGGCTACATATGGTATACGTATACCTTTAGATAACTTTTAAGTATTCTGGGTGTATGTTAGTATCCTCCCGCCGTAGCGGAAGCCCAGTTATACCGCTATGCACTCGGTCCCTGCTGTTATTAGTCTAGATGCCTATCAGCACCTAGTCTAGGATGCACCATGTGGAGGACGAACAGTCAGAAATATCATCATTATTGAAAATTGAAACTTTCTAAGCATTACTTATATCCTCAGGATCATTAGCGTCTTATGCTAATGATTATGGGGATTTGATTAATTCTCATAAAACCTCAATTTCCAATGATGATGATAATCCTGTTTCTATATATCTATTTTTATATCCATTGGTTCACTCCTGTCTGACGTTTTTTTGGAATTCTGTAATTTTCTGCGTTATTATCATTATTACAATTTCTTAAAACAACTGTTTTAGAGATTTTGATAAGTTTTTGAACAAAGGATGTTTTTAGTGGTTAAGGGTAAGTTAATTGTCTATGTTTCACTATTGCAGGCATTTATACTTGAGGTACGCTTGCTTATTTCATATAGTTTTGGTTATACTATTTGCATTGGCATTCGTATTGTTCAAGTTACAAGACGGCAAATTGATTACTGTTCAAAATTTAATTGACTTGATTGTATTCAAACTGTAGCGTTGATTTGTTTTGTTTTTTTTACTTTAGAAAAAGTATTTGGTACAATTTTTGTAGTGATTTTAATTTATTACATTGTGTTTGTGTGTGTGATATTGCAGTTGATTTTATTTTTTTACCATTTATGCCTACTTTTTTCTACCAACTTGCAGCCGCTCTCTGCTCGGATTCCATTCAGCCGGTGATCGAAATCGCCAACTTCAGACGCCAAATCGTCGTGAGTCCCACAGTTGAATCTGTCAAATTTGTCAATCGCAATCGGTATCCATACTTTTTTCGAACAGTTCCTTCCATGTCGCATGTGGGGTAAGAACGGCATCCATTAGTGTCTAGTCTTGTTTGTGACGTGTCTTGAACGATTGCTTCAGTCGGTGTGGGGAAGTCATCATGTTGCATCCATGATTCTTATACCGAAAACCGTGAATAATGAAAGGCAATTACTAGAGGTGTTATGTGACCTAATAAACAAGTTGGCTCGGATTAATATTATTATTTAAGAGCAGTATTAGAAAGATAGAATAGCCATTTGCTCATTTTGATCTTTACTTAAACCTTTTTGAATGAAATTTACAACAACTACCTTGATCAACTCAGTATTTAAGTTTTAACTCGACAACATCCTTATAAGCTTTATCAGTTTTTTTTAATTTTCAAGTTTAGTGAAATGATAAACCAGCAGTCTGACCATTTAAATTAATTTTTTGCCAAAGTTTGGAATTATTATTGTTACGCAAATAGATTAAGATGTTTCAATATAAGCTATTATTTTTTAAATCAACTTCTTTTCCCATTGTTTTATTGTGTTCTGCACCCTGTTGCCCCGGTCTATTCAATAAAGATTTGATAATTTTAAAAGTTATATCGGTAGGCATTATATATTTAAAACGATTAACAAACTTATTGGGAGACATCTATTAATCGAAACAATAATAAAGGACAACAGTCACCCGCTCCATGGCCACTTTAAACAAAGCGATTGCATCTAGTAAAACCAGAAGAAAACTAATCCATATAGTAGAATACATAACGAATATCTACTTTAATTTAGTTGTATCGCTGTGCATTCGATCCCTTCCGTTGTTAGCCTATACTCCTATAAGTACATTGTCTACGATGCACGACGTGGAGAAGGAATAGTCGGGAGTATCACCATCGTTGGAATTTGTGACTTTATAAGCTTTACTCAAATCCGAAAGATTATTAGCCTAGTTGTTAATCAATCCAGAAAATGGATTAAAATAAAGCTCATGTCTTTGAAATATTAATTTGTATTTCTCCAGTGCTTCAACTATTTTATTTTGTAAGATTTTATTCTTTTCTGTTCTTAATTTACCCAACAATTTACATTATCAGTGTCGTTGCTTTTTATTATTTTCTTAGTTTAATGATTAGTTACATTGATATAAGAGACTTTATACAGATGCATTTATTGATTTGCACATTGTTGTTGTTTTTTTCACTTTCGTTTGTTTGATGTAAAAATTGGAATAAAAAGTTTTTGGAGTATTTTAAATCGAATTTGTAAACCAATATCGACTTTTAGCCTAATTCTGATTCGTCTTTTCACCAAATGGGGTTGGCGCCGTTTGACGGTGTTTCGCAAAGACGATCATTTTTACGATCCACGCGTCTTTCAGTCCAACGGCATCGACGTTATTGGCGATTTCGTTGTGAAAGAAAATCAGCTGACGTATAAAGTGGTATACAATGTGAGTGGATTGATTGTTTGTCGATAGTATGAAATAATATGTCTTTATTCAATTATTTTTTGTGGATGATAATTTTTCGGTAGCCACATTTCGAATATTGTAATCGTAGTTGTAAAATATATTGATTTAAACTAGGGATGGCGCATCTATTAAAGTTGTCACTTTGTTGAATGAATACCATGCATTCTAATAAAAGCGGTTACTGTGGTTTTTGTGGAAATAAGGGGTACGTCAGTAGATCACAAAAATCGAGCTGTAAATGTGAATATGGAAAAGATTAATTTGCCTCCAACTGTTGAGAGATTTGAGTAATGCTAAGGAAATGTCAATTTCCAATTGTGACAGAGTACGGCTGTCATCTCCAGATGGCACATTCTGGACTAAGTGCATCTAGACTAATAACAGCAGGGATTGAGTGCACAGTGGTATAACTGGGCTTCCGCTTCGGTGGTTGGTTGCAAGCATTCACTTACAATTATTACAAGGTATATTAAGGCATATGTACATCATATATAGCTGCCTAGCTAAGGGAGATAACTATTTTTTTTTAAATATTTTTTATTTGTGGTTATTGGTTTAGATACTTCAGTAGAAGTAGCTTTCAGCACACGAAAAATATGTACAATTATAAAAATACAATACAATTAGTATGTAACATCAGTCCAAAAGTAAATAAATAAATAAGTAAAGTAAGATTAAATTACATAGGCTAAAAAAACACTCAAAATCAACGTATATTCAAAAGTCATGTTCAATATAATATGCGTAAAGAGGCATGGTATTATTAAGGGGGCACTATGGTTACTGACACAAATTAGGTGGTTTTACCATTGTTTGCTAATAGTGGCGTCGTCACAAGGGGATGAAGTTTATCAGTCAAAAAACTTCATTATACTTCCACGTTTGTTGTTTTTATCAACTTATTGAAGTCGATGTAGAAACAATAAAGTGACCAAATCACCAACTGCAATGAAACAAAACGAAGTGTTGTGTAGCGACGTTTGAACGACGAAATTCAACGCATTGCCAAGATATGTTTTGTGCAAAATGCATTTCAAGCCTATAATGATGAACGTGCTTTTAGTATTCTTTGTAACTTGTCCAATAATTCAGTCTTTTGTCTGGTTTTTGGAATAATGTAAATGTTTACATAATATATCGCGATGGTGGGTTTGAACCGTAATGTCTGGACAAATTTGTATTTGAAATGAGTACTTTTTATAAAAGTCCAAATTTCAGTTGGTTTGAGCCGTGAGAATTTTACTTTTGACTCTAGCCATATCAATTAGGTATTTCGAAAAGATATTGCTTTTGAATTTTGATATTGTATTCGTGCCTGCTTTTTGGTTGTCCTCCTACAGGGTTTGCAGCTTATGATTGAACGCAAAAGTCGCATTTTTATTTTGGAATATTTTTCCAAAGGCACGGCCATTATTTTGTGTGCAGCCTACAGACTCGGCATGCAATTCGATAGTGGCTACGTGTGGTTCCTCAATCCTTGGCTGTCGGAATATTGGTGGCAATACGAAGAAGTGCGTCCGCCCGAATGCACTTACGAAGAAATGAAAAATATTACCTCGTGGACATTCACTATCGGCCATCAACTTATTACGGTGCCCATGGTCGAAACGTTTGTCGAACCGCCACCTGCCAGCCGATTTCGTCGCGATCTGTCGCTCTCTCTTCCAACTGTCCAGCCCGAAAAGCATTCTACGTACGCCCGGCTGCATCAGCGATTTGCGTCGCATCTGGACAGCCAGTCGTCCGATTCAAAACCTGAGACAGGCGACAGGTCGTTGTCGTATGTCAAGTCGTTTGACTACGACCTCAACAATTACGCCATTCACACGTACGAATCGGTCATCGTGTTGGCCAGCTCGTTGGTCTATCTACTGCGTCAAAATTCAAGCGCCATGTCCGTTTTCGATTCACCCGCAATTGCCGAAATGTATCGCAAATTTGTGTCAACTTCCGACTTCGACTACGTCATATTCAACCGCGAACTGCACCCACCTCAATCCTCACAACCGGATGACACGAACGCCAGTCGTATCTTGGCTAACGCCATTGATTTAGCATCACATCTGCGTTTCAATTCGTTGAATGAACGCTTTGCAGACTATTGGGTGTTGAGGCAACACCAAGTCAATCGGACTGTGCCCATCTTGTTGTGGTTCTTCGATCCCGACCTATTTCCCGACGACTTGGGTGGTGCAGACTTGTTGTCCGTCTGGGGCAAAGTCGACTTGAGTTCCATTGCTATATCGGAACAATTCGCCCAATTGACAGGCGAACGGTGGCTAGGCGACGTCAACTGGAGTCGCAATAAAGGGCCCCCGGGCGATGGATCCGAACCGGAGAACGTGTGTACTTTTGGGTTTATTGGACGCGCGTTTGGCATCAGTTGTTTGTATTCGTCGGTGATTGGGGCTATTTTTATCGTTTCGTTTATTACTTGTGGCATACTTGTCGTATTCGTCGTTTATCATCGGCGAAAGTTGAAAGAAACCGAACGGCGTATTAGACAGCCCTACGAACAGTTGTGTGCCGAACTCAAGGATATTGATGTGAGTTTTGGCATTCGTTGTTGTTGTTAGTGGTGGTGGTAATGATGCTGACGGTTGACCTTTGTTTAGATATTTTTTAAATGTTTGCCACTTTGAATGTTTTACGAGAAACATCTTTCAGCAGTTGACATTTTAGCCAAGTCAAACGTGGGCCCACATTTTAGTGGACCGGTGATAGGATTCGAACCCGTGCCCACCGAATTCGAGCACTTTACCGCTAGACCACCCCGGCACATGTTTAGGGACTGCATCAACAGTTGATGGCAAGATCGCATCTTTATTTGTTCCAAGATTGCTTAGCATTGTGTGAATAATTCATTTGCATTGTTTTGAAGGCGTAGAGAAATGTTTCAGTTTTACAACTTAACCATCATTGGTTTGCATGATAATGTTCCGGTCAAAATAACGTGAAGATTGTTCCAAAAACTGAATCACTTTGTTAGATGACAGTGATTGTGGAAATGCAGTTTTACATAACAATGTTGGTCCCTATTTGTACTTTGTATTTTACCATTCGGTTTGGATAACTTAACGGTAGTGGTAATGATTCTGAGGATTTGAGTAATGCTTATAATGTCCGATTATTTATTCATTTTGGTTGGTGACTTAATAACATCTTTATAATTTGCCATATTTATACGACATATAAACGATCGAATTTGATGGCTTGATAAGCGTAACAAACGTGGAAGAATAACGAAGTTTTGTAACTGGTAAACGGCATCCTTGTGACGTCGCCACTGTTTACAAAGATTGACGAAACCCCCAGATTTTTTGTCAGGGTTATCTCCCTTACCCCAACTAATATATGTACATTTTTATTATTATTTTTATTACAAAACCCTTTTGCTTTAAGAATAAGCATGGGGCAATAAGACAACAATTACAGCAAAACAACAACAATAACAAAGTTTCGTTGGCGTTAAATATTCTGCAAATCGAAGATTGCGCTTTCTTTCGGCTTTCACTCAACCTTGTCATTTGGTAACTTTGCCATCCAGAAACGTTGTTGTTTGCCGGAATTACGTCATCTTTCATTGTTTCCGCAGCAGTATAAATTTTTACAGAGGTCAGGTTACCAACCTTGCGCTCAAACCCTCCTCATTTATCCAGGCTTGGGACTGGCGGAGTTTAGATACCTTTTAAGTATCCTGGGTGTATGTTAGTATCCTTCCGCCGTAGCGGAAGCCCACTTATATCACTGTGCACTCGGTCCCTGCTGTTATTAGTCTAGATGCCTTTCAGCACCTAATCCAGGATGCATCACATGGAGGACGAACGATCAGAAATTTCATCATCATTCGAAATTTAGACTTCATAAGCATTACTCAAATCCTCTCGGTTATTAGCATCTTTCCGATTATAGTAATACGCCTGACTGTTCCTCCTCTACGTGATGCATTTGGGACTAGGTGCTCATAGACTTCTGGACTAATAACAGCAGGGACCAAGTGCACAGTCGTATGACTGGACTTCCGCTTAGTGAATCGGTGCTGGAGTACATTCGAGAGGCTTAAAAGGTATTTCAATTTATCCATTTACTATATGTAGATGGTTAGGCTTGTGTATTTTTCAACCCACAATTTCGCTGAAGAAGATCACGTTGTCAATTCCTGTGAACACTGGCGTCGTCACTAGGACGTGCTCTTTTAGTCAAGAAACTTTATTTATCTTTTCTCCGACAACCTTTTGGCTTAGGCATTAAGCATGCTATACGAACTTGGTACTAATGAATAAGTGGCTTTGCTTTTTTTGTGCAGTCGGTTTTGCGTACTCAGGCAAGATATCTCATTTGAGGATTGTGCTCAAAGAACCATACTGGTTGATAATTCGTTATCATCATCATCATATCATTATCGCGCAAGGTAGTCCAAATTACCAAAAGTCTACAAAAACATCAACTTTTACAATGTGCACTTGATGAACGACACTTGAGGTGTACTGACTTCAATTGTTAATTACATCCCGAGTTAAACCCCTCCAGTGATCTCTATTAACAGCCAAATGGTAAGCAATCGGGCGCTCAATTGAGTAATTCATTTGGACCGAGGGGGCTTAGCATAAGTGAAAGGACTGAGTTCGCGTGCTACAATGTCCGTCCAAATTTTCCGTTGACAGTCCGGTCTTCTTTTCCATCCGAGTAATGGATGGGCTTCTTTAGTTATTCTAGCACCGGTCATTATATTGATTGATAATTGCACTGTTCACTAAATATAATCTGGCCATATATCTCTAGCATGTCTAAAGTTAACTGACCATATTCTACGTAGTTTACTTACACATTCAGCCTTCCAGACTAGCGATATGAACACGATTATTACCCGGATAAAAAAGAAGGTCGTGGAAGGGGTCTGAACTGAGAGTAAATTTAGAGGTTTTGTTTATACTAGGTCTCTTCTTCGAAATCATTTTTTTAAATCATGTGTCCAAGTGCTTACTTTCACAGTAAATAGGAGAATTCCTCGAAAGCTTTAATCTGAGATGTACTTACAAGTGTTGTCTATTAAGTGCGTGTTGTACAAGTTGATGGTTTACAGGTCTTTCATAAGGTGAGACAACCCACTCAAAGTTAATCGATCATTGTTCACTTTGCACATCTTCCACCTCCAATACAGATTCCCAGTTCCAACATTGTCCTCAATCGTCACATCGGCCAAGGAGCTTTTGGCATGGTTTACGGTGGCGAAGCCAAGTGCAACGGCAAGTGGGAAGCTGTGGCCGTCAAGGTGATTGGCGGCAAGGCCACGTATAAAGGCAAGACGGACTTTTTGTCCGAAGCCAAATTGATGCGCAGTCTCAATCACCGCAACATCGTTCGGTTGGTTGGCATTTGTTTGTATCCCGAAGAAGACCATTTGTATTTGATTATGGAATTTATGCTGAATGGCGACTTGAAAACGTATTTACTGTCGCGGCGCGTATTAGCTCAACAGTAAGGGGCTTTTGCAATTGCATTTTTGTGTATAATTTGTGTACATGTTTAGGAATTTGCAATGCTTAGGTGGGAGTATATTGGTTATTGATTTAAACACACGATTTAAAAGCACATTTCAAAAATTTGTTTATTATAGATGTTTTGAGATGTAATTGGGCATTCAAATTTGCAACGTGTTAAGTTCTAACTGTTGCACTATTTATAAAACAGTTTGAACTATCTTATTGATCTGTCACATTATCAAGATTTTTTCTATTATGTACTGTGCAACAATAATCGCATGATATATATGATTATAAAAAACTTTGTAGTTATATTAAGGATGCTAATGATTCTGACGATTTGAGTAATGCTTATAAAGTTTTAAATGCCATTGATGGTAACATTCCTGACTATTCGAGCTTTAATTCCCCCTTTTTGAAGAATTTCACCTCGTCAATTCCTGGCGTCGTTGCAAGGGAGCGGTCTTTTAGCCAAGTTCGATTTACATCTGACAAAATTTCGGAATGCTATTTCCAACATTTGATCTAATTGACTGCTTAAATTATTTTGCCAGTTCATAATTTTGTACTTTAATTTTTTTAAATGTCAATTTTAAAATTGTGTTATCCTTATGAACAAGATTATTGTTTCTATTAACTGCTAGATACTCTAAAGCGTTTTTGTTGTGGTTTAAGTTTCAATAATCTATTAAAAGATTTTTTTAGTATTTCCAATTGCATTATATTTTGATGAATTTTATATTGTACCGGGATGGTTTGTGGTGCAGTGCTGGAGTCGAACTTGGATGAGTATGGGTTCGAGTGCCACTACCGTTACTAAATGTAACCCCTCGTTTGGCTTTGCCAAATGTCCACGTAGTAAAAAATGTTGTTCGTAAAGTGTTGTTGCATCAATAATAACTAGTAGTAAATAATCATTCATCTTGTCTTTTAGATTCCCCGATGACGAGGCTGTTTGTCCGTCTACACTAACCGCCATGGCAACCGACATCGCCGAGGGCATGGCCTATTTGCACCGAAGCCATCTTATCCATCGGGACATTGCCTGCCGCAACTGCTTGGTCGGGCCCGACCGTGTAATCAAAATTGGCGATTTTGGACTGACGCGGGTTATGGACAAAGTCGATGGCGAAGGATACTATCGCTTCATGCACAACTGTATGTTTGTGGCTACCAAGATTGATGATTGTGTTGTTGGGAATTTGAGAAATAGTATCCTTTCTGTCACCATTTGGATCAGGTGTTGGGTTCCGGGGTGGTCTAGCGGTACAGCGTTCGACTTGGACCTGGTATATGCATGGGTTCGAATCCCACCACCGGCACTAAATGTGGACCTACGTTTGGTTTCGCTAAATTGTCCACTGCTAGAATATGTTTTTTGTAAAACATTCAAAGTGGTATATATATATATATGGAGGACGGGTGCAAGTATACACCTGGGGTACTTGAAAGGTATTTAAAGGTACATGTATACCATGTGTAGCCGTTGGGGTAGGAGAGATAACCTTAACAGTCTCGTCAATTTTTGCAAACAGTGGTGTTGTCTATGAGTCAATAAACTTTGTTATTCTCCTACTACAGCCGTCGTACAAATAGAAGTAATAGAAAGGTGACTGTATCACCAATAGCAATGAAGTGAATGATTAAATATTAGTTTAGATACCTGAGTAAAAGTACATTCAGCATCATCGGATTTGCAAAAATATTTTCTGCTATTAGTCTTAGAAAAGCATCGTTTTTATGCAACATTTAATTCTCTAACTTTCATTTTTATCATAATTGCAGGCGAATTGCCCATACGCTGGATGTCTCCCGAAGCTGTTCAATGGGGTGTTTTCAGTATGCAGTCGGATATGTGGTCTTATGGCATTGCTTTGTACGAAATTATCACTTTTGGCGTCTTTCCATACGACGGACTGTGCGACATGGAAGTTGTCGAACGTGTGAAACGCAAAAACTTTAGCATTGTCGACTTTTTGCCCGTGGAAGCTCAAAGTTCTTTTCTGTAAGTTGGATAATTCATTTCTTTTTCCCGACAATTTTGCATTTAAAAAAAACTATTTTAAATGTTCACGATGTTTAGCGAAGCCAAACGTGGGCCCGCATTTTGTGTCGCTGGTGGCGATCGAACCCAGGCTCATCCAGGTTCGAGTTGAGCATTGTATCGCCTAAGCACCCCGGCACTTGATTATTATTATTATCGCAAAACCTTGTACATTCTACATATATATATATATATATATATATATATATATATATATATATATATATATATATATATATATATATAATATATAACAATTGATTATGAAAATTTAGCATATATTTCTATTTGTTGTCAACTTATCTCCTTGTGTTTTGTGTTATTCAGTGCCAAGTTGATTCTACAATGCTGTCAACACCAGTGGCAACATCGTCCTGTTTCGATGGAACAGATTATTCAGGCTTTGCAACAGAACCCAGGTTGTGTTCGACCCTACCTTACAGACGCTCCTCCTAAACCAAACAGCGATCTCGATGCACTCAAGGTAAGGTGGTTGACTCTAACCTGAAAACACATGCATTTCGATGGATACCGAATTGACTCGCGCTCACTTGGCCTATTCAGCAGCCAAAGACCGAGTGCACAGTGGGTAGGTGCAAGCACATACCCAGGATAAGGGAGATAACCCTGACAAGAAATCAAGCGGTCTTGTTAATCTTTGCAAACAGCGACGACATCACAAGGATGTCGTCTACCAGTCATCAAAGTCGATGGTTTTATATGTTGTGGTGATCACGTCACCAACCAAAATGAAATGAATGAATTTTAACAAGGTCTTGAAATCGACAATTTGTAGAGTTATTTAGTCATATATGTCTTGAGAATTGCCATGTTCGGTTGGATTGCGTGTTCCAACTCATCAACCGTCTCTTCTGCAAGTTTGCATAATTTGTCGTGTTGTGAATAGGAAGAACATATTGCTAAGCTGAAATCAATGCATTTGATTGGATAGGAGAGTTTTATTGACATACAATTGGGAAGAATAAATATGACACACCACATGATTATATTCCATTTTTATATAATGATGCTAAAAAAAGTGTAGTCAATGAGATAAAACGTTGAATGATTGATCACCGTTTGGCCAACGACAATACAGTGCAATGTGATTGGCCTATTCAACCCACCAATAAAAAGTATTTGTCGTTTGTCAGTTTTTCCATCCGAAGTTGTGTATTTCTCCTTAACAGTTTTATATGAAATTGGCAAGTGAATTGATAGTTGGTTATTGGATTATCTAGGAACAGTAACCACATAAATTAATAATATTCATATTTTCATAGGTATTAAATATTCCTCGTACCCAACACAACCAAAAATTTAATGAATAATTCTTACAAAAATATAACGAACTAAATAGTAACGCCGCTGCTTCTGTGTAGCTCAATCTTAGTCAAGTTATCCTATTCCGAGGTCGTACTGAAGAGATCACTGTTTTATTTCAAGTGTTTGGATTCTACCTTTTTGTGACAGCAGCTGCACAAGTTTGTTCTACGTAACTCCAGTCTAGTCAATATTTTTTGATTAACATGTTTTTTGTTTAAGTAAATGTTAATTCACATTTAATCAATAAATCTGTTATCTTACACAACGTTAATCGTTTTTCAGTTCCAACCTGGCGCAGGCGCCTGTATCATGTCTCGCAACACGCTAGCTTCGGACGATCCAACTCTCAACGTTCAACTCAATTCAGGAGGTGGTGGCGTTGTCGGAGGTATTGGAACAAGCGAGAACAGTCACGGACTGTCCATGGGCGGCTGCAGCAGCGCCCGCGGATTCCTCAGCATGACAGCGATGAATACAAATAAATCGGCTTTGGCCAGTTATCGATCGAACGATTCGTTTGGCGAAACGACACACGCGAATCCTCTGCGAGTTCTATTTTTGGATAACCGCGTGGGACGTCGTCGACACAAGACAACCGACGGACTTGTTAGCAACGATTTCGGGCAGTCTTATGTACGTCGGGGAACGAGTACTTCGTTGGGCGTGTGCGACTGTGCTTGTCACAATTCCGACTTCGATGCATGCAACAAAAATTGTTGTATTGACCTGACTCCCGTCGGTTTGGGCGACGCCAACAACAAGTGGAAATCCTGCTCAAAACTGCGCCCCGCCAAACCTAATTTGAAGCATCTTTTGTTTGGTGGTAAACTGGCGCCGCAAGAAGTCGAACGCGTCGAGTTACTTCCGATGCTTTCAACTTCGTCGACACAACATCCCCAGTCATCTTCGATTGCGTCGACGTGTTGCAGTCCCGACAACGGTTTGTTCGATGTCGTCGATGGCGACAGGAGTCGGCTGAACAACGTCAAATCGAGAAGCACGTGTATTTTGTCAAGTTTGAGGTGTGTGTGTGTTTGCACATCGGGATTTTTTGTTGTTGCTTTGACACCGATTTTTCTTTAAGCACCGTAGTAATTCGTTATTGTTTTGAAGAGCGTAGGTCAACACAATTGTTTTATGTGGTTCTCCTTTAACTTTTTAGCATGAGGGATAATTCTGAAGGTTTGAGTAATGTTTTTCAAATTGTGATTTTCAATGGTACTGACAATTTTGTATCCATTTTAGTTTCAGACTAATATGGATCAGAGACCGAGTGCACAGCTTCTTATTTGGATGCAAGCAGACATTAAAAGTTACAATGAATTTCCAGATATACCATGTTTAGCTGTCATGTTAAAAGAGACAATTTTGCCAAAAAATGTGTCACAACATTGAAAGGGTGGGGCTGCTAATGATTGTGGGGATTTGACTAATGCTTTTAAAGTTTCAATTTCCAATGATGGTGATATTTCTGATTGTTCTTTCCCCACTTGGTGCATTTTGGACTAGGTGTGTTTATATGCATCTAGACTAATAACAGCGGGTACCGAGTGCACAGCGGTATAACTGGCCTTCTGCTTTGGCGGATGGGTACAAGCATACTTAATAAGTATTTCAAGACAGACATATACCATATGCAGCACTCAGGCTAAGGGAGAAAAAATATTAGGCGGTCTTGTCAATCTTTGTGAACAGTGGTATTGTCACATGTATGCCGTCTATTAACCAAGAAACTTCGTTATTTTTGAACGTTTGTTACGCTTATCAAGTCATCGAAGTCGATTGTTTAATATGCCGTATAAATGTAGGAAATAATGAAGAAGTGATGTAGTCACCAAGTTGAGTGAATTAAAAGTGTTTCAAAGGCCTGTTTAACGTTCTTTAACTTTAATGTTATTTTTTTAGTGGATATCCAAAATGAGATTACTTCATATTCGACGTACCTGGTACATTTTTTCCTATTCTATTTTGTGTTACGTATATTCAATTTACTTTTTAATAAATAATGTCAGTAATAATCAACTTTTTGTTTTTATTTATATCCACCTTTATTCCACATACCTTCTAGGTCGTTTTCCGCCGAGTACTTCGTGTCAGGTCACACGACCAATCCAACCCCCGTCGTCACGTGTCACCACCGTATTACTTCATCCGAATGTCATCCCTGTTCTCACGTGTCGACACAGCACCAAAAAAACGTTCCTTCCCAATCGTCATATCGCCTGTCGAATGGATTGCTCATGTCCCGTGACTTATCTGGAACATCCATAACTGTCGTGACTAGTCCCAACAGCAGTAATACAAGCAGTCCAAGTGGCGTCATTTCGCCACCAATGACAACGCAATCGCCAACGAGTGGCGTTGACGTCAAGGAAAACATTTTTTCCCACTTTCTGCGTCTCATTTCGCGTCCAGCCACAAACAACACCTGTCGGCCATCGAGTACGGTCGCTTCGGTGTCGGTGCATCACGTGGATCATCCCAATGATTCATCATCGGTTTCTCACTCGTTTCATACGACCACGTCGTGTCCGTCGATTGTCAACACGCGGATTTTGAACGACTTTCAGCGTCAGTCGCCCAAACTATTCTGGTTTCGAAATAAGACCTAATTGTGCCAAAAGGTTTCGCGGCAATTCGTAACTCTGGTTTGCACTTTTTTCGTCAAGTTTTCCAAAACCACAAAAAACTGGTTTCTACCTCGTACTCTAAATTAGAATTTCTCAATGATGCGTGGTGCATAAAATTATTTTCTTTTTTTATTTTTATTTGAGTATTCTGATAACAAGACAGGGTTTTTAATTTAATACAATACAGCTTTTTCTAAATAAGAAATTGCTGTAATTTTGGGTGTTTTAAAAACATGTTGATTGTACAAAAATTAATCCAAATGTGTGTTTTTCAGCTTGTATGTACACTCCCGATCTCTCTCTCTTGCTTTTTTATTCATTAAATTTAAACAAAAGAATTTGTATGTATATTTACTTGATGGATGTAAATGTTATTTTAGCATATATATTTTTAATGCCAATTAAAAGTACTACTTTTATGTTTTTCAGTAGTTGATATTAAATTAGTAATTTATTTGTTGGAAATATATTATGTATTTAGCATACAAACTAATAAGGTGTTTCTCAACGGAAACCTCTCAGATTCTTTAGATGATTAGCATTGTCTGTTTTATAGTGCTAACAAGGACTTTCAGTTTAGTCTTGTTTTGAGTTAACGTGGCTACAATTCAAAGCTGACTATTTTTATTCGAAATAGAAAGAGGGGTGTAATGTGAATTCACCGTTCTTCTCCAGAGCTTATTTTCTACAGATTTGAGAGTGTTTTGATGACGGAGTTTTATACACCTATATTTAGAACAGTGTGACGCCAGTCTACAACAATTAGAGATAGACGACTAAAATGGATTGGCTATGTTGTACGAAGATTGCTTATTCATCCAGCCAGAATGGCTATGGAATCCCAACTGGATGGAAAAGAAGACCGGGTGTCCAACGAATAATTTGGACTGACATTGTAGCACGTGGAATCAGTTCTTTTACCTATGCTAAGCAGCCTGTTTAAATATATTACTTAATTGCACTTCCGATTGCTTATTGTTTGCAGTTAATAGAGATTACTGGAGGGGTTTAATTTGGGATGTGATTATTATTTAAAGTCAATATACTTCAAGTGTCGTTCATTAAGTGCATATTGTAAAAGTTGCTGTTTTGCAGATTTTTTGGTAATTTGGATTACCTTGAGCTGTAACCGGTGGGGGATGTTTATCCCCCATGATGATGAAAACTTCCAATGTTTAAACAGTGCGTGCTAAGAAAGTTTCAATTCGATCGTTGATCCTGACTGCAATATTATATAAGGAAGAAATTGTGATTCATATGCTTGTTTCTTTTATGAAAAGCTTATTTTTTTAAGTACTTTCCAGGATTTTGGTTTTTTGAATATTATATTTTGAAAAACATTTGGATGATTGAGGTACCAATGATTTAACAATTGCTTACAAAGTTTCAGTTTCCAATAATGGTGATAATCCTAATTTTATATATCTGAATAGTTATTAAAAAAAAGTTTTAGTGCCTTACGTACGTAGCGTTCATAGACTACCCTTCAGCCTTCGACTCGTTGAACAGATAACGTTACTGGATAGCTATTTTACCTGACAGAACCTAGATGAAACTTATATATTTCCTACGTTCTCTGTACAAGAACTCGACTGCTGTAATCTGCAATTGCAACAGATCTACTACAAAGCCGTTCGAAATTGGCAGTGGTGTCCATCAAGGCTGAGTGGCTGTTCCGCTTTTGTTCAACTATGCAATCGATGCTATATTTGCCAAGCTTTCTGGACGGATAGAAGGCGTGTATGTTGGTACAAAGCCCATCGTCGACTTAGAATACGCTAACGATGCTGTTCTAGCTGAAAATGAAGATCAACTTTAGCTAGCATTGGATTTTTTTATGAAAGTTTCTGGTGAATTTGGCCTGAAGATCAATCCCAAAAAATCAGTCATCATGACGTCACAGGCTCCTGATACGAGGATTGTATTAAATAATGCTGTGCTTCCCAATGTAAAGCAATTTCGTATCTGGGTTCTTCGATTACTTCTGACGCAGGTTCATCTAATGAAGTAAATCGTCGAATTTATTTACCTGCTGCTGCGTTTGGAAAACTTGCTAATCCATTATGGAGACGAAAAAACATCAATCCAAAGATGAACATTTTCTCTTCATTGGTTCGCACAGTGCTTCTATACGCAGCTGAAACCTGGACTCCTACAGGGTCAGAGATCATGAAGCTCAACAAATTTGAGGCAAGATGTCTTAGATGTATTTGGAACAACACTCATTTTGCATCACCCGTATCAAGGAACTGGACGAAAAAGATCATTAACCGCCAAATTCGAGATGACCTCCAATTTCATGAACTTCCCTCTTTGGTATCGCGACAGCGTAGATTACGCTGGCTTGGACACGTTCTTCGTAAAAAATCCTGATGCAATCTCATGTTCCGTAACTTTGGCTTGTCCAAATGCCGATTAGAAGAGAAGGGAAGGTGGTTAGAAACGTACTTGGATGGATGCTGTTCGGGACGATCTTCACCATATTTTGGCCGGAACTTCATCATGGAAACAATGGCAAAGTCGTTAGACTGACATATCGGTGCACACCTCCGAAAACCGTGAACAGTAGACTGGAATTATTCGAGATGCTTTGAGAATTTGGGACTAATATATTATATTTTAAAAGATGTTTAAATATTTTAATTGGATTATGATGCAGTTCTAAATAAATTTTGTTGAAATTATTGCTATTGCTAAAAACCGTATAAATTAATATTACGTAGTATTATGTGAAGAACATCTACAACAAACTTTCGTGCAGTCGGTTTTCAGTGGTATCTTCCATTTTTTCTCCATTATTTTTACCGACATGATGTAATTCATACTTTTTATGGAAGATACTAAAGCTTAAATGAAGGCACTACGTTTTTTCACTGAACTCTTCCTAAATAGAGCTCAACATTTAAACGAACATATAGTTAAGTGTCTAAAATAATAGCAAGAGGAACCGAGTACATATTTATAACCGGGATTTTATTGGATTCCAGCTAAGTGAATGGTGTTAGTATACATTCAAGATGCTTAAAATGTATCTTAAGTTATTGATTTATCATATGTAGCCTGTAAGGTTAACCAACCCCCGATTTCCCTAATATATCCACCCTCCCAAGTTAAATTCGCATAGGAATTTGAGGTACTGTTCGAACTAGGAACAAATGAAGGGATGGTTCTGCTACCAGCTGTTGTTAAATTTTTTCCTGTTTCGACTGTCGTACTTAACTTTTATTAAACCTTATTTCGAATATCATATACAGGTTACGACTAAGACCATGAAAAATACATTTTCATTTTGGTTGGTGACGTGGTTACCTCTTCATCATTTCCCATATTTATACGACATGTAAACGATCGATTTCGATGGCTTGATAAGCGTAACAAACGTAGAAGTATAACAAAGTTTCTTGGCTGGTAGACGGCATCCTTATAACGTCACCACTGTTCGCAAAGATTGACGAGGCCGCCTGATTTTTTGTAAGGGTTATCTCCCATAGCCCAAGGGCTACATATGGTATACGTATACCTTTAGATACCTTTTAAGTATCCTGAGTGTATGTTCGCACCCACCCGCCGTAGCGGAAGCCAAGTTATACAGCTATGCACACGGACCCTGGTGTTATTAGTCTACATGCCTATAAGTACCTAGTCCAGGATGCTCCACGTGGAGGACGAACAGTCAGGAATATTACTATCATTGGAAATTGAGACTTTATAAGCATTATTCAAATCCTCGTGATCATTAGCATCCCATGAAAAATGCATTTTTTATTTATACTAAATGTTTGCCATTATATATCTTCTGATACTTTAATAAAAATTACTTTATAATTGAATAAGCTGTTTATAGAAATAAAAAACAGTAAATTACTGCCATATGTATGTCTTCCCCCTGTCAGCCATATTAATCCATTTTTAATCCGTTTCCATTGGAAACACTTATATAACGTCGTTTAACTCTGTGTTTACGTGCATGCCAGTCATTTGACTATTTTCTAGCTCAATTACTACCAATTGTGTATTTTGTAATTGTATCTGTTTTTGCGCACTAAAGGCCACTTTGATGAAGTAGCTAAGCCAATAAGCATGACGATTTAATATTCAAACTTTTCAAAATTATTACACAATAACACAAATTCATTATTTTTGCCAATGTCAATTAGAAATATTCGCTTTTTCCACCGACCGAAACAGTGATTCATTTTGTTTGCAATTCAAACAAGACTTGAGAAATATTTATATTCTATATTTTTATACTTTACAAAACACAGTAAATGACCGAATAAGTTGCAAAAGTGTACATGTTTGTTATTACAAATGTCATAACATAATTAATCATTTTCTGAACAATCAATAACTTTCGGACCATCACCAATCTGTTAAAATATATATAAACACAAAACTAAATTATTTATTTAATATATTATTATTGTTATTTTATACAGCTCTAATACCTAACTAGAGATGCATTCAGTACATGAATACATATTTACCATTAATAAAAAAGTGTTTTTCGTCAACCGATAGATAATTGATGACGTAGGTACCTCTCCATCATTCCTATATTTGTACAGCATATTAAACGACTGACTTCGACGGCTTAATTATTTCCCATATTTATTCGGCATATAAACGATCGACTTCGATGGCTTGATAAGCGTAACAAACGTTTCTTGGTTAGTAGAGGGCATCCTTGTGACGTCGCCACTGATTGTCAGGGTTATGTCCCTTAGCCCAACGGCTACATATTGTATACGTACATTTTTAGATACCTTTTAAGTATCCTGTGTGTATGTTCGCACTCTCCTGCCGTAGCAGAAGTCCAGTTATACTGCTGTGTACTCGGAACCTATCGGCACCTAGTCCAGGATGCACCACGTGGAGGATGAACACACAGGAATATCATCATCATTGGAAATTGAGACTTTCTAAACATTACTCAAATCCTTAGGATCATTAGCATAAAAAACGTAGAAAAATAGCCATGTTTCTTGGCTGGTAAACGGCATCCTAGTGATAATGCCACTGTTCACAAAGATTGACAAAGCCGCCTGCTTGGATGCACTTAGTCGAGGATGTACTACGTAGGGGAACAGTTGACGATATCACCCTCATTAAAAATCAAGATTTTATAAGCATTAATAAATCAATATTATTAAGCTCAAATAATGTATACCATTACACAAATAATAAACACGAGTTGAATAAAACGAACGTCCTTGAGTATTCAGCTCTATTAATTCTTAACTAATGGAGCAAGTGGAGAGTAAAACAAAGATAAAAAGCAGAGAAATATGGTGAAAAGGAAAAAGATCAATACTTTTTTAAATGATAAAAAGTGTAAAAATAACTATTAAAAAAGTTGCATTAAAATGCAAAAAATGTAATAATCATTAAAAAATGAAAAAAAAACAAGATTTAAGATAATGCCTCATTTGAAGTATTCAAACTTTCACTCACAGTTATAACTCCAGTGCCACATTTTCATCAGCAACTTACCCTCAAAATATAAATTAGACTACCAAAAAACTTGAACATAACAATAACTAAATCACAAACATCCTAAAAAATACATGAAAAACTTGTATTTATTGTCAAAACGTTAGTAGAGCCCGTTAAATCCACTTACTCGTGTGCTTATTATATATGAAATGGCGCCGGGAAGGTTAGGTAATAATTCCAACAAAATCTAAGTAAACACAAATAAAAAACACAAACTATTAAAAATAAATTCAATTTAGAATTTTTTTACATATATTACATTTTCATTGGCTTGATGTTTCACTACAAACCCGCATCAAAAGATTGGACGAAAAAAATCCGCAACTGCCAAATTCGAGATGACCTTCAATTTCACGATCTTCCATCATTGGTATCGCGACAACAAAAATTGAGTTAGCTTGAACACGTTCTCCGTAGAAATCCTGATGTATTCTCACGTATTGTAACCTTGGTTCGACCAAATGCCGATTGCAAGAGGAAAGGTGGTCATAAACGTACTTGGACAGATGCTGTTCGGGACGATCTTCAAACTAACTTGAAAGTAATATCAAATTCAATGGACTGACATAACCCTACACCCCTCCGAAAACCGTGAACAATAGAAAGGAATTATTCAAGTTGCTATGCTAACTTGAAATTAATGAAGATGTGGCTTTGCCACTAACTTTTGTTGTTGTTGTTGTATGAACATCTGTCAGCTAGTATACATTTAGTGAAGCCTTAGATGATAGTCCCTATTCCATTTATTCATTTTGGTCGGTAACGTTAGTGATCGGCCAGATATAAATCTAATACTTCACTTAATTCTACCACCTTGCCAATAAAAATCGATTCAAATAAGTAATCTTTGAAAAAAGAACATAAAAGCCGAATAAAAATGTAACATTCAAATCTAATGTTTTATTTCCAAATGTTAAATAATAAAAAATATAAATATAACAACATTTCAATTAAAGTACCATTCAACACAATTGTATTGTAAAGAACTGTCAAATTATTTAAATTTACAAAAAGAGATATACTACTTAGAATGGTAAGTTTAGGTGTAGGTAGTAATCTATGTTAGATAAACGTAAATGGCAATGATGCAAAATCGTTCATTGAATCATTATAACTGGTAAATACAATATTTTAAAGACTGGACAAATGTTATCAAAAAAATGTAAATGATGACATAGTCACCTCTTCATTATTAATATTTTGCATAAAAAGTATGCCACTTATTACACAAACAAATTTCAATAAACAATGAAATTAATTAAAGATAATTTACCGGATCTATTGGATCTTCATAACTGGGATACTGCAAACCGGTCACTTTCAAAAAGGACTGTTCACCAAAACATTTAGTCAACAGACAAATAATCAACGGAATGTCACATGATTTAACCAAAATAAATGCATTCGGACCGGCATCAAATGTATAAGCAAGCTTTGATTTAACAAAATCAAAATGTTTAATGTTAATGTAAAAGAACCAATTTAAGAACACAAATATTTTAGTCTAAAAAATCAACATTCTACCGTTTATTAATTGAAATGTATTTTAATCACGAAAATAATTAAACAAAAGCAAATTAATTATCTTATTTCTTTATACAAGAAAAAAGCAAAGCAAAAATTAAGTAACCAAAATTTTAAATATAGATCTATGCGCCACGCCACAAACATTTCGGTTTAACGTACCCTCAAACCTCAAAATTAAAATTTGAAATCACCATCTTCAATAGCATTACTAATTAAACAAAACAATAAATGTTTCCACTAAATCAAACATCAGTTTGCTTTAAGCAAAGATTCCATGTAATGATAAATTCTATTAATAAATGATGTAAAATATCGTTCCCTTTATTTTGGTAAATATTTTTAAACTAAAGCGACTAAATACCAACTAAGTACCATTTAGATACCCTTCAAAGTTTAAGGTTCTTGATTAAAAAACAAAAATGATTCATACATTTAATCAAAAATATATACAGCAAAATTTTAAATAAGTCTAACTTGTGCTAAAAGCATTATAACAAAACTAATAAAAAAATTTGTAAATTATTCAACGTTTTGTTCAATAACAACAAAATCAATAAAACATTTCAATTATAATCCTGATAAATTTTATAAAATCATTTTTAAAAATAAGATTATATCCACTCACTATGTTATCATTAAAAAATGAATTAATCTTATGAACAAAATGCATAATAGCATAGCTGTTTTCGTTCAAATACACACAAGGAGGCCAAGTATCCAAACATGCAGCGTGAAGTTGATTACTTTCGCGCATAGTAAGCGCAGCCAATGACACAAAATTTTTCTGTGTGAGTGCGTTCAAAATTAACGTCTCGTTTGTTTGAGCAGATGAAGCACGTCCCAAGTTGAACAAAGTGCTAGTTTTAACGGTAGTTTGCATACCAGCAGTTGAACCAATTTTCTTAGCGTGTACATTTACCTACTAATTATTTATGCAAAAACTACTTACAACACAAATCAAAACTTTCAATTCTGGCCAGTAATGATATGGAAAAATTTGCTTAGCAATAGAATATTTGCGACATTCCATAGCTCTAACCGTGTCATCACAAGTCCAATGAACAAACCCTCCAAACAAACTACGACAAGCAGAACCAGAACCACGTCTGGCAATCGTTGATATATCGTTGTCCAAATTATACAATTTTTTTAGTGCAAAACCTGTAAAAATGATTATCAATAGTTATATACTAAAAGCAGCAATTCCAGAAGCACTAGAAGCCATGCCAGCAGCAGTAGGAAAGTTGTTTTTCGTTTTCACGTGTACATAAGGAAGAATAGATTTTCCAGATAGTCTGGCTCGAAGTTGAGCTTATTTTATTAAAATAATAATAATTATTTACCAATAATTAACACATCTTTCAATCTTTCTGGAAATTTGTGAACACTGAAATTATTAAAAACAAAGTTAAAAAACGTACTTCCCATTTAATACAAAACAGGACTGACTATAAATTACTTCACATGAAACAACAGTTTCTGTTCTTAACTAATAATAAACACATTTATAAAAACGTATACAAAATACTTGATCCTGATCCAAAGTTAAACTAACAGATGGTGTTAACGGATAAATATTTAATTCATCAACCTTACCCCCTTAAAATAAATATATATTAACCTACAATACTTGAGTAAAGCAATATTAATTGGAGCGCTAACAGCAACTTTCATATTCATATTCGTTACATATTAGTCAAAAACTAAAAAATAACAAAAAAATACAATAAAACCATGCAAATAAAAAAATAACATTAGACATACGTAACTAATAATTGAGCTAAATATTATTCTTTTCAAAAATACAAAACATCAATAACAATAATAAATCTAAATATACATTTTTAATTTAAAAACTAAATTAAACAAAATAATAATGATAAGTTGAGGAAAACAAATTAAAGACATGTGAACAAGATTTACAAACTCGGGAAGGTCAAACATTAATATAAACAATTAATATAAAAAACAAACAATATATAAACAATTTTTAAAAACAAGTTTACTATAAATTTGTAAAAACACAAAAACTTAATATATATTTCAGGTTTTAGGTTTGTACACGAGAGCAGGAGAGTGACCTCCAATTGATTGAAGAAGCATTGAAATCACCCATCAAGATGAGAAAGTTTTGTGACGTTGACAGAATCGAATAAAGGTCTTAAAGTAAAATAAGATTAGAAGCTTTAGAGGGAGAAGGTGGACAATAGAAAATAGAGAAGAGAACAAGCTCAACTGAGCGTAGCAACATGTTAACCGAGGGAAGATCATATCCAGGATAAGGGCGGTTAAAGGGTGCGAGGATGAAAAAACATATACCATTATTAGTGTAGAAAAAACAACTCCCATTTTTATGATTCCGAGAGTTCGATCTTGACATTATAGCCATTGATTATCAGCTCGCTATCACTAATGTCTTCAGAAAGCCAAGTTTCCGTGATGCCTATGATGTGGGCTTTCGAGGCCTCGACTAAATTACACAGTTTAGGCAACTTATTCGAAAGACTAAACGCATTAGTATAAAAAAAATTTATAGAGGCTATGTTTGAGTGTATAATAGAGGACTTGACCTGCTTAGGCGATAATAGACTAGAACTTGACTCCGGGGCGGGAGAGGAAAATCCTGTATATTAGAGATACAGGAAGAACTAACAACAGGGCGGAGAGAGGTTAATTTTACAACTGGGATGACCGACGGTTTAGAACAGGTTATAGGCACTGGAAGGCGGATCTGGCTTATTCTATATGTAAGTGGATGATCTTTATGTAATCAAATACCTAGGAATTTCTTACGTGAAGTGGGCTTAGGTTATCAACTACTGCAACAGTGGCACGGAAACTAATGACGATGGGAGGGGAGATATGGGAACGTTTACACGTCATGCAGGAGATTTTAAAATTTGTATATCCAGGGGAGCAGGTGTTAGTAATTTCTGAAACTAATTCCTTATAATTAATAGCAGATTCAGGGATTCCCCTAACTAATATATTAAGTTCCTTCCTTCTATCTGCAGCAAACTGCTTAGCAGCTGATAGGATCACATTTTGGAAGAGTTGGAGGACAGCGTTTGTTACTGAGAAAGGTATAGGCATACTATATGATAGTGTAAGATTCTTAACCGAGGTAGTGAGTAGAATAAAATCATCTGCCTGTTTCCTAAACGCAGCAGCGACTGAGATGTGAGTTTCATAAAAAGACTCTATTAATTTTTTAAAGTCAGAGTTCTTTTTATTAAAATCTTTAACTAAGTCAAGAAGAAGATCCAACTTATGATCAGACGGGGCAGTGCATTTGGCTTCTTTGGCCCAGAGGCAGTTGATACAGTAAAAACCGGTATCGCTATTCGCTAACTCATTATAAAGGGATTCAGAAAGACCAGTACAGTACCCATGAAACCAGATGCAGCAACCAGAATTAATTTTTTTATGTAAATAAAGGAAGTATAGTAATATTATCATTTATTATTATCATAATTTAAAATAAAATTTACACTATCTATAATTGCTTGCAGGTATAAATTAAAAATTATTTATTGTGTGTTTATTTTACAAATTCTATTTTTTATAATGTTTTAACTATAAAATTCTATTATCTATATTTTCCAAAATAATTCTGTAGATTAATGCTTCAGTTTTTAAAATTATCACTTGCGAGATGAGGCGCGCGTTCATTAGAGCGTTATTCATCCTTTTCTTTTTTTTTTTGAAGACAATTGCAGTGTATTTGCATTGTAATAAGTACTTCTTTTATTATTATTTTGTATTTTTATAATTTTTACTCGCTTTCTATAATTGTTAACTTTCATTATCTATCTTGATTTTACCTTGATTTTAATTTTATTTTTCTGTGACCATTCTCCCTTTACCTCACCATCTATTTCATTTTTCTCCCTAAAAACTTGTGACAATTGGAGAACCGAGTACTAAAAGTGGTTTTGGCCTATTCAACTCGTGAAAAATCCTAAAATTATGAAAAAGCCTTTATTTTGTGTCTTTTATTTACAGGTTGCAAGTATATACATGGATTGAATACAAAAAGCTCTTTTAATCGTATGTTTCAATATATCTCAAGTTATTGAGGAGAAATATAAAATAGAGGGAGAGGTAAAAGGGAAAATTAGAAATTACGATTAAAAACAGAAAAATATAATGTAATAGTACTTTGATTTCAGGATTTCAGGATTTTTCACGAGTTAAGTAGGCTGAAACGCCTTTTGGTACTCTGTTTCCAGATTGTCTCAAGTTTTCAGGGAGGAAATATAAAATGGATAGTGAGGTAAAAGGGGATTAATGACAGAAAATTTTTTTCAAATTAAGACAAAATCAAGGTAGATAGTGGAAGTAACAATTATAGAAAACGAGCAAAAATTATAAATATACAAAAAAATAATAAGATAACTTCTGTATTACAATGCAAAAACACTACTCCAAGGATCAAAATAACATTAAAATTAATATTTCGAGACAACAATTACTGACCGCAATTAAATACTGTAACGAGCAGAAAAACAATATTTTTCATTATTTATCAAGTATTATTTTTGCTAAAATGACTTTTCTTTAAATTTTATTATTCTAAAAAGTATGCATGAATATATGATTGCGATATCCAAAAACAAATATTATTTTAATTTTATAAATCACGTAGACTAAAACATTAAATAAATTATTAAATATATTTTATTCATATAAAATATATTCATATAAAATATAAATATTATCTATTACTATTATCATTTTTATTATTATTTATTTTATTATTATTATGATTATTATTATTATTGTTATTATTATTAACTAATTTTATTTATTTTTAATCACACAATATAAAAATAAATAAATTTGTAAAGCTAGGGAATCGCGAGGTGAGGCGCGCGTCACGCTACACGTCCATTGGAGCGTTATTCATCCTTTTCACTTTTCTTCTTTTTTTGAAGATTATTGCAGTGTTTTTACATTGTAATACGTAACTTGTTTTATTATTATTTTTGCATATTTATAATTTTTGCTCGTTTTCTATAATTGTTAACTTCCACTATCTACCTTGATTTTATCTTGATTTCAAATATTTTTTCTGTGACTAATCCCCCCTTTACCTCACCATCCATTTCATTTCCCCCTAAAATTTGAGACAATTTGAGAACCGAGTACTAAAAGGCGTTTTGGCCTACTAAACTCGTGAAAAATCCTGAAATATTTCAATTTTTCGCTGTACAAACGAGTAAATTATTCGTTCGTATATTTAATAATAAATATAAAAAACTAGTTATATTACATTATATATTTTTTAAATGATTAAATGGATGAGTTGAGGATGTCAATTGGCACTTAATTTTATGGCAATTTATGATTAATATGATTCTATACTTTTTTGGGAATTTATAACTTATGCATAAAATAAAGGCCAATGCAAAAAATGACACAAAATTAAATTTAAACAAGTTTTGTTAAAAGTTATATAGCAATAGACAGTATATCATCATCACTATTATTATTGGGTATGAACATTCTTTACAAGTTATTATTGCACTGAATAGTCCGAGATACTAAAAACCCACAAATCATCAACTTTTATAAAGGACAGTACATAAAAGTAAAATTATTTAAAAGTAATAAACAATATGGATAATGATTTCTATAAGCATTTAAAAATACATTATTGTTGTTTCTTAAATTTTGATAGTATTTGTTTATTAAAAAATGAATATTTAAGTAAAAAAAACATTTAAAATTAACTCAAGTTTATTTATTAAAGCTTAAGTAATTAATATTTTTTAAATTATTACATTCTTTAATACGTTGAAAATTTTATTAATACATTTTAAACTTTAGTATGCATTTTTAAAAATTACTAAAAAAATAAAAAGAGATTATAATTCTAGCAAATTAGGACAAAAAAGTGAAAGCAGAATAAGCCGAAAAAAGCTGAATATTTGATACGAAATATTCTCACTGGCGAACCTTCAATGTACAATTAGATTGAACAATTTACATATATATATATATATGAGTCAATTTCACTAAACATATATATATATATATATATATATATATATATATATATACTAGTAATATAAGGTTACAATTAAATAAATGTTGAAAACACAAATTTAACTATTAAACACTGTTTATTTTTAATAAAATGAAGCATAAATTAATAAAAGTCTAATTATAACAAAAACTATACAGCTTCAACTTATTATCCAAGTTTATGTGTTGTCTTTGAAATATTTTTTTGACTAACTTGATTTTTTAAAATAAATATTTCTAAATAAATATAAAGTAAGTATTAAGCATTTTATATTATTTTAAATTCTTAATATTTGTTTTTACGAAAACACAATTGAAGATAGCAAATTTAAATTTATTTTAAATTTGAATACTAATTTTTTCAAAGGGTGTATATATAAGGCAAGTTAATGGCACAACTGATTCTACGCAGCTGTAACCTAAATACTCAATTCATAGGTCACGTTTAAGGAAATATTGATTTAAATTTGAATTTTTTTAATTTGAATTTTTAAAATTTGTGTAATGCACTGCACTGCACGTATATCTTTTACAAATTAATATAAAGTGTAAAAAGTACAAAATATTAAAATTAATTGTGATAAGTATTCTAAAGATATTTATCTATAGTAAGCTTTAAAATATAATCAAAATGCATTTAAACATATGATAGTTACTATAGTAACGTGTTATAATTTATATATAATTTTTAATAAATACTAATATTAATAGTATATTTATGTATAGTAAAATTTAATTCAATTAACTTATTTCAAATTGTATTAAATACAATTAAATATTTTCTATTTGTTTACGTATTTCAATATTGAATATGTTATTCAAAGATCGATATAAAGTTAATAAAATCCTGGGTAAAGGAACAAATGGAATTGTGTACCGCGTTAACGATACTTTATCAAACACGTAACTTGTGTAAAACATTTAATGTATGTATATTTAAAAAAGAAAAACATATAAAACCTTGAAGTGCATTAAATGTCACAATTTAGATGCTGAAATGCTTTTGGAATGTGAAAACGAATACAGATGTTTGAGCCGATTGAAACATCCATTTATTTTGAAAGTGTATGAACATTTTAGACAAGAAAACGTTTATTGCATCGTGACAGAATATTGCAATGTAAGTTTAAAATTTAATTCTTGCGTTACTATTGGACAACAAACAAATGTTTTCAATATTCACATTTACACTAAAGTGCATTTTTCAAAATTGTATTGTTTGTTGTAGTTAAAACAATTTAAATTTTCCATTTTGAAATATTTTAAGTTTGAATATTGCAGGCAGTCATTGTTTTTATTTTAATAAATTAAAAAGAAACGTTGTTTACAAAATAAGTTTTGTAAAGTGTAAAATTATTTTATTAATTTTAAAATGTTAAATAATGTATTTTAAATACAAAAATAAAAACTTTTAAATAAATTTATAACTGGTTGGTTCTCTATTGTAAAACAATTTAATTCTTTTATTTGATCTTAACAAAAAATAGACATATGTTGAACTAAAGTTAATACTTTAAATACAATTATTTTTATGATTGTTATAACAATTATTTTAATGCAAAATAATTTTCAAAATAAAAATATTAGTGTTTTTAATTTGTGAATTTAATTTTTTTATCTATGTAGTTTATTAAAATATTTTTTCAACTTACTAGATAAAACAATTTATAATAATCAATTTAGTAGTAACTACATGAGTTCAATGTATACAACTGTTGACACTTCATGTTTTACTATTTTTAAATTGTTTTCCCGGTTATTTTTTTAAATATAACATTTTCTGGCAAAGTCAGTGTTTTACAATTTCTTAACACACAGTTTGAGAAAAATTAATATTATAATCGTTTAATGTTAAATTGATATAATTTTCAAATATATTAAAAAATCAATCTGGAACAAAGTATTACAAGGATTACAAAGCATGATCATGTCTCGAACAATTAAATCATAAGAAGAATTGACTTTTGTCGACTACAACTAAACAAAAAAAATTATATAGGCTAAGTTCTAAGTTAACCATTCGAAAAACCAGTAACAACGGTTTTGGAATGGATAATTGAAAATGGCCATAAGAAAGGTTGGTAAACCACTGAAAATTTGGCTAGAAACCATTGGGGAAAATCTAATTTAAATGAATGTTACATGTGATCAAACAAAGTTTTTGGCATCATACATGCATACACTAATTTGTTTAGTTATGCTTTGTAGAGTAATTGGGTTCTTTTGTTGCTGTTGTTGCATTCTTCTTAACCTACAGTGAAAACGTTGTGTAATAAATAATATTAATACATAAAGCTGAACGTAAAATTAAATTTAAACATGTTTCAACTATCGAATAAAACTATTATAAAACATAAACTGTGAGATGAATTCATTCCGCATATTTTTGTCAGTTATAAACACATACAATATTAGTATATATATATATATATATATATATATATATATATATATACAAAAACATTTAATTAAAGATTTGGTGTTAGCGTATTTTACGCACTAAATAAACTGTTTTAGTTTGGAAACACGGCGTTACAATATGGTTACTGGTTTTTTTGAAACCAATTAACCAAATCAAGTATATTATTAAATAATTAACAAAACCTTATTTAATTTATTGAAAATAAGGTATTAATAGTATACATGTTGTATTGATTAAATCATTAAACAATTGCAATATTGAACAGGACGGAGATTTGAACAATTTTTTAAAAACGTTAAAGTCGAAAGGAGAACGCTTGGAAGAATGCAAAATAGCCAAATGGCTTATTCAGCTAATGTTGGCCACGAGCTACATTCACAAGAATAACATTTTACATCGTGACTTGAAATCGAGGTAAGCGCTGATAGCAACAATACTTTTAAAACAATTATATAATGTCCATTTATGTTTAAAATGTTTCATACAAACATTGCATTTAGAACCTAACATTGAATTTTCATCTTTGGTTTGCTGCTTGAAATATCCACCTTATAGGATACGTTTTTTGTGTAAAACATTCAAACACTTGATTTCAAATGAAATAAATGTAACAATGTAGAAACGATTTTTTGTTACATTAAGAAAATGCATATTGAAAAACACAATAAGAATAAATTTTTTTTTTTTAATTTAGCTGCGGTTAATATTTTATGTAATATAATCTCTTTTAAATTTAAAACATAAATAAAAAAGATAATTATTTTTTATCTTCTGTTATATACACCCAATTATATATATATATATATATAATTACAATTTTTATAATTTAATTTATTAGTATTGCACATTATACATGTTATTTTGTTGTAGTAATATATTTCTAAAAAATGGAAATGTAAAAATTGGAGATTTTGGTATTTCTCGTGTACTTTGCTTGACAAATGAAAACGCTCAAACGTTCAGCGGAACGCCCTACTATATGAGTCCCGAATTGATAACGTTTCAAACTTACAATAACAAATCAGATATTTGGTAACGCATACATTTTCGTTTGTCAAAGTATAAATTACATTTTAAGTGGTTTGGAAAACTTGGGAAATATGGTTATAAAGTGCAACTTTTGTGACAAATATAAGATAATCTATAAGTCTACATTCATATATAAGGGAGATTACTAATTTAAAATAATAAAAAAAGTATTAACTTTATTTAATTTGTAATATGATTATTATTTATTTTATTAATTTCAAAATATGTATAGTTATAAAAAACTGGTATTGTTAATTGAACTTTTTCTTCATATTGTTTCCATTTATTTTAAACAAATAATTTTTAAACTGTGTCGTCTTAAATTACAAGCTCATATTGTCAAAACGAGACGATGTAAATGTAGGACTGACAGCTCTTTGTAAAAGAGTCGTCATTAATAAAAAACACACCGGGAAAATCGATTGACAATCATACACTCCAATTCAAAATATACTATTAGAAATATCAAAAATGAAATAGATTTTCTTGTTGTTTGATATTTTTCTATAGATAAAAACATTTGAAGTAAATTAAATTTAGCCTTAAGTAAATAAATAAAATTAAAAAAATTAAATTGGTTTAATAATAATTATTAATGCAATTATTTAAATCAATGTCTTTAAAATGGATAATTTTTATTGTTATAAAATTGTAATTTAAAATCATGACAAACGTTAATTACTTAAAATTATACACTCATAGTTTTTTATCAGTTTCAAATGTTTTATTATACATTGTTTTCAGTTATTAGGGCTAAATGAAGGCTTTAAATAATGTTAGTTGTTAGATGTGACCAACAAACTTTCAATATTTTCTTTCTGTGCAAAAAGTTTAATCAAAATAGGATTATTTGCACAAACAATATTTTACACATTACTTATTATTATTATTATTATTATTAGTAGTAGTAGTAGTAGTAGTAGTAGTAGTAGCAGTAGTAGTAGTAGTAGTAGTATTAGTAGTAGTAGTAGTAGTAGTAGTAGTAGTAGTAGTAGTAGTAGTAGTAGTAGTAGTAGTAGTAGTAGTAGTAGTAGTAGTAGTAGTAGTAGTAGTAGTAGTAGTAGTAGTAGTAATAGTAGTAGTAGTATTAGTATTATTTTGATTATTATTATTATTGCTTTAAAATAAGCATAGGGCAACAAAATGATTCAAACATTTGGCCAATAATTTTGTTCAATCTCATGAGACATTCATTTCAATCAGATATTCCCGAATGGTTTTTAGCCAACTTTTCTGTGGTCTGCCAACCGTTCTTTTGCCACTATCAATTGTTCATTCAACAGCTGTTCTTGTTGGTCTTTCGGGAATTAAAAATTTGAGTGATTTTGAATTTCACTCAATCCTGTCATCTGAGTCACTTATTGTTTCTGTAGCAATATAATTTTTTTTGTAGGCCAGGTTGTTGTAATTTTGTGCTCAAATCCTCCTTTCTTATCCAGGCTTGGGGCTGGCTAGATTGGTTTATTTTTGATTTTTTCTAGACATATTACCATTGGATTTTTAAATGCAAAACATTGATTGTAAATGTTTAATTTTTGCATTTGAAACTATTTTCCTGTTTTAATCGTGTATGCTTCCAATGTGCATTGAGGTCTCTGGGCATTGTGTTGTACGAATTGTGCACCCAACGACGGCCATTCAATGGAACAAGTTTCATTCGCGTCATGTGGCAAATTGTAAATGAAGAATGTCCCAAATTGCCCAATTATTATTCGAAAGATTTGCAACAAATATTTGACTGGTTTGTTTATTATATTATTAAGTTTTCCAATATCAATGATGTGTAAAATATTGATAATAATTCAATCAATGTTGAACTTATTTATTAAGAAACAAAATAAATATTTAATAAACAATATAATTCTTATTTGCAGTATTATTATTATTCTTTTACATAACATAACGATTATTGCGAACCCCATCGCTATGAAAAGCATAAAGTGACAGAATTATTGCATGTAGTTGAGTAATGCTTATAAAATTTTTATTTCCAATAATCGTAATATTCCTAACAGTTCATCCTCCACGTGGTGCGTTCTGGACTAGATACTCACAGGAATCTAGACTAATAACAGCAGGGTCTGAGCGCACAGCGGTATAACTAGGCTTCCGCTACAGTGGGTGGGTGCATGAATACACCCAGGATACTTAAGGTATACGTATGCCATATGGGATAAGGTAGATAACCCTAACAAAAAATTAGGCGGTCTTGTCAATCTTTGCGAACGGTGGCGATGTCACAAAGATGCCGTCTACCAGCCAAGAAACTGTCATTTTTCTACGTTTGTTACGCTTATCAAGCCATCGAAATCGACCGTTTATATGCCGTATAAATATGGAAAAAGATGAAGGGGTGACTCCAAGTTACAAAACAAGATAAAAGGCAGTTGCATTTTAAAGTTTTTGCACTACAAATCGTGTATATCGAAAATTGAGTTTTCCTTTGGGTTCGACACTCAACACTGTGATTGGAATTATGCATCTCAATTCCTTATAGCATTCTTTTGTTGTTTTATAGCAATAGTAATTGCTTTTAAATAGTTAAACCTCCATTTTTATTAATTGGACTTTAAAATGGCTACGGGGTTTAAAACTATTATTGTGAATATATATATATATATATATATATATATATATATATATATTATTATTATTATTATTATTATTATTATTATTATTATTATTATTAAGCTTTAATATCTCACTAGAGATACATTCAGCGTAAAATACATTTTTACCATCAATATAAAAAAGTAGTAGTACAAATAATGGGATCAAAATGAAATAGAATGTCATATATTAATGAATATAAATATAGTCAATATATGCATGTGATTTTTTTTAATTATTCAAAATTACTATACATAGAATGAGTCATTATAAGTCACACTTGTTACATTATACTGTGAGATGTCAAAATTAATTAATTGTATACATTAAATATGGTAAAATAGTATAAAACCAACTGCTCAGTATTGTATTTTTTGATAAAAATATTCTTATATTAATTTTTCGGTAATGAATAAAAATTAAGATTTGTTTTTTATATTTACATGTTTTTCTTAGACTTTTTGAATATAAATTATTAGCTTTTAAAAATAAAAATAAATTTTTGTTTACTCGGTTTTGTCATGTTTTAATTGTTAACAAAACGTATTTTTATATGTTTATTCCAATGTAACATGTTGGCATGCCATCAGCAGCAGCGTAAGTTTTATTTGTTTGTGATAATCAATAATTAAGTGGTAAACAGAAGTACTGTTAATGTTTTTTTTAATAAACAAACTTTGAATTGAAAAAATATTGTGTTTTAATTATAAACCTCTAAATTTTTATAAATAATGCTGGAGTAGTCTGGCGGTATAGCGCTCAAGTTGGACCTGGTAGACATGGATTCGAATCTCACCACCGGTTTCGCTGAAATAATAATAATAATAATAATAATAATAATAGTAGTAGTAATAATAACAATAATAGTAATAGTAATAACAACATTAATAATAGTAATAATAGTAATAATAATAGTAATAATAGTAATAATAATAACAATAATAGTAATAGTAATAGTAATAATAATAATAATAATTGTAATAATAATAATAGTCATAATAATAGTAATAATAATAATAATAGTATTAGTAATAATATTAATAATAATAGTAATAGTAATAACAACATTAATAATAGTAATAATAGTAATAATAAAGATAATAATAGTAATAATAATAACAATAGTAGTAATAGTAATAGTAATAATAATAATAATAATAATAATAATAATAATAATAATAATAGTAATAATAATAATGGTCATAATAATAGTAATAATAATAATAATAGTATTATTAATAATGATATTAATAGTAGTAGTAATAATAATATTAATAATAATCGTTGTTGCAAAATGTCAAAAAGAGATTGATTTTAAAAATACTACAGCAATTTAGTTGTTATTATTAATTATATAATTATTATTATTATCTGTGCCGAAGTGGTTTAGCGGTGTAGCGCTCAACTTGGACCTGGTAAATATGGATTCGAATCGCATCACCGGTCCACTAAATGCGGGCCGACGCTTGACTTGGTTGAAATGTCCACTGCTGAAAATGCACTTCTCGCAAAACATTTATAGTAGTAAAAGTACATAAATATACAAATAAATAATTTTAACATTATAAAATTATCATAAGCACTTTTTAACTAAATTCTGTTACAGAATAAATTAAAATTATAATTTTTAAACAAATAAAAATACAAATTTTGTGTTTAAAGCATGATGGAAAAAAATTACGAAAAACGTTGGTCTGCAACTGAATTAATTAATTCGCAAACTGTCAGACAATGTATTTTGGTAAGCGCCATTATTTTGTATTTTAGATCTACCAACACTTGTAATAGTTTAAGTTCATTCATGTATAAAACCAAATTTAATTTTTTTTTAAAGAAATTTGAATACAATTACAAATTGGTGTTGATACTAAGTGCATGTTGCAAAAAGAAGTATATATAAAACCATTGACAAAATAAGATTTACCATTTCAGAAACGTTTGCCTGTTAATTTATGTGTATTAACGGAAAAGATTAGGAAAACTGAAGTAGAATGTTATAAAATGATGGATTCAAAATAACCTATTGTACTCAACTTACTTTTGTTGTAGCTAAACTCAAAAATGTATGTTTAAAATCAAAATAATGTAAGTTGTACTGTTTTCTGTTGCAAAAGAATTATATATAAAAATAAAACAATAATTACAACGATAGTCATGATTAATAATTGTGCCATAAACATTATTAACATTAAAACAAGGAAATAAATGTCTAAATTTTTTTAAATTAGACATAAAACATAAGTTGGTGGCAGAGTCGCCTCTTCATTAATTCCAAGTTTTATTAAGTTCACGAATTCATATACAAAAAGGTTGTCGGATGCTAATTGCACTCGAAAGGATAAATGAAGTTTCTTAGCTAGAAGATCGCTTCTTTGCGACGACGCCGGTGTTCACAGGAATTGACAAGGCGATCCTCTTTAGGGTTGACGCCGGTTAACGGATAAATAATTATCTTTAAGCACCTTAGGTGTATGCTAGCACCCATTTACTATTCGGGAATCAAGCAATAGCCCAGTTATATCGCTGTGCACTCAGTCCCTGCTGTCGTTAGTTTAGATGCCTGTTGGCACCTAGTCCAGGATGCACTACATGGAAAAAGTCTCAAATTCCAATAACAGTGATATTCCTGACGCTAAATACATTTCAAGTATGTTACTAATTAAAACATAAACAATAAAATGCTTTATTAATTTTTTATTTTGGTTGGTGACGTGGTCACCTTTTCATTATTTTCCATATTTATACGACATATAAATGATCGACTTTGATGGCTTGATAAGCGTAACAAACGTGGAACAATAACAAAGTATATTGGCTAGAAAACAGCATCTTTATGATGTCACCACTGTTTGCAAAGATTGATCAGGCTGCCCAATATTTTGTCAGGGTTATCTTCCTTAACCGATCGGTTACATATGATATACGTACACTTTAGGATACCTCTTAAGTATTCTGGGTGTATGCTCGCACCCACCCGCTATAGCGGAAGTCCAGCTATACCGCTGCGCACTAGGTCCCCTTGTTATTAGTCTAGATGCTTATTGGCACCTAGTCCAGGATGCACCACGTGAAAATTGAGACGTTGTAAGCATTACTCAAATCCTCAGGATCATTAGCATCCCAATTCGTTAATAATGAACATTTACAGTTCATTTATTTAAAACATAGTTACTGCATAGATGCAGTTGGCATCATCTACTTTTTCTAAAAATATGTGAAATCAAAGTGGATACATGTTATATTGTTTCAAATTATTTTATTAGCTAAATCTTTCTTTAATGTAATAATTTTGTGTCGTTAAATTGCAAGTGTCGGGGTGATTTAGCTGTACAGCGCTGGACTTGAACCTGATGGACACGGGTTCGAATCCCACCACCGACCCACTAAATGTGGGCTCACGTTCGGCTTTGCTAAAATGTCCACTGCTGAAAGATGTGCGATTTCCTGTAAAACATTAAAAACAGTAAAAATAAAAAAGTTATTGTTTATAGATTTGTATACACAATTTTCACTCTATTACTTATTTTGTTTATGCTTTATGTTAGCAAATGCTTAGAGAATTATGTCGTCATACAGATTGTTCCGATCTAACAAAAGACAATTTACGAAATTTTGAAAAACTTTTGTGAGTATATATTGATAATTTAAATTGTTATTGTAATGACGTAAAATCAAGTATTATAGAATGTAACGCTTTTGAATGCAAAAAATAGTTGAGTAATTGTTTTATCAATTCGTTTAATTTTCTACTTGTAAGAATTATCTAAACAGATTGACTAAAAACGTTTATTTTTGAAGGTCATGGGAAAAACAAATAAATGATTTAAAAATGGACTAATTTTAATGTTTTTAAACGGAGTTTTATTGTGTTTTAATCGTGATATATTTTATACAAAAGAGAGATTTATAGCTAGTACATCACTTTTTTTAATTCGGGTTTATATTTTATTTATTTTTATTTTATGTTTTCTACTTTGAATGTCTTACGAGAAACATCTTTCAGCAGTGGACATTTTAGCAAAGCCGAACGTGGGCCCACATTATAGTGCCGGTGATGGGATTTGAACCCATGCCCACCGAGGTCGGAATTCGAGCGCTGTACTGCTGAATCACCCCGGCACCTCGGTTATGTAATTTAATTTGAAATAAAATTGCAACTTTTTTTACTTTAAAAAACATTTTTAATTAAATTACTTCTCTCTCTCTATATATATATATATATATATTCTTTTTTGATATAATACATAATGATGAATGTTTTTCATAGAATTATATTATTATTATTATTATTATTATTATTATTATTATTAAAATCAAGTAGTAAAATTAATTTACTATTTGTACATAATACATTCTTTTTTAATGTAACTAAAGTAACATTTAAACGTAATAGAAAATATTATTATAGTGGCTTTCAACCTACAGCTGTACCGGAAAATATGTCACTGCGACTACAACTCTCACAACAATTACCGCAAAAAGTGATTATTTAACTAAAACCTCTCTAGAAAATACATAGCATACAAGAGAAAAGTCACAACGATTATAAAATATACAATACTATATAATAATTAAAGAAACTATAATTATATATATTGTAAGTAAAAAAAATTACATGAAATATCAACTGGTACAAAACCAAAAATGGAGTGAAATGATTAACATTATATATAACGTCAACTATTAATAAAAATGCAAAATACATGCAAATTATCTAACTGCAACTTATTATCCATGTTTATATAGAAGTAGCTTTTAAAATATGTTATTTTGGCCGACTCAGCCTATTTAAATAAATATTTCCAAGTATATATAAATGAATTATCAAGTACTTGACATTATTTTTAATTCTCAATATTTATTTTTACGAAAAAACAATTGGACATAATAAATTAATTTAGAATTAATACTCTTATAACTTTTTGCGTTAATTTTTGAAATGGCTGTACTTCTATGTTTCAATGCAAGATATATCGTTCATGATCTAAGCACACCAATTAATGCAAAATGTTGTGTTAATAGTTGTTTTTTTTAATTTTTAATTTATTTTATGTTTACTACTTTGAATGTTTTACACGAAACATCTTTCAGCAATGGACATTTTAGCGAAGCCGAACGTGGGCCCGCATTTTAGTGCCGTTGATGGGATTTAAACCCATGTCCACCAAAGTCCGAATTCGAGCGCTGTACCGATCAAGAATCCTGATGAAGCAAATACATGGATGATAATTTAATTTATTTTTTATGTTTACTACTTTCAATGCTTTACAAGAAACACCTTTCAGCAATGGATATTTTAGCGAAACCGAACGTGGGCCCGCATTTTAGTGCCAGTGGTGGATTCGAACCCCTATGCCCACCGAGGTCCTAATCGAGCGCTGTATCGCTGGACCACTTTGTATTGATTATGTTGTTAAATTGCAGCAGTAATTATGTCTTGTGCATGAATCGACATGCTAAATATTCTTTTAGTTATGTATTAAAGTTATAATAATGGTAATAATAATAATAATAATAATAATAATAATAATAATAATAATAATAATAATAATAATAATAATGTTAAATTGTTAATTAATAATTAAAATGCATGTTTTAATTATTTAATTAAAATATTTCTTATACAATTTTTAAAAGAATTGGAGATATTACAATAGCCAATGAACTATTAGACGATTTAGACAAAATGAACAACATCAATGGAGAACAAATCGATGTCAAGGCGTTGACAGACGAATGTGATGCGTCAGCTGATGCTACCAAACAGATCGAACAAAAGGAAAATCATCAAAATAATATGATACAGTAGGCAAAATAAATCGATTGATAATTGCCAATGTTTTTAAAAGTTAAAATTCAACCATTTTCAACTTTGCACGATATAGAAATAATCACTTAATGGAAACAAATAAAATGTGAATTAATGAACATAAAAATGTATTAATAATTTTAAATAAATATACACAAACAGTATAAATGAAAAAGGAAATTAACGATAAATGAATAAATTTAGATAGTAAATGTCAAACAAAAAATATAAACATATTGAAATATTGTTTGTAAAAAATATATTTATGACGTAATTGGAGTGTATATTTTATTGGAACTTTGTTTAAAAAAGATCAGAAATAAATCGATTTAACCAGTTCCCATTCTTAATAAATGAAAAGGGTTTGCAGCTGGAAAGGCATCCAGTAGTAAAAACTTCAAAACAAAACGTTTTAATGGTCATAATACTTCAAACCGATTCACTACATAACCGAATGACCAAAAAAGCAACCCCTCATATTTTATTACAAAATACCTTACATAATAGTCAAAGTGTTGATTTCTAAACTGGATGTTTGTAGATGTCTGATGTTTAAATCTACGTACCACTATCTGTTTTTGCTTGGCAATCAGTTCTTGTTCAATAAAAAACAAATGTGGAAAGTGGAAAAATATTATTCCTTTAAATATTTTCTAAAATATGTTTTTTCCGCTCAAATGTCTCAAGTACACACAACAACACTTTTAAAACAAGGAGACAACCCGCATTTAGTGCCGGCGGTAGAACTCGAACCCATGCCCATCAAGTTTTAAGCCCAGCGCTCTACCAATACAATTTTTAAAACCAAAGAAATATTTAAAGTTTTTATAATACCAAATAAAATATAAGAAGATGTAAACTGTGAGATGAATTCATTTTGCATATTGTTATTATTGAATTTATGTAATGAATATAAAAAATAATATTACCTTACAAATGTAGTGTTTTATTTGAATAAAGGGTGTTGACTGGATTTTATTAGGTCTACTATAATTCTACATTAAAGGCACAAATAGCTTAAATTATTAGATATGTACTTTTGCGGACAGAGAATTAATCTTGCCACTAAAATGTAGAGTCTCGTTCAACTGTGCTACATATTAACTTGCTGAAAAGTGTTTTATGTTATTAAAACTGATTCAACTGAACCGAAACAACTCATTTAAAAGAAAATAAACATTTGGAAATTTAAACAACAGGTTTCTAAAAAAACAAAACCGTAAAAAACGTTTAATTTTAACGGAACAATTGAAATGACATTTTTTTATTGATTTTTTAATTTTTATTCAATTTTTAATACTACAAATGTTTTACGGGAAAATCTTTCAGCAGTAGATAATTTAGCCAAGCTGAATGTGGATCCATATTTGATGCCGGTAATGGAAATCGAACTCATGTTCACCCAGGTTCTAATCGAGCGCGGTACCGAACTATATGGCAATGTAATTGAATTATAAACCTACTTCCATTAGAAAATTATTTGTTTTAATTTTTTTTATTGATTTTTTAATTTTTATTCAATTTTTAATACTACAAATGTTTTACGGGAAATATCTTTCAGCAGTAGATAATTTAGCCAAGCTGAATGTGGATCCACATTTGATGCCGGTAATGGAAATCGAACTCATGTTCACCCAGGTTCTAATCGAGCGCGGTACCGAACTATATGGCAATGTAATTGAATTATAAACCTACTTCCATTAGAAAATTATCTGTTTTAATTTTCTAATCAAACAATTGATATAAATTGTACGTAATTATTATAAAATAATATTTTGTCAAACATATTCAAGTGTGTTTCTTATTCAAAACAAATTTGTATTTTAATTATACATAGAAAACTTGCTGAAGAAAATATACATTGCCGTCAGATTATCAACAACAATATCAAAATTTATAAAATGAAAACGGTTGAAAAAGTATGCTATATATATATAAATATACATTGCCGTCAGATTATCAACAACAATATCAAAATTTATAAAATGAAAACGGTTGAAAAAGTATGCTATATATATATATATATATATAATTTATTA
Organism: Cardicola forsteri; assembly: GCA_025895645.1. Classification (NCBI taxonomy): domain Eukaryota; kingdom Metazoa; phylum Platyhelminthes; class Trematoda; order Strigeidida; family Aporocotylidae; genus Cardicola; species Cardicola forsteri. The sequence goes on along the minus strand of JAKXYG010000527.1, from coordinate 522,243 downwards.
TCTATGGTTATTGGCTGAGATACTTCAGTAGAAGTAGCTTTCAGCACACAAAAAATATGTACAATTATACAAAATACAATACAATTAGCAGTATGTAACATCAGTCCAAAAATAAATAAATAAATAAGTAGAAATAAGATTGAATTACATATATAATGCATAAATTGCCGGGGTGGGTTCGAATTCCACCACCGACCCAGGCCCACGTTTGGCTTGACTAAAATGTTCACTTGCTGGAAGTCACGTTATTGTTAAAGCATCCAGGGAGCAAAATCCAAATGAAAAATTAAATAAGTGTAATTTTTATTATTTTTGTTTTTGATCGGTCAGGTGCATCACAGACAAATGTATTATCAGTAGGAGTTTTACCACCTATCTACTGGAAACTTAGTAATAAGTCTAAGTTCAATTTTAATTAACATGTATTTAATATTTTATACCCAGTTACTTAACTATAATACGTTTACAATGATTGATGTAATCTTTTATTAATAGGATTTATTGTGGTTGTTGATACGTAGACACCTTTTCATTATTTATATATTTGTACGGTACATTAAACAATCAAGTTCAATGACTTGATAAGCGTAGCGCAAACGCAAAAAATAAATAAGTTTCTTGGCTAATAGACGGTAACTTTATGACGGCGACACTATTTGCAAAGATTGATGAGACCGCCTGAATTTTTGTGAGGGTTATCTTTCTTAGCCCAAAGGATGCATATGGTATACATACAGCCACAGAATAAATTAGTGTTGAAAATTTAGAAAAAAAAATAATCTAAATTAATTTGTTATTTCCAATTATTTTTTTTTTAGTAAAAATAAATATTAAGAATTTAAAATAATGTAAAATATGTAATAGGTGTTTTATATTTATTTAGAAATATTTATTTAAAGACACTGAGTCGGCCAAAATAGCATATTTTAAAAACAACGCTTATATAAACGTGGATAATAAGTTGAATCTATATAATTTTTATAATGTCGATTATTAATTTGTGTGCTCAATTTTTATTAAAAATAAACAACGTTTAATAAGTAAAATTTATACATTCAAATTTGATCCAGTTGTACCGTCATAATACTAATTAAAATTAAAATTTAATTACTTAAAAATATATTTAAAAAATTATTTATTATTATTTTTTAAATAATTTTTTTAATAATCTAAAAAAATTTTAATTTTGAATTGACCTTGAGAATCAGATTAATTCCTTTATCTGTTTTCGTTCTGTAAAATGAATACCAACGATAGAAAAGATTACCATCTTAATGACAATAAACACTATGTTATAAAAAAATTAAAAAATTATGGATTTTTGCTTAAATAATTAGCGAACTTGTATAGAGTAAGTTTTACAACAATTTATCGTGTTTTGAATGAACAAAAACCAAGAAACTATGATTATGTTAGAAGAAAAAGAAAAACAAGTAAGACAGATGATCGAAAAATTTTAATGGAATTTAAAAAAAAATACAACAACCCCATTTTGAATATTGTAAAAGATAATTTACATGAATTTAGTTATTCGATGATGAGAAACCGTGCAAGAGAATTTGGTTTATCACGTGAATCGCCAATAGTTAAACCATTTATTAATAAAAAAACAAAAAGAATGTAGTTTTATGTTTTATAACAAGTGGATTGAACAAAGATTGTCTTATTAGCGTTCTGTATATTTTACTGATGAAACAATAGTTCGGGATGAACCATTTGGATACAAAAATAAATTACTACGGGGCCTAATTTTCAAAACCATTTACTTCCGGTAGTTAAAAAAAGCCAACTTTTGACAAGTAATGTGTTGGTTTGGTATTAAGTATAATAAACCTATTAAATAGAAAATTATATCCGGTACCTTAGATAGTGAAAATTTTGTTTCATTAATGAAGGAAGTTTTTTATAATGAAATACATCACAGTTACACTGGGCTTACTAATGTTTTTTAGGATAATGCTCTATGTCATACGTCCAAGAAGGTAACGTCATATTTATCCAAGTTCACTATATTTGCTATATATTTACATTTAAACAGTAGAGGGGGCTAAAATCAAAAAAACTATTTTTCACTCAATTGCCACCTAATAGCCCGGATAACAATGTTATTGAAAATTTCTTCAGTATGCTAAAGCGCAACATTAATAAGCATACTGAAATTGAGGATTTGTGTGATCGTATTCAATTTGTTGTTCAATATGAGATGAAACAAGAATATATCAACAATCTCATCGACAGCATTCCAAACCGCCTTGATCAAGTGGTCAAAAAGAAAGGCGATCACATTAATAATTAAACATTTTGTTCTTTATTATTCAATCAATCATTTGGTAACTGAAAATATTCCATGTGTTCTGTTTTTTTTCATATTTGTCGTTATATTTTATATTAATAATTTTACCCGATTTGTAATTTTGAACAAGTTTAACTTTTATGCAATTATTTTTTTATTAACAGTAGATATTAACAAAATTGCAATTGTATTTTACTTATTATATACTACTGTATATAACATGATTAAACTGAGTTCTTTTTTTGAGTCATGTGATTACTACAGATGTTTTACTTTAATAACTACGTTTTTAACACTAATTAGCTTAGGAGTTGTATATCTTTTAAGTATCCTGGGTGTATGCTTTCACTTATCCCCCGTAGCGAATTTCCACTTATACCGTTGTGTATTCGGTCCCTGCTGTTATTAATCCAGATACCTGTTGACACCTAGTCCAGAATACACCACATAGAGGAGGAACAGTTAGAAATATTGCCATCATTATAAATTGAGATTTTACTCAAATCCTCAGAATTATTGGCATTGATAAAAAATACAAAAATAATGCTTGCACTTTAATATACTAAAATTTATGTTAGGCAATGAATATTGCTTTTTTTACAGTTTAAAGATGTCCCGCTAAATCACCTATATCCTACCATTCAATTAACCAACGAACGAGCTTTGCAAGAATTGCATAATATGTGTCAAACTAAACTTGCATCAAACCAGCTTGTCGACGATGAGCTGAATGAAATAATCGAAAATGAACACAACTCGACTTTAATTTGGCCATACAAAAATCTCGATAACGATATGAGTAGGAATGTTTTTGAACATAATTTGACTGCTCACATGAATTTGAATAGTTTGCATTATTTGTTTTGTTTTTGATCGATACATTATTATAACTATTGTTACTATTATTATTTTTCTTAATTTTTACTACTTTGAGTGTTTCGACTGCAAGCGCATCTTTCAGCGCAGATATTTTAGCAAAGCAAAACTTGAGTCTGCATTTGATGCCGGTAGTAGAAATTAAACTCATGCCCATCCAAGTTCGAATCGAATGCAATACCACTAGATTACCACAGCCGGGGTGGTCTATCAGTACAGCGCTCGAATTCGAACTCCGGTGGACATGGGTTCCAATCCCATCACCGGCACTAAAATGCGGGCCCACGTTTGGCTTCGCTAAAATGTTCACTGCTGAAAGATGTTTCTCGTAAAACATTCAAAGTAGCAAACATAAAATTTAAAAAAAAAATTATTACTACTATTAATATTACAATTATTATTATTATTATTATTATTATTGGTATTGTTAATGTTATTATTACAATAATAGTTTATTGCAACTATTACTATTACTATTACTATTATTGTTATTAATAATAATTATTATTATTGTTACTTATAATATTAAAAAGATGCACTTATACAGTAAGGACATTATTAAAATATTCTATTTTTTACAAAAAAGGATAAATATATAAAATAGATTTATTAACTAATAATAATAATTTTTTTATACTAATTAATGATTAATACAAAAAATAAATTCATCATTTTTTTTTATTAAATAATTATATGGTACATCAGTCAATGAAAGTTTATATTTAAACAATTCAAATGTGCACTTAACAAGTAGTTATTATCTAAATAACTCGGATGACAATTATAGTAAAGTGAATAATGTACATTTAATATATTTTAAAAATATTTAATAAATTTAAAAAACAATTCTAAAATAAACTTTAAATTTTTATTTGTTTTAAATTTTGTTTACTACTATGAATGTTTTACTAGAAACATTTTTGAGCAGTAAACATTTTAGCAAAGCCAAACGTGGGCAAGCATTTGGTGCCGCTAGTAAGAATCAAACCCATGCCTACCCATGTTCAAGTCGAGCGCTGTACCGCTAGACTACCTAGGAACAAATACTGTGCACCTGAGCGTACCCGATTGGAGATTGTTGCAAGCTTTAACCCGCCAAAATGCAATGGCGAGCCTCCATTCGGAGTCAGGGCATTCGTGTTCACTCTACATTTTATAACCATTAAATTGCTCAATTGTTCAACAAACGTTTTTTAACAATTTGATTGTAGATACAAAAAGCTTCGATTTCGATATAATGTGTCGTTGTATTGAATCAAAACAATTTGCCAATGTGAGTTATGCGAAATTGAAAAATTTGTATTATGAATCGCCACTTGGCATACTGACAACTACTCACCATTCGGAGCATTCCGGCGACATCCATTTTGTGCGTCGGCGTTCGACATTCGAAAACGATAAACTTGTCGACAATAAATTTGCTGCATTGGCTAAACAGCTGCATTTGATTGAAAACGGTTCCATTAAGGCTATTGACAGTAAGCATGGTGATATTGTTTTGACAAACTGTTCTACTTTTACCGAAACATCGGGTAACAAGCTAATGTTTCTAAATTGTACGGTATTTGATGATTTACTTGACACTAAAAATTATTTTAAGAAATGTTTTAAATGTTTTTTTTGCCTTTTTATGTTTTTGTAGTCATATACTTTTTTCCAGTAATCAGACTATTATCCTTGCTTTCAAATCCTCTTATTTACATAACCAAACTTAGGACCAGCTGTGATGGAATTATATTTTGTGTTAATGTTTTTGGAAATAAAGTAGCACCAATGAAGGTAGAGTAAATAATTTTACAAATTGCATAAATATTTATAATTCATACCATTTTATTAAATTGAATTTATGTTAAACTTGGAAAATTGTTTAAAGCTCAAAAAACAATACAAAATAATTTTTTTAATGTAAAAAGAAACCAATACAAACTGTGAAAATTGTTGTTACTGTTATTATTGCTAATTATAATCATAATTTTGGTTGGGACACGTTAATAAAAATAACTTAAAACACAGAAAAATCAGATGTTTGATTTTTGATCTTATGTAACTATTGAAAGTTAAAATGCTGTTATTCTTTTCTAACTAATTCTATATTTATGTTAAAAAATAAACATAACTAAAGCGTGTGGTATATAATTCTTTGTTTGTAAATAAGCTTATTTCTACAGACTAATTAACGGAGAACAGAATATACTGTGTTGTACAACAAACTACTAAAATCAATGAAAAATAGAACTATTTATTTTATTCCTTTATTTTTTGTTTACAAAGACAAACATATTTGTAATAAAATGTACCGAAACAAACATTATTGTGCTCATATGCTTAAGCCTTAAAACATTAGAAACAAATGTTGAATTGTTATTTTTCGGATCAAATTTTAGTATTCAAATGTTTCACTAGAAGCATTTTTCCTCACATGGGTATTTAAAATGTCTTAAATAACTTTTAAAAATAAAATATTTTTTGAAGTTTAGGTTTCAATAAATGATAAAATTATAAATGTAAGCATAATGTAGTTTCATAATTGGATACTAATAAATTAATTGAAAATTATTAATCTACTAATGAGTAGTCACTAAAATTATTATTTTTAATTACTGCCATTTTAGTGTCAGGTGACAACATGGAACTGCTGAACACATTTCCTTCAAACTACAATGCAAATTTGTGTAACTATTCCGACGTCACGTTAGATCACAGTTTAAACGCTGATGACGTGACGGAAAGCAGCCTAACTGATGAAAATGTATCCAAACTTGTTGACGATGATGTGGTAGACAATAACGAAGATACGATACTCAATTCGATCACGTGTTTGAAAACTATCCTACAACATCCACCAAGTAAGATAAAAAAATTAATAAAATTATTTATACAACAAATGGCTTATTTACTTTTTTTAAAACTTATTTAAGTCATAAATTTTGTAATTGAATGTTGGGTTAAATAAAGCTAAGAGATGTAACTGTTTTAGATTTAGCTTAAGAAATAATTGTTTTTATAATGTAATGATAATAATATTAATAGTTTTGTAATGCTCAATAATTAAAGGTTTTTTATAGATTAAAGAGCTACTTTGTGTTTCTATACTTTAATATCAGACTTTGTACCAAAGACAAAATATTACGCATTCCCAAATAACTGAATTGCAAGCTTATTGAAATATACATTTATTAAAACAATAAAAATCAAACAGTGATAATTATAATAATAGTAATAGTAGTAGCAATGTATACAACATTTTTCAGTGCTAAAAATTGGAAATACATCGACACTGAACAGCTTTGTAGTCCTACGTTCTTTTGAGAAAAAAATATATTAAATTTTGAGTCGGCTTTTTATACTTTCTGCTTTATCTACTTTTAGCTGTTGAGTCAACTATTGGAAACAATGAATTGCTTAATTTATTCAATCCGGAATGCAAACAACAAAAAATTGAATTTATTAAAAAGTAATTATTTATTTACTTTTATTAATTTTTTATTGATTTTTGAACTTGATGATTGCAGTGAAAATGTGATTGTCACGTGATTACTTTTGGTTTTACGTGACCAATAGTTTTTATAGTTATTAAAAAAGAAATATTGGCGCTCCTTAATTAATTTTAGCTTCAACTTACAGTTAAAATTATAATTTAAAAAGCTGTGCAGATTTGAACCCCGTTAGACCTTTATGTTAAAATAGTATAGAGATATAATTTCTCTTCCTCAACTGTTCATCTGGACTAGGTGTACCCAGGCATCTACACAAACACATCTGGAACAAATTGTCGTATAATTGGACTTCCGTTTTGGCAGTTAAGTGCAAGCAAACACCCTAGGTACTTAAGATGCATCTTAAAAAATATGTATACCATATGTAATCCTTGGGCTAAGGGGGATAACTCTGACAATAAATCAAACAGCTTTGTTAATCTTTGTAAACAGTAGCGCCGTCACAGTGGTGCCGTCTACCAGCCAAGAAACTGTATTACTTTTTAACGTTTGTTACGTTTATCGCATCATTGAAGTCGATTTTTGATATTGTGTACAAATATAGAAATAATGCAGAAGTGACTATGTCACTAACCACAATGAATTAAGTGGCACCACTCTAAAGGAAACATGGCCATTTAATTTATTGTTTTAAAAGAAAATACCGATTGTAACAATTGTCAATTCGGCTCTTTGTTATGTTTATCGTACTCGGGTAAAGGAAGTAGCCATGACGTTACACCCGTATCTACATAGATTTGAGTACCATTATCTCAGCTTAACGCTGATCTTTACCTACGATTCCACTTAGTATTTACTTGTTTACTGTAAAACATTTAAAGCATAAAAAATAAATTTTTGTTATCAATTGTACATGTCAAAGTCGACTGACTTAAAGTTTAAAGATTTATTCTAATTTATTTTGTAATTTGCACAAGATACTGCATTGAAAAGTTGGGCTGGAACAAATTCAAACAATCGTATGACTATTTGTACGTTAAACGCGTTGGCGAACGAAACGCGGCCGAAGAGCTGACTATTTTGGATGGACTGCGATTAACCTGTGAAGACGTTTCAGTAGGGTTTTTGTTAGATCAGCTGATCTTTTTGGAGCACGGGCAGATTGAGTCAACAGCACTTAAAGTGTCCAATGTTTCGGATTACTTGTTGCAATTGTGAATATTTTTTCATCAGTGTGTAGCAATTTGAAAAACTTGATTACATATCATTCTTTTTGTATCCTACCAAGATAATATGTTAATTGGGGGGGGGGGTAGAGTGAGATTCTATAATATGCAGATGTAAAGGTGATTAAAAAATAAATTTTTAAACTTTATATTTAAAAATTATTTTTTCATATTTGTAGTTTGCTTTTTTGTAAAAATATATTGATGTATTCATCCATTCCTTGTAGTTAGAGACGTGGTTACCGCTTTATTATTTCTGTTTCTACATAATATTAAACAATCGACTCTGTTACTTTGATAAGCACAACAAACATTAAAATATAGTAACGTTTTTTAGCTGGTAGACTGCATTTTTGTAGCAGCGCTGTTGTTGGCATAGATAGACAAACCGTCTGTTTTTTGTTACTGTGATATCCTTTTATCCGGCAGTAATATATGGTGTACCTATACCTTGAGACACCTTTTAAATATTTTGGGTGTATACTTGCATTCGTCCGCTAACGTGGAAGTTCAGTTATCCCTCTGTGAATTTAGTCGCTTTTGTGCAATTAGATATACGTGGAGGTGACAGTCACAAATATTGCCGTTATTAGAAATTGAAACTTTATGAGCATTACTCAAATCATCAGGATGATTAGCATCTCAAGGGTTTGTGGGATATTGCTTCGCGGTACAAAAAATCTTATTACATAAATAAAATTAGCCTACTAATTATTCAATTTCAAGTACAATTATTTTTCAATTTGTGACTTATAACATACGTATGTTGATAAACATCAATAAACCTTTCTTTATGCATTGTATAAAACTCGGTATTTGTTTTTATTGTTTAAGAACGCACCTAAGCGAATTTTAGTTAATCGGCATCTTGATTTATAAACTGCTATGTCTCACGTGCAGAAGTTCTTTACAATCCATCACTTTTGTTTACATTTTTAAATCAATAGTGATATTTGAATTGTGTATTAACTATTTGAATAGGCTTTTAAGCAATTGGTTAAAATGGTTGACATCACGCCATTTTGATTATCGAACTATGTAATATATGGTGATTCCAATTACACTAATCATACCACATTTATTAACATTAGATACCTGACAATACTTATTTTCAACCTAGATATCAAATTTTTAAGTGTGCAAAAATGATCGGATACATATTATTATTATTATTATTATTATTATTATTATTATGATTATTATTATTATTATTAGAGTATTGAAAACAATAAATAAATTATTAATTTTTTTATAGGTTTTTGAGGGTGAATTATTAGAATTGTTACTTTCACTTGAATAATAAGTCTACTTTGTTTAAGTCAGCCAGGAGCAATGCACGGTTGTTTTATCCTTATTTAGAATAATCGGCAGTGCATACCTTTCAAGTCCTATACGCACAAACTTGAATCCACGTCCTATCTAGTGTCAGGCCAGCGTCTTAACCGCTGTGTTACGGATGGTTGAAATTGACTCTGTATAATTATTATCTTTACTCGAATGCATAATATTGCTATTAAAATTAAATATAAGGGTATTGAAAACAATAAATAAATTATTAATTGTTCAACTTAAATTATTTACAAAACTGATTTAAAGCGGTACAGTTATCACTGTCTTTTCGATTAATAGACAAAAGTTCTTCTTAAGAAGTACTTCAATAAATTTGTTAATCATTTCTAAGTGCGTGATGCTTACTGACGTAGCTATTATTTAAGACCTAAAGTTGGTTGTAAAATTAATATTAGTACTAAAAAAGATTGAGCGTTGTTTATATATTTTTCAACTGTCAACATCTACTTTTCTAAATATTGCGTTTTTGTGTACAAGTAGCACCATTTTACGGATGCTCTATAATTGCTTGCTTTATTGATTCTGCTTTGGTAATGTGATCTGGTCACGTAATGTTTAACGTGATAGATTAATTGAAGGAAAATGGCATTCTTTGTTACTTTAGATACGTAATTTAAAAAAATTGAAATTATATTAATAACAAACATGCCTAGTTTGGATCAGAAATAATTCAATCTAGCCAGTCTCAAGCCTGGATAAAGGAGGAGGGTTGGAGCCTCTGTAAAAAATCTATACTGCTACGGAAACAATCAAGAGGACGCCATTCCGGCAAACAACGTCAAAAAAGTGAACGCACGTATCTGGATGACAGAGTTACACAGGGTTGAATGACAGCCAAAAGGAAGCACTATCTTCGATTTGAAGAATCTTCAATGCCAACGAGACTTTGTTGTTGTTATTTTGCTGTAATTGTTGTCTTATTGTCCCATGCTTATTTTTAAAGCAAAAGGGCCTTGTATAATATAATATATATTTGTTATAATTTATTTCATTTTTAGACAAATGTTTTAATATAACGTTAATTAGTTAATTATATAATTATCACATAGTATCATTTACTATAAATAGGGTTAGTGGAATTATTAATAACTTGTAAGAAGTTTAAATATTTTTTAGATTATCCTCTAAAGTAGTCGTTAACGGTTGCAATACAATGCTAGTAAGTAACTTTCTTGTTGACGCTTATTAAATTTTACTACATCATCAAGGAACAAGTAAGCGTTTCTATATGTTATATTTTTTATTCGTTTTCTATAAATCCAGATGTATTTTTCAAATATGTTTCTTCAACTGTATCCCAATGAATAAAGCAGTTTGTAGTTTGATAAGGTTTCTAGGCGTACACTCTACTTAATTCAATAAGGACTTGAGATTGATTGTCACCGATTTGTGGCATTATTAAATCAATTTCATTTTTGTAGTGGTTTTGTTGGTAATGCTTAATAAGAATCAATACAATTTAACAACCATGTAATGTTATTTTGAAGAAAAATAGTCTGCTAAATACGATTTAATTTTAAGAAACTTTTAATTAAATTATTTTTACTTTAATTTTTGTTATTATATGTATGTTTAACATTGTATTTCTACTAGTAATAAGCGAAAAAACAATTTTTATAAAATTTATGAAAACTATATATTATATTAAAATGTATATACTACCTATGTATTCTAGTGAAAATATTTACTTTATATTTTTGTAAACAGCAATTTAAAAGTTATAATTTATATTTTATTAAGATACTATTATTGTTTAGTCAATAGATTTATAAAGCATATTTTTACACGTATTGGTATGTCGCATTAAGGATTGAATTACTTCAGATGACTTAAATGCATAGTTAATGAAATTTGGAGTATATATGCATACACACAGCCCCACACTAGTTTAATGTAATTCTATTAATATTTTTTACATTATATTTATTATGTATGTAACACTGGTTACAAATTGCAGTCCTATAGCCCGCATATGTTGAAAATCAGCAAAATTAAATGGATTGGAAACATTGGAAGATTAAGAAGGACACTTTGTTATAAAAATACATTATAAAATAATTAGGAATAAAGGGATGATATTAGAAGATCTTCTTCACTGCTTTAAAAGCTAGTATACATAGCAGGACATAATAAAAATAATAATAATAATAGTAATAATAATGGTAATAATAATAATAATGATAATAATATTAGTAATAGTAATAATAATAATAATAATGTACAAAGAAATAAAATGATAAAAGTCTCAAACAACATTTTATAAACAATCATTATTATGTGTCATTTTTACCAAATATAATTATGTTCACTTTGGTGAATTTGACGTCGTTAACAATCTTTTTGCCTTACGATAAGCTTTGGATAATAGATAAGCGTTTTCAATATGCACATTTTAAAGATTTCCTCCTTTTAGATTCTTATTCCTATCGCTTGTATTGAAGTTGGACCACAGATATAAAATGTGGACTTTGTTAAATATAATCAATGCAATGCAATTAATGTAATAATTTCCTTCAATTCAAATTCATTCTTTTTGTTCGTAAAAGAAAACAACAAGTATATATTTTCAATTTTTACTGTTTTTTCCACATTGAAATTAATTTTTGCAAATTTCTTTCTTTACTGTTCGTTCAGCAGTTATATCTTTTTTACAAAAACCAACTTGTTAGATCTGCACAATTACACTACACTTTTTTAAATAGACAAAAACAGCGTAGAGCAGATTTTTATGTAAGCTAGTGATAAATGGTTAAATCATACATTAATTGCGCTCAACTTAAAAAAAAAATTTCCATTAAAGCAAAAATGTTTCATTTCTTTTCATTGACAAACGGAATATCGTTCTGCACATTGCATTGGGAAAAACAATTAACAGATACATTTTCTTTAACCCATTATATCCCAAGTTTTTAATTTTGCGAATTTCGTTGAAATATTATCATAGCTTACTTAAATAGGTATATAAAACATGATAAAGTTCCAATTTTATATTCATTGAAATAAATGTTAATCCTAATCAATCAAATATTCAATAAGTGATTTATAATTGAAAAATTAGGTAAAACACAGTCATTAAAACGATATAAGTAATTTTTTAGACTGTCCTCAAATGAGGACAGTGGGATATAATGGGTTAATACACTACAATTATTGGTTTGAAAGGTAAAATATAATATACCTATCCTCTGAAACCGACGATGACAAATAATTCCCTATTGCCTACAAACACATGTCAGGAAAATAGTTTACTTGATTTAATGGATAGGTTTCTTGTACAAGAAAATGGGACTCGATTGTAAATGTGAAAAACAGTCTTGTTATTCAGTTGTTCTTACTCATTGTTTCCATATTCTTTAATGTGATATATATATATATATATATATATATATATATATATATATATATATATATTGTATCTTTATGCTAATCTGTTATCTATACAATCTAGTCAAATAAATGTATAATCAAATCTCAGTTCAATTCATAAGGTCAATTGAAATTTCAGTTTAAACTGAAAGTACACAGTAATTATTTGATTTTAATATAGGTTGGATCCAAATTATTTTAGCTAATCGTTAATAAACAATACTCATTCAAAAGATTAATTAATATAACACAAACTTTCAAAATTTTATGTCTACAAACATCAATTTACAAAATTTTTGTATTATTAATGTGTCATTCACTTTCAAATAAATGTAGACATATTTTTAAAGCACCTATTAGGTTATGGTTTTAAATCAATATAATGAAAAACTATGTTTATTGCAAAATAATTAGCTTTAGTTACTATCTTTAGAATTTGACAATACGTAATTATAAACCCGGATAGATTTGTACACAATACTCGATTCTATTTAATGTGTATTTGGTACCCGCTGTAGATATTTGATTACTTTACTTTAGAAAAATCTACATCTACGGTAAAATATGATTGTTAGAAGTAGAAAGAAATAAGATTATCTGAAATACAAAGCACAAAAAGATTTTAGTTAGTAAAAAAATAATAATAGTGCAACATGAACAATAATAATATTGGTTTGCAAAACAGGAATCTTCCACTGAACAAATTTATGGAAGGCAGTTAATGTTAATAGTTGTGTACTGTGTACAGTCAACTTTTTTTAAACTTAACTCTGGGCTTCTAAAAAACATCGTATTGGCTTTACACAAAGTTGATAGGGCCAATACAAAGTGTTAAAGAACTAACAACACGATGTGAGTGGAATTTGATCTCATCGAGCTATTTTTATACTACTTTGGTAATTTTTAATAGGCGAGACAGCACTATAAACTGCCAAAAACTATGATGTAACTAACTTAACATTGATAATAATATGTACATATACGACAACACAAGCCATGTTACAGATTGTTTTTGTACACACAAAATGGATTTCAATGGGTGAACAGAATTAAGTGTTTTTAACATTAGAGGCTTGATCAGTTATCAGCACTCTAAAGCAAGTCGGTGCTTCGTTTTGTGTGCACAAAAACAATTTGTAACTTTATTAAATTTAGCTTGGACTTTACATGACTTGTGTTGTGTGTGTGTGTATTTCTGTGTAGTTAATTGCACAATTTTTCGCATATATTTACCGATTCTTTGTTTATAACTCCATTTTCTTTATGTGCCAAGTACTTAATAAAAGTAATACCTATTTTTGGTTTTTTTATGTTTATTACTTTAAATGTTTTAAGATAAACATCTTTCAGCAGTAGATATTTTAGCAAAACCGAACATGGGCCTGCATTTAGTGCCGGTGATGGGATTCGAACTCCCATGCCCACCGAGGTCCAATTCGAGCGCTGTACCGCTAGACCACCCCGGCACTTAGCTGCTACTATATCGTCTTTAGAAACTTTTCTACTCCCACTTTACGTAACGCTTATTGGTTGACTTTTCATTAGCCGAGATTGCTGATCAAATGCAACCAATAATACAATTATCACAGGCGGTTAAAATAACTTGCAATAGCAGGGGATATGGGTAAATACGTTTTTAAATGCCTATGGGCATTTTCCACACAATTATTAGTGTGATTACCAACGTTCATCGTACTTTTACCAAATTTCCATTTCATATTATATATATCCTTTGCAGTTCATTCCTTGTTAAATTCATCTTTAATATACCTCTGTACATGTCTCCGAACGGAAGTGATAGCAATCAGAAAAAGCGTCTTCTTCAAATTTTCTGATTAGCAAATCAACTTCAGACCAAAGATCGTATTTAATATCCATCCAGTCCATAGTTAACTAAATCAAATACAATAACAAATGACGCGGAGCAAAAAAATTCAACGTTTGTATGGAATTTAAAATATTACAAAACCGACAAAAAGATAAAATATCAACCAATCAGAGGTGACCTTCAAATCAACCTATCACATTAGTCCATGTAAGATCCATGTTTAATCATAAGTACGTGATATCTAGTGCTTATCCAGGATATGTTCGACTTCTCCAAGTGTCCCTTTGGCAACACAAATAAACAAAGCCAAAGAAATAAACTGTAGCAGTTAGATCTTTTGTTTTACCTTCCAAATTCAAATAGTTATTGACAATAATGAAATGCTTTAATAATTCCCATTCCCTGAGTGGCAGAGATTGGCAATGCACTAGACTTATAACTGGATAGATCTGGATTCGAGTAATACAACTTTACTCAATGTCCACTTGGTGAAAAATGTCTCCCGTGAAACAAGCATTCAAACAGTCACAACCAAACAATGCATACTATTAAATCTCAATCATATTTATTCAAATGACAAATAATCACAACTGTATAATAAAAACAAAATTTGTAAAATGTAGCATATCTGAATAAAGTTTAAAAAAAAATCTAATTAACAGTAAAATATGTACATAAATTACATAGTATTCAAATTCAATAAAAATAAATATAATTTTAAAAAATATGAATCTTCTGTTGTCACATATATGTGTCAATTGGAACCAGATAGTTTGGGGATGTCCGCTCCAACAATTTCACCTAAAAAATCGATAAATCGGGCGTCTCCCATAATGCGTACGTGTTCGGCTCCAGGATACACGATGTACTTGACGCCTGGCCAATCTTTGCACACTTCCAAACTGCGCATATTCACTGTACCGTCGCCCTTGCCAAAATCTAGGTAGGGATCTTGGTCGGGAAAAGCATAGCGCCATATACTGGCCGGATAATAGATCATCCTGTCGATGGTGTTCAAACCGGAACCGTGGATGCAGTAAATTTCGTCAATTCCCGTTGGAGCTTTGAAGTAGTCAACGTCATTATTGGTGTCGATCAGCATGTTGTAACCTGGATGAAATGGAGTTAGGATACGAAACGATTGCTTTTTATTATATTTTATTTTCACTACTTTAAAAGTCATCTTTCAGCTCTGGACATTTTGGCGAAGCTAAACGTGGGCCCAGATTTGGTTCCGGTTGTGGTCGAAATCGAACCCATGCCCATTGAAGTCCCGATAGTAGTAATATGCTTCCATCTAGTGTATCTAACATGGCTAAGGGATCGAGTACACAACACTACTTGGATTTCTGTCTTGGCGGATTGGTGCAAACATATATCCAGCGTACTTAAAAGGTATATTAAGATGGGTGTATGCCCTGTATAACAAGTCGGTTAACAACAACAATTAAATAGCAAACAATGGCACCGTTACTAGGATCTTGTCCATCGTTTGATATGCTCTGCAAATATAGAAATAATAAGGAGGTAATCAAGTAATCATATGATGAATGTACAGCCATATAAGTGAGCTTTGCTAATGGCGGATAGATGCAAACATACATCGAGGGTACATAAAAAGAAAAGGATACCATATTGATCCATTGGACTAAGTGATATAATCCTAAGTAAAACAAATCAGGCAGCGGTGTAAAATTTGGCGAACAGTAAAGCTGTCACAAAGATGCTATCTATCAACCAAAAAAGTCCGTTATTCTCTTACATTTATTTTGCTTGTAAAATCATTGTAAAGTCGATCGCTTGATATGTTAGTCTAGCAATACAACGCTCGAATTTGGACCCCGATGGGCATCGGGGTTCGAATCCCACCAACGGCACTAGAATGTGGGCGGCTTCGCTAAAATGGCCACTGCTGAAAGATATGTTTCGTGTAAAACATTCAAAGTAACAAACAAAATAAAAAATTATAAAAATGTGACTTTATCACAATGAATACATTATCTTTTTTTGAGTTCCAGTAAAAGTTCATGTAGAATAGTTGCAAATACCCAAGCATCGATAGGTTTGTCTAGCTAAAAATATTGTTACATTTTTCACCGTCAAAGTTAAAAATTAACATTATGTGAGTCGTTAATAGCGTTTATCGATGACACTAAATAATATTTAATATGCCTATTAAACGCATATGGAGCAACATACTTGAAATTCAAGTACTTCACATAAAATATTTTAAAAAATACACAAAAAATACGAATAACAACTTGAGTATAAATACCCAAATAATCACAAATGATTGATTGTGTTTAGCACTGATTTATTTATTCATTCATATTTTCTTTGAATATGTATTTGAAAACATTTTTACATTACTGCTTTTTAAAATGTCATACGACAGTATAGCGTTTCGCTAAAATAATAATTACATTATGCTCAAAAGTAACTGTAGTACATCAATTCTAATATATATATATATATATATATATATATATATATATATATATATATATATATATATATAATCAATAAGCATAAATAATTATCAATATTCATTTTTCTATTTGTTATGTGATTGGTCCTCGTATTCAAAAAATTACTTTGCCAGTTTAAAAAATTGAAAAAAACATGAGATTCACTTACATAACAAATCGTTAAATTGCTATCGATCTCAAAATTGCCAATATTTAAAATAAAGCAAAACTATATGAAAACAGTGCAGATTCAAAAAGTGACAATATCAAAACAAAAATGTACATAAACACAAAATCCAATAAATAATTACGTTGTAATATTCACATCATTGTTGTTCATCCCGATGACACAATTACCACTGCTTTTAATCTTTAGAAACTTCAAAAATGGTACTAATCCAAGGTCATCTCACTTCTCATTGTCATCATATTACCGTGCCAATAATCTTCTTCTTCAGTTCCCGTAAACAGAACCCTTTATAATACCATTATCAAATCCTACTTTACATGCTACATGAACCAAGTGTCCTATTTTCCCAATTGCTATCTGTTTTATAAACATCAGCTTGCTACCAATTTTGTTAACATCCATTCATCTGTTTTTCTATTCATCTACGATACTTTCAGTAATATTCAATAAACCCACGTTTCGCACGCACCACAATTGACAACCGTCTCTAGAAGCAGTAGCAAACCTACTTATCTTGACTGTTGTGTGTACAAACTACTATATATTATTTTGCATCACTTGTACCCATAATATTTATTCTGTCAGTTGGTTTCCATAACGTGCAAAAAATCCATCAACTTATTGCATTAATTTTAATCAAAACAATCGCCTACACATTCTCGTTGAAAAAAATTATTCAAAAATTGAAAAAATATCAACCACATGTAAATTTCACGCTCTACCAATTCCTTTTAAACAGACAACTTTATTTATAAAAAAAAGTAATAAAGCAAAACCATCGAAACAGAATACAAACACAAACGTACCAAGTTCATAATCAACATCTTTAAAAAATCGATGATAATCGTGAGCCGAATAATTGACCGTTGGCGTTAAAATAATTGGTTCGGCAGGAGACCACAATCGGGGATCGGGAAGCAGAAAAGCCAATGATGGCATAGACCGTTGCACTGAACGAAAACTTAGTGATTTGCGAAGAAAAAAGCCAAGATTATCGCCTAGGAGTTTCAATTATAGATAAATGTACTAATAGAATAATAATAATAATAATAATAATGCAATGTAGTTGATGATACAATTGCCTTCTCATTATTTCTATGTTTGTACAACGATCAACTTCAATGGTTTTATAAGCGGAACCAACGCAGGAATACAAAAATGTTTCTTAACTAATAAACACCATCGTTGTAAAAGCGTCACTGTTTGTAAAGATTGACAAGGCCGGCTGATTTTTGTCAAAGTTATCTCCCTTAACTTCCAGGCTACTTATACTTTAACATACCTTCAAAGTACCCTAGGTGTATGTTTGCAGCCATCCAATAAGATGGAAGCCCAGTTATACAGCTGTTCACTCAGTCCATTATCCAAGTTAATTTAAGTACATGATGCACTATATAGAGGTACAAAAATAGGATTATCACTATCATTAAAAATTAAAACTCTAAAAGCAAGGGTTCGATCACTACCATCGGAACTAAATGCAAGCCCCCTTTCAGCTTCACTAAAATGTCCACTTGCTAAAACATATTTCCCGTAAAACGTTTAAAGCAGTAATAATAATAATAATAATAATAATAATAATAATAATAATAATAATAATAATAATAATAATAATAATAATAATAATAATTATAATTATTATTATATTATTATTATTATTATATTATAAGTATACCTTTCTATCTTAAATAAACTACCAAATGTCGAAATGATACAAAATGGGTTTCTTATACAATAAGTATTTAATTAATAAATCTAGAGAAGGAAACCCCATACCACTTGCTTCAATTTTCAGTGCCTTCATCGAACCACCAAGAGGAGCACTCAGTGCAACAAACGTTCGAATGTACTTCTTTTTCCACGCCGTCTCTTGTTGATGCAAAAAGAACGAACTGTATTTCGAACCCAAACTATGACCAAGCAAAACAACTCGAGTTTGATTGGCCAATTCGTACGTCTGCTCAATCAGGATTTTCAAATTGTTAACAAAATCCATATTTTGATCTTAAAAATAACAATAAAAGTTAATCGAATCAATCGGAACAAACTTGGAGCTCGTCTAAAATCCAGTGGTGCTCCGCGGATGGTTATATTAGATACAAAATAAGGATCTTTGCTCAGAGCCGTAACCAATGGCCTGCAATATTCCGTACTCCCATGTTGAAATGTGTCCAGATTTTCAATTGACCACGTTTCACCCCAACCAGGAAACAAAACATCGCACATACTGCCATCGCTTGTTGATTTTGTATCCGGATCATATTTCAAACTAATAGTAAAAAAGTGACACCACTTACCTGAAATAATCTGTAAGTGTGCCAGGTTCTACAAAGTAGTGCAAATTAATCCAAATTAGAAATGGATCTGATGTTTTATTTTTAAATTTACAATAAGCCTGAGAACCGCCATCTCCAGGTACTATAACCAACGGTTGTTTATTTCTTAAAGAATAAACATATTTTGGTGATGTAATTAAAGCAGAAATTAAAATCAGATACTTGTCATTAATATAATTGCATGACGTACCCAAGAAATAGAACTCCAAAACCACATATGATAATTAATTCAGTAAAAATTTAATTAAATCCAAATATGTACAAATTGGTTAACACCCACAGTTGTGTTCAAATCAAAATCATTAAATAATACCAACCTAAAAAATAAAATTCATCTAATTAAAAATAACACCGTAAAAATCAGTTAAAAATACATTCAAATAAAAATAAATCAATATAAATAGTTTTCAATACACTCAAATGCAAGTGCCACAACTACTTAAATTAAAAATATTTTAAAAAGTCAATTCCGAATTTAGAAAACTTATTAAAAATTTTAAAACAAAACTCAAACCACATTTAAATCATTAATATATTTACTTAAATGTTTAGTATAATTATTTTAAAACGTCAGTACTGGAAGTGCATAATCTTTATAATAATTAATGTGTTTATGTTACAAGTCTGTCTACTAAAGTATTAATGTACTATAAATACTAAAGTATTAAAATTTATAATTATTAATATAATATAATAATAATAATAATAATAATAATAATAATAATAATAATAATAATAATAATAATAATAATAATAATAATAATAATAATAATAACAATAATAATAACAATAATAATAATAATAATAATAACAATAATAATAATAATAATAATAATAATAATAATAACAATAATAATAATAATAATAATATAGTCTTATCCCTAATTTTCGACTTGTTTGGTATTAAAGAAAAAGGACAACTTTCAGGATTAGACAAACATATAAAAATTTTGAGACAAAAAAGTATAACCTACTACGGGAGTGTTCACTTGACTGCAAGTTACAAATAACAGACTTTTCGTCATTCCTAAAAATACAAATAACTGTATAACACGCACTAAACGATGGACCTTGAATCTGTGCAAAACGCTTGCGTGACTTGAGATAAAAAGTTACTAATTGTGTTTTGGGATTGTCTAAGTGTTTACGTGTTTTCCGTGTTATTTGTTTTGTTTTTGGTGTCATTTGTGTGCTTTTACTGTTCCAATTGTGTAATTCGAATGCTCAATTGTTTGATCCAGTACAATTGCATGTGTCGTACATTAATTATCATTTAATCCAATTATCACTTTGCTTTGCTTTGTGATATTTTATTCTTATTATATTCTTCTTGTTTTGGTTTGAGAATAAAAGTCTCTGTCAGCAATTTTTGGCCGGGGGTGTAGTAAGTCTGTAAAGACTGATATGTTTTGTTCCAGGTGTAACACTTGGTTCCATGCGTTGATAGTTAAGAAGGCTTTCCCTCCACCTGTAACTAACGCCGTCCTTAGACTCTCCCAAGAAAAAATCTTATCGGCAGTTAAACAATATACTGCCGACAGGAAGAAAATCAATCTATTAGTTAGAGGCATTCCCGATACAGCTATCAATTTCAATAAGATTATCTCTGAAATAATTAAGGTTTACCACCCCAAACCAATTAACTTCAAAGCTACTCGGATGAGCTGTAAGCGTTATCTTCCCTCTCTTCCAATCATAGTCACCTTGAAATCTTCGGACACAGCTCTAAACATCCTTAGTAATTGGTCAGCTGTACGGACACCATTCCAAGAGATCCGTTTACATAAGAATCATGCTACCTCAGATAAGATAGGTAAACACCCGAGGTCGGTTCCAGTTACCTGTCCCAAATTATCCGCTACTCTTATAGTCAAGTTAACACACCTTAGACTAGAAAATAGACCTCCTCACATCTCCAAGTTGCAGGATTTTTCGCCAGTGCCCCAAAGCCATGTCCATTTCCTCCATCACCTAAAAAGAACAGGACCATTACTTCCTCTTCCTATACACTCCCCCTAAGACTGTTTTACACTAACGCCTGCAGTTTCTTAAATACACTGGTAGAGTTAAGTAATATTGTCCTCAAAGTTAAGCCCCACATAATTGGTATTACTGAAACTTAGCTACCGGATGACGTTCTTGATAATGAACTGCCAGTCCAAGACTATAATGTCGGCCGGTTGGATTCTAAGCGAAAGAAATGCGGTGGCTGTCTCTTCTATATTAAAGATAGTTTAAATTACTCCTTTCTCTCCCCGTGATGCTACTAGACATGAGTACGACTTGCTTTATCTCCTTTTCCTCTGCAGACTACTCCAAATTTTCTATTCTTTATAAATCTCTTTCCCTTCCTGAGGTTTCAGATACTTATGGGTAACTTTAATTGCCTATCTATCAATTGGGACACTCTCCCCAGCCTTGACAAATCCCTTGATACTAGTTCTCATCAATTCTGAATTAAAAATGCACTATCCCAATATGTAGCTGCCACCACTAGACATAAGGCAGGTTGCTCCTCCTCCTACCTTAATTTAGTCCTTACCAACGTTCCCCATATAATTGATGTTATCAATTTTCTTCCCCCTTTTGGGTAAGAGCAACCATTCTCTTTTGGATTACGCAGTACATCTCCCAAATACAGACTCCACCGCCAAACTAAGGTCTTCCCTTGTCCCTAATTTTAGTAAGACAGGTGTAGAAGGTTTTGTTCCTTTCCGTGTTCCCCATCACCCTAAGCCCAAATTTCCACATTATATTATTCGACTCAATAAACTCCGTAACCATTTTATAAGTGGAATTTATCTGGCCTCCCCTGTTTTTCTCATAGTTATCTCGGATTACACAATAGATGTGTATTTAGCCTTAATCGCCTCAAACATAAAAACTTTATATTCTTTTAAATAAAGCTATGAAAGACAAAAGTTTGCTTTTTAAATACATCAAGAATAAGCATAAGTCTTTTCACCAACTTAAAGATGACCACGGTTCACTCATTTCTTTGCCTAAAACTTGCAATACTTTTTGTAAATATTTTCAATCTGTTTTCAACACAGATTTTACTGGAGTTTCCTCTTCTAATCGGCCTATGATAAGCATTATCTTAATAACTTTATTTAATTATTTATTTAATTTCTCTTTTATACATTCATATATATATATAAGATTTTTATTATTTTTTGACATCTGATATATTAAACCAAATATCAAAAAAAAATTCTCCTACTTAACTCGTGAACAAACCTGAAACCAGATATCGCTAAATGTCCACTTGCTTAAGTATCCAATGAAAAAAACCATACATAAAAAGACAAATATAATTACAACCATTAATCTCAATACTAAAAATTCAAATAAAAAATTCTGTTAATACCTATTAAATACAGCAACTAATTATTACATAAAATTATATAAACAGTCAGAAAATATAGTAATTAAATAAAATAATTACTAAATTGTTCACCGCAACAATATACAACTTAAATGTTTAAAATTATAACAATTGAATAAACGTATATATTTTTTGCAAACGATTAAAAATAAATTAATATATACGTTAAAATATTAACATAGATGAATACTTGGATTCCGGAATCTATAAGCTGCAAAGCTTACTGACCTAAGGTTAATAAAAATTTAAAGTAGTAAAACAAATACGTTTAAAATATAGAAAAATAATTTAAAGTTATTTTTATAAAAAATTTAAATAAACAACGTATAAAAATATAAATTTTGTTAATAAATAATATAATAATTTTTAAATGTTTATAAAATATATAATTAGTAGTAATTTTAGTTAGTTATTATGTTTCAGGTTTGTACACGAGTTAAATAGGACAGAAACTCTTTTTGGTCTTCGATTTAAAATTTTCAGGTATCATATAACAGGGTAATATAAATGAAAATAGAAAATAAAGTGACATATTAAATAAAATTATGAAGATAATGCGAATCATAAGCCAATTTGGAGGTTTTAAGGGGCAAGACCGAGACGACGTGTGCGGGTAAATTATTTTATGCTAAAATAGTCCTATGCAAAAAATGATGGGATCTCAGACAGGATTAAACCCTAGGTTTAGAAATCTTGAAAAGGTGTCATCGCCGTAAATCGTTGGAGAGGAAAATAGATGGTTAAAATTAAGGAGTTTAGAAACTAAGATAAAATTGCCCCGGAGTCTCCTATCGTTTAATAAAAAACGTTTGAGAACTTTAAGACGTTTGGGGGTTAGTGGGTGTTCCTAAACAATCAAGGCTTTTTGGTTAAACTTGTCTGCACCTTGTCAACTTTTAGAATTTCCGCTTTTAAGATGGAGGACGTAACTTAAATGTAATATTTAAGATGCGGCCGAATATAAAGTTGAAAAAGGAGGCAAGTACAAATAATAGGAATGGCAACTAGGTTGTTTTTAAAAAATGTAGTTGACTGATAATACTTAAGAGAGAAATTTTGTTTCATTATTTTGTTCACTTAAAAGTCGCAATTCACCCATCTAAATAAAAAATAATACTATTTTATCTACATTGTTTATTGTTGTCCAACTATGGTTTATATTTTTTTATTCATGTCTGTTCATATAACGCCCAGATTACTAATAATTCAGTTATGACAACCAAACCTTTTTCAAATTATTTTTAGTTCAAATTGTGCGGGTAAATATTACCTACAAACCAAAATTGTACATTTCCATTATTCACTTATTTTTAAAATGTATATAACATTACCAATATTTTATTTTATTTAAATATATATATTAGTAATATATATATATATATATATATATATTAAAATATTGAAAATTTTTATAGTTTGCGATTAGACCTGTAAATTGGTTTGTACCTCAAAAATGCAATATTGTAAAAACTTCTTGAGTAATAAATTAATAATAATAATAATAGAGGTACAGCGCTAGATTTAAACCACCACCGGCACGTTTGATTTCACTAAAATGTCTACTGTTAAAAACATTTTCAGTAAAACATTTAAGACAGTAAAAATAAAAAAATTTTAGAACTATTTAATTTTCTATTATTTAATATTATTTATTAATACAATTGTTTTGTAATTCAGGATTGGATTCAGGATTGTTCACAACTTGAATGAGTCAAAACGCCTTTTAATACTAGGTTCACAAATTGTCTCAAATTTTTGGGAAGAAATATGAAATAAATGGTTTCGTAAAGAGGGATTTGTCACAAAAATATTTTTTGAAATTAAGACAAAATCAAGGTAAATAATGGAATAGTTAACAATTATGAAAAACAAGCACAAATAATAAATACATTAAAGTAATGATAAAACAAGTTTTATGTTGCAATGCAAAAACACTGCAATAATCTTCAAAAAAAGAGAGTAAAAAAATAACGCTTTACCGTATGTGTAGCGTGAGGCACTCGTCACTTTGTAATTAATTTTTAACGTTATATAATTTCCCTAAATTTTTAGTTTTTTTTAACAACACATTACAACAATATTCCAATTTTTAAAAATATTAAACTAATTTGTTTGTTTATTTTAATACTTAATATAATTTTAAATCAGTGAGGAATTAGCGCAATTAAGCATATAACAGTGAATATTTCGTTATTTTTTGTTTTAATGTTTTTGTTTAATAATTACTGTTTTATACTGTCAAGGAAAACATTCGTATTTAATACAATTAAGGAAAATCATAAATTTGGTACCGGTTATTAAAATTGATTATATACTTACACTAAGTGTAGCACTTTACAAACACCCCTCTTATTTTAAATGATAAAAATATTAGTACTTTAGTAAAAACCAGTTTGTAAACTATTATTGTTCTATTTTTTAACTTTATTAGTTTAAAAATACTTTTATATGAAAAATAATTCTATTGAAAACATATTTTATTAATTATTTACAACAATTAATTTTGTTACAACATTTTCTATATCATTTAATAACCAACATTAAAAAATATTATTTTTAATAAACAAACAAAAAAATCGAATATATTTAAAATTTGAAAAAAAATAAAGAATTATAATAAAGTTAATATTTTTATAAGTGTAACTATGCCAAAAGTGTAAAAATAAACTTAATCTTTTTAAATTTAGATAAAAGACAGAAATCTTTTTTACATAAATTTAATAAAATTATGCCATTACCTGTAAAAGTTTAAATTTGTAGTTAAATAAGCTTATTAACGCTAACAAAATCAAACATGCATTGCAAATAAAATTTATAAATTATTTTAAATTAATTTTAAATACTTTTTATTAGTTTTTGTTGTATAAAAAATGCAAACTACAATTGCACACTTTAATACTCTATAATTAACTGTTTTGGCTCATGTTTTTAACACGATAACTTAATACAATAATAATTTAATAGCTTAATCTAAAAAGTTTATATTTACACAAATTATATTAATAATTTAAAATAATATTTTTAAAAATACTCAAATAATATATATATATATATATAGCAAACCAGAAAGAAAACTGTTAAACTTGATAGCACATTAAAATAATGAAAAAAGAAAACTTAACAGTTTAGTGAAACAACATAATAGAAATAATGCAAAATTGTGCAAACTTAAAAGTTTTAATTATAACAAACGTTTATTTTATTAATTTTAAAAGATTTTCTAACGTTAATTAAAAGCTTTTGTCAAAATATTTATTCATTTTTGCAAAATACCGTTAAATATATGTAAATATTATGCGTTTGTTATACATAAATTGTAGCTTTTGTGTTTAAACTAATAGTGGTTACACTATTATATTCTACATTATTTTGCACAAACGTAAGCAATTATATACCTATTGAAAAATATGTAAAATATATTAAATTTGTCAATAGATTTACATATCTGAAGAACATTATTGTTCAGGATGGAGAGTTAATGCTAAATCTAGACTTAATAAAAAGATGACAATTGAAACCAATATGATTACGTTTTTAAAAGGGTAATATATCTTTTAATATAATTTTTAAATTAATGTATTTTTAAATGTATAAAGCACAAAATTATTAACAATTACAACTTTACGTTTGTTATTATTATTATTAGTAGTAGTAGCAGTAGTAGTAGTAGTTTTGTTGCTTGAATGTTTTACAAAAATATATTGTAACATTTTGGCAAAGTTGAACAATGGCTCGCATTTAGTGTCAGTGGTAGCACTCAAACTAATACTTATTTAAATGTTTGTTTCAGTGATATTCCACTAGACCACCTCGGCACATTGTTTTTATACAGTTTAAATCTTAATGTAATTAAAAATGTTTTCAGTTGTTTATAGCAATAAGATGAATAAGTTTACAAATAATATTATTTGACAAAAACAGTCATATAATGTACTGGGTGATTAGGTAGCTAGAGCTCTAAAATCTAAAGTTGGTAGGCCTGAATTTAATTCCTTCCACCAATGCCAAAAGGCGTGCTCTTCTTTAGCTTTGCTAAATGTCCGCTTATTGAAAAATGTTTTATCTAAAAAATTTAAACAGTGTAAACAAAATTTAAACAATAATTTTTACGACATGAGAGTTGAATAACCAAACAATTCTTAATCTAAACCCTTACAGAAGTTGTAGGGAATAATCAATATTACTTAAAATACAAAAAATGTCTAATTATATATATACATATATATATATATATATATACATATATATATATATATATATATAAGTAAATAATGTACCTGATTAAATTATTTTTTGTTTACGTTGGAACTTAGTAATAAATGATATTAGTAGAAAATGTATTTTACGCATTTTTTTATTGACAATGCTAAATTAATAACCAGAAATTGTTTTAGTATAATGGTGTAATTTTGTTATGTTAAAAAGGTAAGTATTTATACTGTTGAGGTTAACAACATTTTGTGCATCTATTATATATGGTTAGTTTAAAGGTTTATTTTATTGATTAATAATCACAAAGGCTTTTGTATATAAATATAAGCACATTCACATTTTTTTAAATTTTGAACATTTTTTATAAACACATATAACATGTTTTGTCCAATTTTATCATCATGCATGCTTTTATTAATATTGGTAATTAGAATTTTAAATTATTCATAATTTATATATATATATATATATATATATATATATATATATATATATATTTTTATATATATATATATATATATATATATATATATATATATATATATAGTTTTCATCTAAAATTGAATTTGGGTATTCAATTTATTCAAACAAATCTACTTCTAAAACTTCCAAACATCCGGTTATTTTCATACCCGGACTGGGTGGTAGTCGAGCCTATTGCAAATACAAGAATTCCACCAGCACACCATTTCTACTGTGGATCAATTTACGATACCTATTAGATCCAGAAACTCTCAACAACTATTTTCGGTAATTGTGTATGTGTGTGTCAATAAGGTGTCGATTATTTTATTCCATTGCAGAATTGTATTCGATGCAATAACAAAACAAGTAACGGATACTGACTTGTGCGACATAGAAATTCCTGGATGGGGTGAAACATGGTCTGTAGAAAATTTGGACTCAACCCATTATCCATTTACCGAATATTACTTCCATGTAATAAATAGTTTGAAAAAGGATTCTTACTTTGTTTCGAACAAAACACTACGCGGAGCGCCATATGACTTTCGAAAATTTCCAGGTATGCTACAATTGGATGAAAATTAGTTGTAGATGAAATTAACCCATTCAATGACAAATTGAAGACACTTATTGAAGAAACGTACGAAAATGGCGGCAATAAACGTGTTGTAGTTATTGGCCACAGTTTTGGTTCTCTGTTTGCTCTCGACGTTTTTGTCAATCAAACGAATGACTGGAAAGCAAAATATATCGAAACGTTTGTGTCTGTATCGGCGCCTATTGGTGGTTCGGTAAAATCAGTAAAAATTGAAGCTAGTGGTATGTAAATTGTATTGTTATTAGTAGTAGTATTACAAAACCCTTTTGGTTTAAACAAAATTTATGGATAAACAAGAAAACAATAACAGTAGAAACAGCAACAATGCCTCCTAATTAAAAAAAAACATGAAACAACAAATTGATTCCATGTGTTCAAACATTGAACATAGAAAGTTAATAATTTATACTTTTATTTTTTTATAAATTATTATTTTTAATTTATAAAAATAAAATAAAAGAATATTATTAGGTTACAACATTTTAGAATTTTAATTTTTTTTTATTTATAAGGAATATATGTAATGCATATTTAGAAATACATTAATTGTTAAATCTTGACTTATTATAAACAAACATGAATTATTAAGTATTTCGTAATAATCATATCAGAACATAAATGCTAAAACTATATATATTAAAGTTAAAAATAGTTAATGCAATTATACATCACAAAAACAATGAAATAAACGGACAAAAACTAAAAACTTCAACGTTACACAAATCACGTTATATTTTTATAAACACGTCAATGAACAGTATCGCGCTTTTCGGTGCAGTAAAACAATATATAAAACAGTAACAAAAATTGAGAATTGTAAATATTAAAATATAATCGTGTTAAAATAAGATTTACAAAATGATATAATTAATAAAATATTTGTTAAATAATAGTAACGCTACACATACTTAACATTATTTATTATCCATATTTATATTTAAATAGGTTTCAATTTCCATACAGTTTTGCGAAGTTCATTAAGTTATCGATTACTGGAACGCTCACTGCCATCTATGGTCTATTTGTTCCCCGATGCAACTCTTTGGAGTCCCGATGATATTTTAATTGTTACTCCCAAAATGAATTACACAGCTCACAATTACGATCAATTTTTCAAAGACATCAATTACACAGAAGGTTAGTCATACTTATACATTAAATACGTTTTGCCATTTCTATATTCAAATTAATCATATTTTTAAATGCATTTTATTTGCATTTAATTTGGAACTAATTTCTCTGGAGTGGAACAAGTAGCTATTTTTACAAACCAGTAACATCATTTCATAATCGAATCTAATATCCGTTCATTAGCGATACTTAGTTTTGAGTCATTTGCCCCCATAAATTATAATAAAGGAAAACAGAACAATTAAAATCAGCCTTGATTTGTCATGTTAAAACACAATTATGCAAATTACAGCATTTAAACCAGCAAGTGAATAGAACTCACAAATTATAAAAGTGTGTTGTTTGTTTATTCAAATGAACAATTGATAATTATAATGATCAATAATGCTTAATCAAGTGGTCATAACTGGAAAATGTTAAAAACTTGATAATTAAATTGTTATTAATAAATTTGCCTAATTCAAACTTGTTACACTTGATTTGTAACCTAGTGGACAGGAGCTTAATTACACCATTTACACATATCCACAACTATTTTTGTTGTGTTCACTTGCTTACAGTCAACAAACCTAGAAAATGGTAATACAATATTTATCATTTTCCAAATGTTTAATGTATATTGACATTAAATTTATAAAATTGTTAAATATTTAAATGCAAACATTGTGTAAAACAATAATTTTTAAGTTAACATTAAGTAACTGCTTTACTTAAATTTATTTAAAAATGTCAACGCTACTAAAATACGTGAAAATCATAACATTTTTAAGTGAGTATTATCCAATATTTAAGTTCAACAGACGCAGCAATTAAACTGTATTTCCCCTAAACCAAATCAATTTTACAAAATATTTGCTCAACGTTTTGTAAATATTAAAAAATAATTAATTTTTAATTAAAAAACCATACATACATAAAATGTGTATTAAAGAACTTTATCTAAATCGTTTTTATTTGATTATAATATAAAGTTAGTGAACATATTTATTACTATATATATAGTAAAGTAAGTGAATACAACTCACAAATTGGTGCCGGGGTAGTCTATCCGTACAGTACTCGAATTTGGATCTCGGTGGGCATCGGAGTTTGAATCCCACTACTGCCACTAAAATGAGGCCCTACGTTCGGCTTAGCTAAAATGTCCATTGCTAAAAGATGTTTCTTGTAAAACATTCAAATTAATAAACATTGTATATATATAAATATATATATATATATATATATATATATATGTACAAGAGAGAAAAAATTTAACAAAATGTATATAAACAATATTTTTGCTTCCATTTTTACTTAAATACATAAATTTTAATTATATTTACTTGCTTTCAATATGTTATATTTTTTTTAATAAATTTTAATTTATTTAAGCTCAACTTACTTGTATACTTTTTCATTCAAGGTTATCAATTGTTTTTGGAAGCTAAAAGTCATTTTACACTTTTCAACAACCCCGAGGGCATTGCCAATATCTACTGTGTTTATGGCACCAATATGGACACTCCCATTCAATATGTATACCAAGAACCTTCCATTTTTCGTAGTGCATTTCCAAACCAAGAACCGTATCCAGTTTACGGTGATGGAGACGGCACGGTGCCTATAAGGAGTTTGGAATTTTGCAAACATTGGGAAAATGTGCGTCATGTGACAATTCCCAAAGTACAACATCGACAAATACTTAAAAATTCGAATTTTATAAATCTTATCAAAAATATAGCTGGAGCCGTCTATTAAATTTGTTTTATTTAATTCAAATAAACAACTACTTTTTTGTATATTATATAACTGATTGTAATAATAATAGTAATAGTAATTATTATTATTTTACTTATTTGGCTTTGCTAAATTTAGCTGGAATTTTGCTTTAACATATAGAACTTTAGCAATGCCCTCTAGACGAAGGTCCGCATTCAATGTCGGTGGCGCGACTCAAGTCCATCTTCGTTTAACAATTTTTATTATTGTGGTACAAAATAATTGACAATTGGTTTTAATTATTTGTTTACTTTGGGTTAGAAATTCTATCGGCGAGTTAGAGGAAACATAAACTAACGTACTAATGTTCTTTTTGAACATTTACCAATAGGCTTGTTTTATTGTTCGGTCTATATAGAATTACTGAAAGACTGCGCTTTGTAAACCTATAAAAATAATTATTTTATTATCTTAAAATAAACGACAAACAATAATTTTAAATGTGCTAAAAACCAATATTTATGTTATTTCAAACTACGATTTGTCTAATTCAAACAAACTTTGTACAATTTCTTTATACAATGTTTAATACATTTTTGGACTAAAATATGTAAAACTTTAAAATGATACAAATAGTTTATTATTTTTTAAATATATGTAGTACGTAAGTCCGTTTAAATATTTTTTTATTTTAATTTTTATTACTAGTTAGATAAAACTAATTAACAGAACCACAAAAGTGGTGTAAACTAAATTTATCGATAAAACTACAATGTCTTAATAGTTGTCTGTTGTTCCAACTAACGCTAAATTGATAAGTAACAAATATATACTGGTAGCATTATTAAAAATCATAGCATAAATTACAAGCGTCACCTTTAGACTTGTACTATATCAATTTGCATAACTACGTATTTAACAAACATTGCATTAAATACTGTAAATACTATTTTTTATGTGTTAATTTTAAAACAGTGCATCATAATTGAACTTATTATTATTTTATTATTATTATTATTATTATTATTATTATTATTATTATTATTATTATTATTATTATTATTATTATTATAGCTAAATAATTATTAAGTTACATACAAATTTATAAGTCTAATTATTGAATATGCAGACAGTACTTTATTATTTATTTATTACAAAACCCTTTTACTTTAAAAATGAGCATAGGGCAATAAAACAACAACAAAGTCCCATAATTCAAAACAAACATAGAACAACTAAACTTTTCCATGTATTCAAATATTTTGTTAAACATTTTGTTTAATCCCATAAAACATTCATTTCAATTAGATCTTTCCGAATAGTTCTTAGCCAAGTTTACTGTGGTTTACTAACTTTTCTTTTACCATGTTCAATTATCTATTCCAAAACCGTTCTTGTTGGTCTTTTGGGCGGTAAACATAGAATTTAGCAAATAATTTTTTTTGTCAAATTGTAATAATATCATGTAGTAAAAGAGAGTCAGTTTTCCTCATGATCTCATTTTTTGAAATGTGATTACTCTAAGTAATCTTTAAAATACTTCTAAAAAACCGGCAATAAAAAACATCCTCCATCTTATCAATTTTATCTGTTCGCTTCCACGTTTCACTCCTATTTATTGTTCTAGGAATAACTATTAAAGCGTAGAAACAGCGTTTTGTAATCAGGCGAATGGAATTACATAACCATATTGATTTGAGCATATGAGAAATTGACATTGCCTTTCTAAATCTAACTTTAACATCAATTTCTGTTTTTCCGTCTTTACAAATGATACTTCCCAGATATGTAAAAAAATCAACAGTATCAATATTTTGTCCACTAATTTCAATAGGCAAATATTTGTTTAACATTGTGCGCTACACTTTTGTTTTTGAACAATACGAGAACCAATATCACAGAGACATGTTGTCATATTTTGTATCATTTTTGGAGTTTTACTAAATAGACCAATATCATCTGCAAAATTCAAATTTGTTAATTTGCCATAGATCCATTTGATGGCATAAAACAAATTATTCATGGACCGAGTCATAATAAAAAAAACAAAAACGATAATAAAATACATCCTTGACGCACTCCTGTAATAATTTCGAACATAGCAGTGTGACCACTTTTTGTTTGAACACAACAACTTGAATACCGAAGGCATAATATTTATTTATTTCAACGGTATTCCGTAAGATTTAACGATTTTTTACAAAGATTCTCGATAAAAACTATTAAAAACTTTTATAAAATTAGTAAAATTAACTGTAAGTAACTGCTGAAATTTTTGACATTGTTTAATAATTTTACTGAAAGTGAGTATTTGTTTAATACAACTTTTTTTCCGAAAACCTGTTTGTTGTTTTTAAAATTGTTTATCTACAATATTAATTAAACGGTTTAAAATTACTTAGCAAAACGCCTTGCCAGGAACAGCTCATAAGATTATTCTATACCAATTATTATAATTCTTCAGACTTCCTTTTTTGAAAATAGTAACAATTACTCCTTATTACCAATTATTTGGAATTTTTTTATTACGCCATATAACATTAAATAAATAAGCAAACTCGCATGCTACTACGTCATCTCCATGTTTAAATATCTCAGCAGTTACCTTGTTAAATCCTCCTGTTTTACCGTTTTTCAACTTTTAAATTGCATAGATCAATTCATATTTTTATTGTTATTAAAATCTATAAAGGTATTTAGCGTTGAATAATTAACTACGTCTTTAAAATGCCCTACTCACCTGGATAATTACTCATCTATTAGAAGTAAATAAGCATATTTTCCTTTAATTGGAATATTAGTGTTCTTTCTAACTCCTGACAGTTGTTTCACAATTTTCCGCAGCTGCTAGCGTATCTGCTTCTTTGCATTTGCTTTTAACCAATTATTTTTATGTTTGCAGCAGCTTTTTTAACCTGTTTATCCAAAGTTTTATACTTATTATCAAATATTTTTCAGATAATAGGATTATTAAATAAATCACATTTTAATTTAGCTTTCTTTTTAAACTCAATTAGATTCCAAGAGACTGATGAACTCCGTTGTTTTGTTTTGGTAGAATCACATCTTTTACTCAGCACATTTATTGCACAGTCTGTAATTGTTTCCTAAAACAATTTTTATTGTAATAATATTAAAAATAATATTTAAAAAATTAATTATTTAAATTATTTAAACTATACAAAATATAAAATTATAGGTTTATGCAAACAATGTAGCTTTTAAAGTTTTTACATGTTAAAGATTATTTAGAAAACGATTAAAAAGTTTATTTATTTTATTTTATTACTGCATTTGCGTTTATATATATTACATATTTTTACTAGTTTAAAAGTTTAGCAAAAAAATTTTTTTAGTAGTGGACATTTTAGCAAACCTAAACGTAGGTCCACATTTAATGGGCCAGTAGTGGCACTTAAATTTATACCGACCCAGGTTTGAGTTGAGCGATGTACCACCAGACTATTCCCACATTGTTTAAGTATTAGAATGTTTTTAAAATAAGGAAAATCTAATGTGTAACAGAAATCATAAATAGATTTTTTATTAAAAACACATAACAGTATACAGTACCATTAAAATTTTTAAAATATTTTTAAATCTTATTAATAATGATAACAACCTAAAATACTAATTATTAGTAACAAAAATAAAAAATAAACATTAAAAGATTAGAAACGTTATTAACATTAATATGTTACTAATATTATATTAAAATTTACAAAAATTTTGTATTGTACTTAATTCATCAAGTAGATTATATGTATATTAAAGATAAACATTTAAATTGTTTAAGTTTTAGGTTTGTACACGAGTTAGGTAAAAAAAGTTCTATTACATCATGTTTTTATCTTTTGATATTATATTGCTCACCTATAATTTTTCCTGGTTTATTAAAACAAGATTACGTTGTTTTAAAAAAATGCATATCATTGGTATTAAAATCTGCAGGAATCAAATATTCTATCTTATTGAATGATATTGTTGATAAACATTTTAAATCCTGTATACAATTAGCATCAAGGATTGAAAATAATAACAATCACCCGCTACATGCAGCTTTTAACAATTCTAAAGCTTCTAAAAAAACAAGAAAAACTTACCTGCACATAAAAGCCAAAACTAATCAATACAAAAATTTATGTCTGCCCTACTTATCCAGAGTATTAACCAATCCAGAATTAAACAAAATTAAACTACTAAAAAACCTATCAAAGTAGGAATTGTTCCACCCACGCATTTATTTGAACTAATTTGGACATCTCACAGTATAATGTAACAAGTGTGCCTTATAATAACTTATTCTATGTATAGCAATTTTGAATATTTTTTTAAAAATTACATGCATACTATATAGACTATATTTATATTCATTAACATATGACATTCTATTTCATTTTGATCCCATTATTTGTACTACTACTTTTTTATATTGATGGTAAAAATGTATTTTACACTAAATGTATCTCTAGTGAGATATTATAATAATAATAATAATAATAATAATAATAATAATAACAATAATATTGATCCTCGATTCTAATGTATTACACATCATTAGGGTGAAATAAGAAAATGGAACGGTGAGGTAAAGAAGGGATTTATCGTAGAAAAAACTAGGAAATTAGAATAAAAATTAAGGAATTTTGTGGAAAAAGTTAAAAATTATAGAAAATGAGCAAAAATTATAAATACCCGAACGTAATAATAATGTGAGTTTTGTATTACAATGCAAAAACACTGTAATACTTTTCTAAAGATAAAAAGAAAAATATAAGATAGCGCCCCCATTTGAACTGCAACGTGAGGTGCTTCTCATTTTGTCAATCTAGTGCTATTAGTACTACTAGTAGTATTATATATAATAACCGGTGTTTGTTCATTTTGGGCAAAGCTATTTAAAATCTATATAATTTCGCTCGTTGTCCTCTATTGAACGTACTCATTTAATAACTAATAAAATATTTTGACCATTCCCAGATATTTGTAAGTTACTTAACATTTATTGATTATGTACCTCTAGCACAATAAAAGAAAAACAATTAAAATGGATTGGCTATATTTTACGTAGATCGCCCATTCATCCATCCAGAATAGCTATGGAAGCCTATCCATTACCTGGATAGATAAAAAGGCTGGACGGTTAACTGAAAATTTGGACGGAGATTGTAGAACGCGAACTCAGTCCTTTTATTTATGCTAAGTCTCCTCGTCCAAATGAATTATTTAATTGGGCGCCCGTTTGTTTATTTTATGCAACCAACAGATATCATTAGAGGGATTTAACTCGGGATGTAATTAACATTTAATATTAGTTAATGTTTTTGTGGATGTTTTGGTATTTGAACTATTATGTGTAATGATAATCGGTGGGGGTGTTTACCCCCAATGAGGTTAGTTTATCTCTATTTTAAAAATATGTTTTCTAAATAAATATTTATTTATACTTGCAAAAAACAATAAAACCCGTAATCTACGATTTTTATATTATAAGTTAATATTTTTATTGTTTATTTTTTACTTTTTGAAGTTTGTAGTATAATTTATTTTTAATGTATTGTAAAACAGTTTTTTTAATAAAAAAGCATTAATTTTATTAAAATCAACACATGAATATTACAAAACTTCAGTATAGAATTGTTAACAATTTCATAATTCGTTTTGTAATATTAGAGTTTTGGGAATAAAAAATGGAGAATAGAAGGTAAGGACAAAAGGAAATTTTTAACATAGAAAAAATTGGGAAATTAAATTAAAAATGAGAAATCCAGTAAAATTAATTAAACTAAATTTTACAAAAAGGTAAATATATAATAGGAATATGAAAATAACAAATAATAATAAAACAAATTTTGTATTATAGTGCAAACGCACTGTAATAATCTTTAAAAAACAAAACTTTAATATAAACGGTCACTTTTAAATCTGTGACCGACTGTAAGTCTGTTGATAAAACATTTGTTAAAATCTCTTATAATCTTCTTATTTCTAGGCTGAAGATTGTAGGCATTGTTGACTCTACCCTATCATAAACAGAGGATTTTTGTTCTAATTGCATATTTAAAGTTCGTGTTGGTCCTGACTTCTCCTCTATACGTCCCATTTCATCGGGGGTGTTTCAAGGATCTGTATTAAGCTCTTTCTGTTTATCTTTTTTATTAATGATCTACTCTCAGTCTTTCGCTCTAACATCCTGTTCTATGCAGACAATGTTTTGATCTGGGGGTACTAACTTTGAATTATTGCAGGTAAACATTTGTAGTTTAATATAAATAAATGTAAACACATCACCTTTGGACGACCATCATGTAACATCTACCTATTTCCAATATTCAACCTATTAAATCCGTGAATTCAATTAATGACTTGGGTATTCTACTTAACTCGTCCCTCAACTTCACATAGCACCATACTAAAGCAACCCAAACTTGCTTCAGGCTGATTAAAATTTTCAAAAAATCTAGCTAATACTCCACTTAAATGTTTGCATCTGGTGTATATGCTGTACTTGAAACCAGATCTGGAATCCCGTGCTTAAGTCATGGCTCCAATAATAAAATCTGACATTCAAAAGGTAGATAAGGTTTATATGGCAATCACTAAACTGCCCCATGTTTTCCATAACCTATTTTACCAACAAAGACTAAAATCCATAAATTGTTTTCTTTAAGTGATAAACAATTTTAGAGTGACAATAGTTTTACCTATTAGCTAGTCAATTCCGGTTGTACCTTTCTATTCTTTACTTTAGTCTAGAACTCTCCAGGAGGTCACAACTTTAAACTGACCAAACCTAGAACCCTTTCACGACTAAGGAGTCATTACTTTTCCTACAAAATTATTACTCTATGGTACAGCCTACCTGCCAGAGTAGTCTTTGCATCGTCAGTTTAAGCATTCAAGAAGGCTTACGACAATAATTTATCTTCCAATTTTAAGTAATCAGGCTCACTTTCCTATTAACCCAATTTTGGTATTTATTTTTATTTTTCTTCTTGATATTATTGATAAATAGAACCGAGAATCAAAATAAGCTTTGCTCCTACATAATCAATGTACTAACCTGTACTTGATGTAGACCGTGACACACTTTGACTTGCCGTATAATAAGTACAATTGGATATTAATTAAATAATAATTAGATTAATAAATAAGTACATTTAAGAAAAATATTCAAAATAATAACTTTTTATTGTGCATAATAACAAACGTTTTATCTTATTTTTTAAATACAAATTATTAAAAATATATAAATTTAATAAAAATTAATACGCAATCAAAATTTAACAGATTATATATTACTTTTTTATAAATTATTTATGTAAAGTACTAACTTAAATTTAATTGTATTTTTTTAAATTAATTTTGTAAAATAAAATAATTATTTTTATTTTTATTTTATTTAAAAAATATTTATAACATTTAATAATATTTGATTGTGACGCTACGCGTATCGGTATATTTTTCAGGTTCAGGTGAAATGAAGATTTAATGTTTTTTATAGAATAATTATTATAATCGGTTATTAATATTTGAGTTAATTTTTAGGTTTTGATTTATTAAATTTAGAACATTATTACTAGGATCATTATAACCTCGTGATTTATTGATTTTTTACTACTTTGGGTGATAAATTTTTTGAGAACATCGTAGGGCCGCTAAAATAGTAATCAAATTGAAAGACAAACTATTATAAATTAAAATACCTAAACTTATTTCTTTTAAAGGGGAGGATTTCAGGATTATTCACGAGTTCATTAGGTCAAAACGCCCTTTAGTACTCGGTTCTCAAATTATTGGGGGGGGAGTATGACATGGAGAGTGAGGTAAGGGTGGATTTGTCACAGAAACGTTTTCTGAAATTAAGACAAAAAACGAGGTAGATAGTGTAACAGTTAACAATTATGAAAAGCGAGCAAAACATAAACATACAAAAGTAATAATAAAACAAGTTTTGTATTACAATGCAAAAACACTGCAGTAATCTTTAACAAACAAGAAGAGATAAAAAGATAACTAATGCACTATTTAGCGTGTGGCGTGACACGCGATTCACGTTTGAGGTAATCTCGTGTTAATATTCCAGCTTCACGTTTCAAACAGAACTGTTTAAACTAACACATACCAACTCTTTTCCAGGTCATCAGCTTAAACTTTTTAAACTTATGCTTAAAATTAATCACTTTTTTCATAGAGTCATTTCAACGTAGAATCGCATACCTATCTATATTGTTAACTCTTAAAATTTATTAGCTTTTAAAAAGAACTATGACAAACACTTTTATTCTGTGTTTTTAGAACTTGACATATTATCCTCTAGTATTTACTACATTTACTTTTGCGGTAAAATATCCTTCCGGAGCATTTTTATCGTTATTACATTTCTTATTTTTGTTTCTATTTTCTATTTTATTCTTAAACGAAAAACCTCGACACAAAACGGAGTTATTAACTCGTGTACAACCTGCAACTTCTATACTTAAAAAAAATCTTCACAGATTTTGTTTCCTACCAAAAATTTAATATTCATTTAGGTTGGTGACGTGCTACTTTGATAGCTTAGTAAGCGTAACAAACAGAAGAATAACGAAGTTTTTTGGCTGGTAGACTGCATCCTTGTGACATCGCAACTGTCCACAAAGGTTGACGAGGCCGCCTGATTTTCTATCAGGGTTATCTCCCTTAGCCCAAGGGCTACATATGGTATACGTTTACCTTAAGATACCTTTTAAACACCCTATGTGTATGCTTTCAACCACCCGCCAAAGCGGTAGCCCAGTTGTACCGCTGTGGATTCGGTCCCTTTTGTTATTAGTCTAGATGTTTTTAGGAATCTAGACCAGGATGAAATACGTGGAGGGAGAACAGTCAGGAATATCATCAATGAAATTTGAAACTTTATAAGCATTACTCTAATTCTCAGGATCATTAGCATTCTAAAGAAAGTAATGCAATTTCTTTGAAGTAGTACGGAAATGGATATACCTAAATATTATCTTTTTCTTCCACGGTGATGTTAATGATAAATGAATTATTTTCTTTGTAGTTGAAATTATTTATTTAATTTGTGATGATGCAGTTTACATATATGTAATTATATATCCCGTTTTACATCTTTAGTTTTCATATTTTTATAACAATAATTAAAAAAATTAAAGCAGTTACTGTTTATTATTAGCATATTTTAAATTTATTTATTGTTTTTATTACCTGTGTAATAGTTACATGTTACTAGTTACAGTTCTAAGTAATTGAAAAGTTTAGTGATAGGATCTCTTAGTTCCACAGTGAGACTTTTTGTGTATGTTCTAAAAACATTTTCTGCTATTAAAGTTTTATAATTTTACATATTTACGGTCTCAAATTGCAACTTCAGACCAATTGCTAGATACTATTTAAGCTTTGTAACGTATAGTTTTTTAAATTTTACATGTCATGGGAAAAGTTTCACCGTCTTACGTGCGTAGCGTTCATAGACTACGCTTCAGCTTTCAACTCGCTGAACAGAAACATGTGAATCTCCTACGTGCTCTGTACAAGAACTCAACTGCTGCGATCCGAATTTGTAATAAATTTACTACAACGCCGTTAGAAAATTGTTTTGGTGTCCGTCAAGGCTGTGTGGCTGCTCCGCTTTTATTCAACTATGCAACTGATGCTAGATTTGCCAAGGTTTCTGGACAAGGCGTATATGTTGGTACAAAGCCCATCACCGACTTAGAATACGCTAACGATACTGTTCTTCTAGCTGAAAATGAAGATCAGCTGCAATGTGCATTGGATTTTCTTGTGAAAGTTTCCGGTGAATATGGTCCGAATATTAATCCCAAAAAATCAGTCATTATGTCGTCACAAGCTCTTGATGCGAGGATCGTATTAAATGATGCTGTGCTTCCTAATGTAAAGCAATTTACATATCTGGGCTCTTCGCTTACTTCTGACGGTGGTTCATCCAATTAAGTAAATCATCGAATTCGTTTAGCTACTGCTGTGTTTGGAAAACTTGCTAATCTACTCTGGAGACGAAAAAGCATCATTCAAAAGACAAAGATGAACATTTTCTCTTCATTGGTTCTCACAGTGCTTCTGTATGCAGCTGAAACCTGAACTTTTACAGAGTCAGAGATCATGAAGCTCAACAAATTTGAGGCAAGATGTCTCAGATATATTTGACACAACACCCATTTTGCATCATTCTTATCAAGGGATTGGATGAAAAAGCTCAGTAACCGCCTAATTTGAGATGACCTCCAATTACACGAACTTCTTTTTTTGGTATCACGACAAAGT
Source organism: Cardicola forsteri (assembly GCA_025895645.1). Classification (NCBI taxonomy): domain Eukaryota; kingdom Metazoa; phylum Platyhelminthes; class Trematoda; order Strigeidida; family Aporocotylidae; genus Cardicola; species Cardicola forsteri. The sequence goes on along the minus strand of JAKXYG010000527.1, from coordinate 481,088 downwards.
AGATTGCACTGGTTTGGACACGTTCTTCTTTGGGACTTTATGTTGGAAACAATGGCCAAGTCGTTCAACTGGCGTACCTGTATACTCCTCCAAAAACCGTGAACAGTGGAAAGGAGTTATTCGGGATGCTATGAGAACTTGGAATTAATAAAGAGGTGGCTTTGCCACTAACTTTTATTATCTTATTATATTTTACATGTCACTTGAGTATATAATTAATTTTGTATGAGTTCGTCATTTTAAACGGATTTTGTTTTGTTAAATTTTGCGATTGCTTTTCAAAGTTATTTGCATTTTTGTGAATTGTTTTTAATACTATTTTTTCACGTTAATTGCAATTTATTATTATTTATTGGTAATGTTTTTTTTCAAGTTTGTAGACATGTCAGCAAAATTAGATGTTTCGGATTTGGGAATTTCCAAAAATTTACTTCAAATGAATTTTATGCGTCGAACGTTAATTGCAAAACAAAAATTAAACAATGAATCCAACTCCGAGTCATTATTATCCAATTCTTCGGAATATACATTTAAACTACCTACTCAAATTGAAAAGTATTTATCCAATAGGGCTTCTATAATCAAGTCTATACCTTACCATCGTCATGTAAACAGTATATTTAAAGTTTATGGTAGTCCTGCTGGATTTCGCAGTGAATGCACAATAAATTCATCGAAAGCCCCGGAATTGTTACAGTCGCTGAGTCATTTACAGACAAAGACAAGTGATCGTGCTGCAGATGACAGTACTGTTTTATCTACGCCTTTATCCAAACATTCGAATCGATTTTTTGAACTTCAGTCTAAAAGTTAGTCATACGTTTATATATTATTATGATGTGTGAGGTTATATTAAGATTTTTACGAACAATTTGTTGAAATCAGCGTAATTTTTGTTGTCGCGACACCAGTGATAGAAGCTTATGAAATTGGAGGTTATCTCGAATTCGGAGGTAGTTACTGATCTTTTTCTTTTAATCACCTGATACGTGGAATAGGAAATGGGTGTTGTGCTAAATGTATTTGAAAAATCTTAGTCTACATTTATTTAGGCTTCATTTTTGAATCGCTCAATGTTTACGTTTAAGCTGTTTACAGACGTACTGTACGAATCCAGAAGTCTTGCAATTGTGACAAATATAGAAGAATAACGACGTTTCTTGGTTGGTAGCGCTGCTGTTCGTAAAGATTGATGAGGTCTCCTGGCTTGTCAGGATTATCTCTTTTGTTCCAACGGCTACATATGGTATGCACATACCTTTAAATATCGTTTAAATACCTGGGCGTATGCTTGCACCTATCTGCGAAGACGTAGGCTTACTTATACCAGTAGTCACTCGGTTCCTATTGTTTTTTGAATATTCGGCGTGTATACTTTTACCCATTCGCCAAGGCGGAAACCTAGATTTATCGCTGGTAATAATAATAATAGTGATTTTGATATTTTTCTGTTTTTATTTATTCTAGATACAAACAAGAGGCCAGAGAGTTCTAGGAAGACCGTACGAAAGAGAACTTCAAGGAAAAGCAATCCATATTAGTTATGTGACTATTTGAAAATGTGATTTGTATATAAAGTTATTTTATTTACATTATGCTTTTAAATTATCTTTTTTAACTTCGAATGAATAATGCTAAATGATCTGAGAATTTTATTTTTCTAATGAGATGCTAGTGAATCTGAGTATTTGAGTAATGCTTATAAAGTTTTAATTTCCAATAATGGTGATGTTCCTAACTGTTCCTCCTCCACGTGGTGCACCCTGTCCTAGGTTCCCACAGATATCTGGACTAATAGCAGCATGGACCGAGTACACAGTGGTATAACTGGGTTTTCGCTTTGGTAGGTGGTATCTTTAAGTATATGTATACCATATGTAGCCCTTAGGCTAAATGAAATAATCCTGACAAAAAATCAGGTGGTTTTATCAATCTTTGTGAACAGAAGCACTGTAATATGAAAGTTATCTACCAACCAAGAAACTTCGTTATACTTTACGTTTGTTACGCTTATCATGCCATTGGAGTCGATCGTTTAATATGCCGTATAAATGTAGAAACAGTGAAAAGGTGACTACGTCACGAACGAAAATAAATGAATTCAAGGAATAACAACCTGTTTTGAATCGCTGCTTTTCGTTGGTGTTGACAATTTTAATAAACTTGAATGTATTAAAAACCAACAATTTTAGCATTGAATAATATTTGTATTTTGAAAAATAAATTGAATTTACTTTTGGTAGTACATCTGCCATAGATTACAGTTAGCTTTTACACATACATATATTTACATATGAAGATTAGTAGATACACTAATCACAAAGTCTTTACAAAACATGTTTGCAAATAAAAACGTTTGGGTGCATTCTATAAAATCCTGATGTAAAAATGTCTTCTTTTACATATATATATATATATATATATATATATATATATATATATATATTGAAAAGTCCTTTGGTTTTCCACAAATAAAACATGGCAACACTAATTTCATCGACTCCAATCAGCGACGATGTGTTTATGACTTTTCGGTATTTGGGACGAGTAATTCGGAAAATTTCCAAGATTTCCGGTTAATAGGCATGAAGCAAAAAAACTGAAGGAAAAAAATGTTAAAACGTGCTTGTATTTTGGTTACTTGAAAGTGTTTTGTAGCAAATGGTGGAAATTCTACATAGCGTTACATAAGCATTCAAATCTTTATTCCTTTGAAAGGCACGCTGGGCGATGTACTTACTTGTGCAATAGCAATATTGTTACTTAATGTTGGTTTCAAATAGTGCCATTTTAAGATTCGGTGAAAGATTCATTCATTGTAAAACAAGCGGCAAAATGATGATCAATAATGCCGATAACTTTTTGATTGTTAGTTAATTTAGAAAACTAAAGTCGTTTAAAAATATGTCAATGGTTTAATCACAAGACTGGCTTTCTGTTGGACAATAACTTGAAGATTATTGCCAATCCTTCATTTGATTCATTGTGGTTCGTCATATGATATTCCCTTTATTATTTCTATATTGGTACAACATTTCAAACAATCAAGTTTGATGGTTTTGCACGAATAACAAATGGTCACGTATTTTGGCTAGTAGATGGCATCTTTAAGAGGGCGCCAGTGTTTGCAAAGATTGACTACAAGGGCCTGATTTTCTGTCAGAGTTATCTACCAATGCCTACTATGGTACGTATGTGCTTTAAGATGCCTTTAAAGTACCTTTGGTGTATGCTTGCCCCCATCTACTGCTTTGTTAGTTTAGGTGTTTAAATGCATTTGATCCAGGATACGCCACGTGAATGTGACAGTCAGAAATATTACCATCATTGGAAGTTGAGATTTTATAAGTATTGCTGAAATCTTCAAAATCACTAAACGTTAAGCATTTTATATAAAAAGCATTTAAGTCAAAAATATTTCAAGCTGTGGGGTGCTAATGATCCTGAGGATTTGGGTAATGCTTATAAAGTCTCCATTTCCAATTATGGTAATATTCCTCCTTTCTGTTCCTCCTTCATGTGGTGCATCCTGGACTAGGTATCAACATGCATCTAGACTAACAACAGCAGGGACCGATTGCACAGCGGTACAACTGGGCTTTCATTTAATTCCCATTCAGTGAATGGATCCTAGCATACATCCTAGATGCCTAAAAGGTATCTCAAGGTAATCATTTAACATATGTAGCCGGTTACACTTGTGGATCCGTCAACCCTAAAGAAGATCGCCTCGTCAAGTCCTGTGAAGACTAGCGTCGTCGCAAGGAAGCGATCTTCTAGCCTCCAAGTTTAATTCGCATCCGACAACCTTTTCGTATAGAAATTCGACACGCTATTGAAACTTGGAATTAATGAAGAGGTGGCTCTGAGACCAACTTATGTCATGCTATGTGTCTATTTCAAGCTGTAAAATAATTTTTTTAACTATATTATGTTCTGCGACTGATTTAGGTGAATATTACAGCGTCCACCTTAATTTTCTTGCTTGATTAATTAAGTATATTGTAACTGTTTGGAGAAAGTTACGATGATAAAATTAATGACAATTTGCCGATGTAGTTTTACTTAAGCTCTGCAATTTCATCAACAAAAAATATTTATATAATCTAATCATATTTTGGCACTATTTTCTATTGGCACCAGCATTAAAAAACACATTTTCACAAGGTATGTATAATACCATTCTGATTATTTCTCAATAAACTTTAATTTGACAGGACATTTTTTACTCTATTGCAAGACACTTACCACGGATATTTAATTAAATATTTCAATTTTTTGCACACAAAATCACTAATAAGTGTAAGTGTCATGATTCAAGTTATAAACAAGATCTGACAACCCTATTAGTCAACAAATGATCATTCCAAATGGGCGGTTAATGTTTAACAACTCCGACTAGAAAAGATTAGAAATTAACCAATCTAACCGGTTCCAAGTTTGGATAGAGGAAGGGAAGTTAACAACCTGACATCTGTAAAAAAATTACAATGATACAGAAACAATAAAAGGATGCCATTCTGGCAAGCAAGTAACGAAAACATTATTTGGTTTAATTCTACGCCTACCGCCCAACATATCAGCAACAACGGCTTTGGAATAGACAATTGATAATGGCAAAAGAAAAGTTGGTAGGCCACAAAATACTTGACTAGGAACGATTCAGAAAGATTTAATTAAATGTAATGTTTCATAGGAGATCAAACAAGCACTTTGGCACAAGGATCGAACACATGGAATCATTTTGTTGTTCCATATTTATTTGAAATTATGGGACTTTGTTGTTGTTTTTTGTTGTTGCCATTATCTTGTTGCCCAATGCTTATTTTAAAGCAAAAGAATAATAATAATAATAATAATAATAATAATAATAATAATAATAATAATAATAATAATAATAATAATAAATAATGTTTGGCAAAATTGATTATTTAAAATTACTCTTAAACAACAGATTACAATTAAACAGTTGTCTATTTATTTATTTTATGTTGATTACTTTGAATATTTTACGGGAGATGCATCTTTCAGCATTGAAGATTTTAGTAAAGCCAAACATGGGTCCGCATTTTAGTGGGCCGGTGGTGGAATTCGAACCCAGGTCCAAGTGTCGAGTGCTGTACCGCTAGACCACTCCGGCACAAGACTCATGTGCTATTTGAATACATTGACAATAATTTGATTTGGTTTCACAATGCATTATAATTGACAAGAAAAGTGAATTTGTAATTCGTTCAAGTAATTTCATTAGCCATATCTAATTCCAACGTTACATTTAAATTTGTGCATTTTAAAAAAATAATGCCAACATGATTGTAAAAACCTACCATATCGTCGGCATAAACTTGGGTGTCGGGACTTGGATTGGCTAAAACGTAACGAAATCCTCGTTCGTGCCATCGATACAAACCCAAGCAAAGAATTTGCCAACACGTTAGGCAGCGCAAGTAGACATCTCTGAAGGTCAATGGTTTCTGGATAAAGTGAACAATACAATTTAGTAAAGTTTTAAAATGTTTGACTACAAATTGGCCAAACGATTTTAGCAAATGATTGACGACTATATTTCTTTAGAGTTCTGATATTACGTCTTTGGATTATTACTAAGAATCTTGAAGATATGTGCAATGATTTTAAAGTGATCATTTTGATTCCATGCCTTCATGTGGTGCGTCTCAGACATACATTAACATGCATTGGCGACCGAATTCACAACGGTATAACTAGGCTTACGTCTTGGCAGATAGATACAAGCATACACTGAAGATATTTGAAAGTTTTTTTTTGAGGTTTACGTATATAAGATGTAACCGGTGGGCTAAAAATAACAATCATGACAAAAATATACAAAGCCTCGTTAATTTTTTATAAACAGTGGCATTGTTACAAGGATGTCGTTTATTGAACGATGAACTTTATTACTTTTTTACACTAAGTGTAAAAGGTTTTTATATAAAGCAGGGGAGGCAATCATGTTCTATAAATAATGAAAGAGTGACCATATCACTTATCCATTTATTAATATTATTGTAGTGCCGGGGTGATCTAGCGGTACAGCACTCGATTTGGACCACGGTGGGCATGAGTTCGAATCTCATCACCGGCACTAAAATGCGGGCCCACGTTCGGCTACGCTAAAATGTCCACTGCTGAAAGATGTTTCGCGTAAAACATTCAAAGTAATAAACATAAAATTAAAAAAATAATTACTTATTTAAAATACGTTAGAATATAATATAAACAATGTTTACTGCATTATTTATTCCATTTTGCTATTTTGCATGATAAATTGAACGTACATTTAAGGGTTCTCTGTGGAAAAATTTGAAAGGTGGATGCTGAAAGCCTCGAAGTGCAACCTTGACACCAGCCATACGACGTGATTGTTCTAAAAATCCTTGTTGAAGTCCTAAATGAATGCAATGCAATACACATGCCATCTTTATACAAGAATTCAGTTGGAAAACCTTCATTTGAATAAGTTGGAATTGATACGTTTAACATTTTGTGTATTGTAGTTTTTACTGTTTGCATGCTTTGCGGAAAACATGATTTAACAAGTGGATGAGAGACTGCATTTAATGTTCCGCAATGCGATTCGAACCCGTGGTCACCCCTCCCCTTTAACGTTTAACCCTCATGTTACCTTTGCGGTTTTGTCCCTTTTTATAATCAAATCATGTCTATTTATAATGGGATGACATTATAATTGTCAAAATCACTTGGTTTGAACTAACAAAAAGCACTTTACAGCTGTTTTACATCCTTGTTAGAAATTATGAGCAGCATGTACCTTTCAAGTTCTACCAGGAATTGAACCCACGTTCTTTCTGGTTTCAAACCGAAGCCTCAACCATTGCACTAGGATAGATGAGACAGATCCCTAAAATGTATTATTTATAGTAAATTTGATATAATGCCTATTTTTAATTATGTATTCTTTTTCATTACTTAAAATGTTTTACGAGAAACATCTTTCATCAGTGGACATTTAAGCGAAGCCGAACGTGGGCCCGCATTTGGTGCTGGTAGTGGGAATCGAACGTTATTATCGCTAAAAAGCGAGTGAATAATTTCTATTACTTTAAATATTCTACCACAAATTTAATAGCCTATTTGGCTGGAATCAGTTATATTTAATATTGAAGTTGTGAAAATGATAATAAAATTGTCACTTTTAATCAATCCAGTACCTATAATGAAAGCATGCGAATTTTTTAATATACACATTTGTAAACAAATAGACAATTAGGCCATTCAAACAAGGACTTCTATCGGCATCAAATCTAGGTCCTTGCCGAAGACTTTGTTGATTGTCTAAAAATTGGCCACAAATGCTTTACGCAAAATATTCAAGCATAAAACACCAAATTGGAAATTAAATCAATATGAATACCCCCCCCCAAAAAAATGATAAAACCACACCTGCTCCAACCGAAAACGAAGCTTCAAGTTCGTCTGTAGATTGGCCAGAAATGAGCACTCGCAAAAATCGAAATACATTGTCGTTGTAGTAAAACTAAGTTGACAATAACAACAACAATAACAAAATCATTTTTATTTTATTTAAAAGAAAATAAGGATTATTGCTATTAATGGGACAATTTTAAACACTTTGTTCAGGCTACAGACACAGCTCAAATTAATCTGACTTTTATAAAATATTGCTCAATTTACTTTTCAATTTTTGTTAGTCTATTTTAATTAATCAATGTGTTTATATACTTTTGATAAAACAAGTAGAAAATTGTACTTTGTACTGTTTTGTATATTTCTGTTAGTTATATATATATATATATATATATATATATATATATACATTCATTTCGGTTGGTGACGTAGTCACCTGGTTTCTATATTTGTATAGAATAATAAATAATTGACTCTGACGGCCTGATATGCGTAACAAACGTAGACGTATGGCGACTTTTATTGGTAAATGGCATCCTTGTGACGTCGCCACTATTGGCAAAGATTGATGTGACGGCCTGAAATTTTATAAGGGTTATCTTTTTAAGCCCAACGGCTACATATAGTAGGCATATATTTTTAAATGCCTTTTAAATACCCTGGGTGTGTATTTGTACCTATCCGCTAAGACGGAAGTCCAGTTATATAGCTGTGAACTCAGTCTCTTCTGTTAGTCTAAGTGCTTAGGTACACCTAGTCCAAGAGGCGCAACGTAAATGCAACAATCAAAAATATTATGAGTATTGAAAATTGAGACTTCACAAGGATTACTTAAATCTTCAGGATCATTAGCATTCCTATATATATATATATATATATATATTGTGTGTGAACAAAAACACTTGGTAAATTTAGCCTGGACTTAACATAGGCATGTTCTATATGTGTATGCCTGTGTATTAATTACATTATGTATTATATATTATAGAACAAATAGACCACATTCAGTTGTTAATAAATAAAAAATTATAAAATTAATGAATTAATCTACCGAATGTATTTTGAGATATCTAACAAAATAATTTGCTTGTCAAATAGTATAAACCCAAGTGTTTTATTGTTTTGTAAAATGCGCTGACATTTTTTATCATAAATACAAAATAGATCACGTGTTTTTAAAAAAAATATTTAAAAAAATCAATTACCGAACTCAAACAACTGTACAATAGGGAATTACTAAAAATAACTCCTCGTGCAAATGGTTCACTTAACCATACAGGAAGTTTGTAGTCGCATTCGTGCGTATCTCCAGAACTAAAAAGAAAAGCGTTTTTTTCATAACCTATAAAACAAAAAAATAGAACAATTATTTTTTTTAATTTACAATATTGTTAGAAATATAAGATTTGTCATTAATCTACTAGGAATACGGTATACCGTTACGAATTATCAAGCGTGCATATATGGACTTGAACTAATGCTTTTTCTGACCTCAAACCAAAGTTACGTTCACCAAACTATGAGTAGTTGATAAATTTAATAATTATAGTAAATCTAAATGCGTGTAAAATCTAAAATTTATGTACAACTAACGATTCCTAACAAAGATTAAACAGCTATACAGTGCTCCTGATGGACTCAAATTAAGAATATTTATTATTGGGTAGATTTAACAGTTTGAACAATATATATATACTCTTTAAAATCCTATTATAATGAATTACTTTTCTTATATAAAATGTTACATTAATTTCTATTCATAATATAAAAAACGTAGTGTCAATACTGAAACTTGCAAACAAAATATTTCTCAACTATATGCAATATTTTAATTGTAGCAATGAATATTATAAATAGAACTTAATTTAATTAAATATTTTTACAGATAGATGTAGGTTTTAATTAACGTTCATTTTCATAAGAAGTCCAAGAAAACTAAATGTTGATAACTGTATTATTAAATTATTTGTTAAATCTTGTTTCTATCCCTCAATATTATATTTCTCACCTGTAATTTATCCTGGTTTATTAAAACAAGATTATGTTGTTTTAAAAATATGCATAATTTTGGTATCAAATATTCCGTCTTATTGAATAATATTGTTAACCAAAATTTAAAATCCTGTATGCAATTAGAATTGAGGATTAAAGACGATTATAGTCACCCGCTACACACAGCTTTGAACAAATCCAAAGCTGCATGAAAAACCCGAAAACTTACGTGTATATGAAAGCCAAGACTAATTAATACAAATACTCAAGTCTGTGCCATACTTATCCAGAGTATCAACCAATTCAGAAGCCAACAAAGCTGAACTTCTAGCAAACCTATCAAAGTAGGATTAAATTAATCTTTCAACCCAAGTATTTGTACATGCTATTCATTCAAAGTATAGTAATTTTGAATATTTTTAAACCACATATTTACCGTATTGATTATGTTTATATTCATTAACATATAGCATTGTATATTTCATTTAGTTTTCATTATTTATACTACAGTTTTTTGTAATTTTGTTATTATTTTATTTTTTTATTGGTGGTAAAAATGTATTTTTGTGCTGAATGTATCTCTAATGAGGTATTAAAGCTTAATATAATAATAATAATAATAATAATAATAATAATACTGTTAATAATAATAATAATATTAATAATAATAATAGTAATAATAATAATAGTAATAATAATAATAGTAATAATAATAATAATAGTAATAATAATAATAATAGTAATAATAATAATAATAATAATAATAATAATAGTAATAATAATAATAATAGTAATAATAATAATAATAGTAATAATAATAATAGTAATAATAATAATATTATTATTATTGTCGTTAGCGTTGTTATTTATACGAACAATTAAGAAATTAAAAAATAATTTTAACAAGCAATTATCTCTAGTAATTACCTCAAGTAATTATCTCTAATGAGGTATTAAAGCTTAATATAATAATAATAATAATAATAATAATAATAATAATAATAATAATAATAATAATAATAATAATAATAATAATAATAATAATAATAATAATAATAATAGTAATAGTAATAATAAAAATAACAACAATAGTAATAACATGAATAATAATAATAATATTTATATTAATAATTGCATGTGGCATATCTTACGTAATTCGGTAGTCAAATGGATCAAATGTTGTTCCCGTTTTAACAACGACTGAATATTCATGGCACAGAGTAGAGTGACTCGGTCCTGTAAACTGGCATCTACTATAGTCGATGGCGGTTCTTCCGCATTGCTGCCAAGAACGACGCAGGCACTGCAGTGACACAAGTGCACCGAATGCAAATCGTTGAAACTACATGGATTTCCCTGGTTGTATATAAAGAGATTGGTTTTTTCCCACCGCAATTATTTTATTGTATCAAAGTCAATTTGAAAAAATACATTATAAAACATTGACTTTAATGAAGACAAAAACTTTAATTTGTAAAAATTCAAATAATGTTATTATTATTATTATTATTGCTATTTTAAGCACCGGAGTTATCTTCATAATTACAAATAAAAATCTCACTGTATTCTCACATATTCCAGTTTAAAAAATTGTGGATCGAGTTGTTAAAAGACAATGTTTGGAGCGCCAAAACTGGCCTAGTGTGGAAATATGGAACACACAATCAATTTGTTGCCCCATAGTGTTTTTGAATTATTGGGGGGTTTTGTTGTTTTTCCTGTTATGTATTGTTATTTTGTTGCCAATGCTTTTTGAAGCAAAAGGGTTATATATATATATATATATATATATATATATATATATATAATTTATTTCAAAACCTGAATGGGACAACAAGATGGTTTTATGTGATTATAAATTGAATGCCTGGTATTGAAAATTGTGCATATCACACATTTAAATTCAATTCGGATTTTGCCGAAGCCCGTCATTAGAATCATGGCGCATTTATATCTTTATTGTTTTTTAAGAAGATGGTACCTTATTGTCATTTCTTTAGTAGAATAATTTTTACAGAGGCCAGGTTGCTAAGCTGGAAAATGTGCACTCCAATATAGTATGGTGTTACTATTAACCATGATTGATGCTTCTTTAAGTTGCATCAAATAGAACTACGTGCGATTTAATAGCTGCAGTTTTTTAATATCTAAAGCAACTTAAGGCGGTCACTAGATTGACATCTTTATTGTTATTTATTGTTCAACTATCATTTGCATAATTTTAAACACCTTCAGTACAGTAGACAACGTACATCATTCCAGTTAATTTTTTTTAAATATATTTGTTTGTAAAATAAATTAATGTATATTTTTAAAATAACAAATTTTTTACACATTATAAAGATTTGATTGATGCGCAACATTTTTTAATAAATATATAACCATGATACAAACGCTGGTAATGCGATGCCTAAACTTTAACTTTTTCTAGTTAAAATTTATTAAATATCTAACTGTGTAATTTATTTACAAAAATAATTTTTTTTAAATATTTTTTTATTTTATATTTTTTTTATTTTTACAAATAATAATTTTTAAAATAAAATAACTACTCACACATATGTATACAAATTTGCACTGTATTTTTAAATAATCAATAATTTATTTGTTTTAAAAGTATTTTAGTATAAACATCTTTAAAACAATTCTTTTCCAAAAAATAATTAAATTATTTTTAATAATTTAAGCACAAGGTCGATTTTTATTTTTTATTTCAAAATTTGTAATTTTGATAAAAAGTCTTCTTATTTTCGCGCACTTATGGTTAAAACAGCTCAGTGCCGTTATTTGTCTTTCCATGATTATAAATTAGTTCAAAGTTTTTATAAAAAAGGGTACAAAAGTTAAAATAATTGCCGAATGCATGAAAGTAGATGTTTCAACTGTATACAACATTTTGAACAATAGAACAAGCCTTAAATCCTCCAACTTACGTCTACAATGTAAATTTTGGGCAGATTTTTCAGTTTGACCCATTCGGGTGATCCAATTAGTTGACTGTTTCCCAAAATCACAATGTCACGTACAGTTTGCCAGTGAAATCGAAGTGGTAATATAAAATTTTCCAAATTCAACGGCTCGTCAATGGATTTACCTACAACGCAGACCAAAAAGTGCTTGCGAAAACACATTTCCGCGGCTTGATTCGGCGTCTGGTGTCAATGTTCGATTAATTAAAGGATAAAAAGTAAAATTTTTATTATTTTTTAAAATTAACATTTGGGTAATATTGAATGTTTACGATATTTTTTGTTAACTGTTGGAATTATAGCTTGAATTATTGAAAGTTTATTAAGGACGACTTAATTAATTAAGCATTATTGATTTTTCCTTTGAATATACAAACACATTTTTACAATTTTATGTTTATGTTTATTACTTTGAATACTTCACAAGAAACATCTTTCAGTAGCGGACATTTTAGCGAAGCCGAACGTGGGCCCGCATTTTAGTGCCGGTAGTGGGATTTGAACCCATGCCCACCAAGGTCCAAATTCGAGCGCTGTACCGCTAGACCACCTCGGCACCAATTTGTGAGTTGTATTCACTTACTTTACTTTATTTAATTTTATTGAATTGATAATATTTTAATTTGATTAAATAAACTCTAGTCTTAATTGATTTGTTTTCTGTTGTTATCAATTATTTATTTATTTGGGACCTGGTGAACATGGATTCAAATCCCACCGTCGACCCACTAAATGCGGGTCTACATTTGGCTTCGCTAAAATGTCCACTGATGAAGAATGTTTCCCTTAAGACATTCAAAATAATAAAAATAATTAAAATAATTAAAATTAAAAATATATTAATACTAATGCTATTAGCTAATTGAACATTTTACTAGAAACGCTTTTTGATAAAGACGCAAATTTGAACCCACGCATGTACATGTCTACCGCTTATATTGATGTGTATTAATAACCTTGTTAATAATGTATACAAACGTTTATATGTACCTGGGTAATCTTGCAGTATAGTTCTCGATTCAAACTTAGGTGATACTGAGTTTGATTCCTACCACTGGCACTAAATGCAGATCAACGTTCGGTTTCGCCAAAATGTCAACTAATGAAAGATGTTTCCCATAAAACATTTAAAAGTAATAAAAATAAAACTGCAAAAAATAAATATATCCGGAAAAACACCCACGCCCACATTGCTGTAACTCAATAGTGTCGCATCTCAACTATTCAATCAGTTGAAATGGCGCTTCACGTTGACTTACCAAAGTAGCTCTTGACAATGGCACGTCGGGTACCCAATGAAACGATCCGGTTCGATCATACTGGGGAACGGAAACGATGGTTGACACTTGGCTGCATTTAGGAAATACTTTGTTTTTCATTAAATAAAATGATTTTTTAAATTTCTCATTTCCCAACGAGTTTTGGTCGTTTAGCGTTCGAGAAAAAAAATCGGTCGGTTCGTCCCAGTCGTTCGTCGACAAATCCAACAATGACGACGTGTACGAATGGCGAATGAGCGGCATTGTGACGTAGCCGTTCGACGTGGATTCGCTGCCAGCAACGAATTATTATCAACATTGTCATTCATATTTACAGTATTATTATTATTATTATTATTATTATTATTATTATTATTATTATTATTATTATTATTATTATTAGTAGTAGTATTAGTAGTAGTAGTAGTAGTAGTAGTAGTAGTATTAGCATTAATATTAGCATCATTACAATCGTTATTGTTATTATTATTATTTAATATCAACATCATTATAATCATTATTATTATCACTATTATTACTATTATTATTATTATTATTATTATTATTAATAATAATAATATTAATATTATTACTATTATTAATAGTAATGGTGGTATAATTACATAATTACCATCATAATAATTTTTTTGAATATTAACATCATTATCATTATTATTATTATTATTATTATATTATATATTGAATAAAGTTACGCTTTAACGGCATTTTCTCTTGCTTGACCAATTTGTTCATATAAAGCCAAATCTAAAATTAAATTGACACAAATATTCATGTTTTAACTACAAATAAATACATTGTAATGCGTTAAAGTATTTTCATAAACCAAAAAGCACATGCAGATATATATGCCAGTAATGACATTAATAGTAAAGTTGGCAAAGTCATATTCTTGTAAAGACAAGAGTTTCAATCTATTTGCCGATACTAAAGATTAATTTTTATTAAGCTGCATCACTGTCCCCTTTATTTCCTATTTTGATTGTCACAAGAAATAATTTTCAGCAAATGGACATACGTATTAGCAAAGTCAAACGAGGGGCCAGCATTTTAGTGTTGATAGTGGCACGCAAACCCATACCCACCCATGTATGAGTCCACCTCTCTACCCCATGGAATACATATTATGGTCTTTTATTTAATTATTTTTAAATTGCCTTCATTCCATACAATTTACAAATAATTTATCAATTCTTAACGTACCTCTGGTATTGGCAGTTTTTGATGCTTTTCGTGTACAGGTCTTCGACATCGGCAGGAATGACCCAAAAGATGTCCTTCGCACGTGATGCAATAATATTCTAACCTAAGATTCATTCAAGTGTATACGCAAATTAAAGCTATAGTTACGAATCATGTTGACAAACACTGAGAACATGTATAGTTTATTATGCAGGCTCTTAAATGGCTGCGCTACTCCAATTTACCATGACTATATATATATATATAACAAATTTTTATTAACCATTATTTTTTAGTTAAAAATATATATTTGAAAATTATTAATTTTATTTACATGTATATATAGTTTCCTTTTTTATGCAATAAATAATGAGAATTCGTTTTCACAAATGTATGTTAGTATCATTAAAATCTAATAATAGAATTGCTTTTTTTTGCATTATTTAATACTTTTTTTAAAAATGTATCTAAAAAACAACATTTTAAACGTAAAAATAAATATGATCATAGTTCATTTCAAAGTGCTTTAAAATCAACTTTACCAGAAAATATGTCACTGTCAAGATCTATTGTTGATAAAATTGATGTTTTGCGTTCACTAATTAATTCGAAAAATTATGTTAACAGTTGTATTATATATTATTAATTCAAGAATTGATAATGATAACCCTATGTCACTTGATAATTACATAAATTGATTAATTTGTCTAATTTTTTACTTTGTACTTTTATTTTGTATTGCTTTGTTTGATGGTACTAATTGTATGTTATGTATGTATATATGTATATGCTGAACGTACCTCTATTGATGTATTAAAGCTTACATAAATAAATAAATTTAATAAAAATAACGTTTTTTTCTAGTTTACAAACAGCGTCCTAATGGATGAGTTGGTAGAGCGCTAACTTTGAAACGAGATGGGCGTGAGTTCGAGTTCTCCCACAGGCCCTCGTTTGACTTTACTGAATGTCTGCTTGCTATAAAAAGTTTCCCGTCAAACATTGTAGCAATGACAACAAAAATTGAAAACATTATAGGAGCAAGAAGTACATTGTGTTCAAATAGGAATATGTAACTGTATTTAGTTAGATATCGTTTTTTCAAATTGCGGAACATTTTAAGAACTGTCGTCTATTAACCGAAAGAATAATGGATAATAACGATTACCCACTGCATGCCGACCTTAACAAATCAATCGTATCAAATGAGACAAGGAGAAAGAAAATTTATTGACGTTCAATTAAAAACAAGTATTTTGTGTATTCCGTATTTGGAAAAAGTTTTAACCAATACGGAACATATAAAAAAGAGTTGTCCTTGTGTCCTTCAAGTACCAATTGGTAGTTTTTTTAGTATATCGATGTATTTATCTTAGTTATTACCTAGCTCTAAATGATCCAATTATTTTTACTGTTTTGCTTTAGATAGAACCAACAATAATTTTAATATGACGCTATATAATTTGGGTGATTTCTGAAGCGTTATCCATAACTATGTGACTAAAACCTTTTTATTTCCTATTTATTGTGTAATTTTAATTTTTTGTTGCTCTCTGCTTATCTTTATCTATGCCAATAGTGCAGTGTTTTGTATTTTATTATGCTCAATGTACTTTTAATGAAGTATCAAAGTTGACTGTAATAATATTAATAAAAAAACCTTTATTGACAAAAAGAATACTGAAGACCTACTGATTATTTGTTTATTTTTGATACTTTGAATGTTTTACGGAAAACATCTTTCCGTAGTAAACATTTTAGAAAAGCTGAACGTAGGCCCGCATTTAGTGCCGGTAGTGAGATTTAAACTCATGCCCGCCCAGACATGAGTCGAGCGCTCTATCACTAGACCACCTTGGCACATTTAATTTTTGTGGTAAAATCAAACAATGTGGTCACTTAGCAGTATGTACCACACCGGTACTTGTTTAAGCCTAGTCAAAATGGTCCTGAAACCCTACATTTAAAAGAAATATCGGTATTAAAAATAAACTTTGGTATAATTGGAACAAAGCAAACTGAAGCAATTAAAGGTATTTATTGGCTGTCCAATGTTTTATCGGAGTTGAAACGTTTTCAACTAAATTTAATAAATATTATGCTTTATTGCTGGAATAAATGTTTTTGCATATTAAGATTATGAAATATCTTTGTAAATAACACATATGTTTTATTAATATTGGTACATTGCTATCTACAAATTGCATTATTACAAATTACATATCTAAGATGATCATAAAATAACTCGGCCTAAAGCAAGTTAGAAATGAACCGATCTAAACAATTCCAAGTATAAATGAAGGAGGAGTGTTTGTAACAGAAAGAACATTCACTAATAAAACACTTAAGCTAAAACGCTTTTAATGGCTACAATGCTTAAAAATGGTTCAATGCTATATTAAATGGAGTAAAGGACAACACTTGATAAAAGAGGAAAAAGCTGTAGAAGAAGAAAAAAAAGAAATTGTTCATCATATTTATGTTGTAACTGGTGTAACAAATTAATTTAGCCTTTAATATACCAAAAAAAAGTACATAGAAAAGCATAAGTGAAGTAAATCGTGCGCTGTGCAATTTTCACCCCAAAAATCGGCAATCAAATTTACTTTAGCGCCGAGCTGTAATCTTTGGCAATGACAATTGCTCGCATGGAATTTGTATTGACCAAACAATTTACTTCAATTGGATTGATAATCATCGACATATTTTCCATACTCGTGTGTAAGACGGCCAACAATATCAAATTCCACTTTTCGTATATAAATCTGCAAAATTAGAAGGGACAAGGTTTTTGTAAAAATGATAACAATAACCCATTTAATGGGATTGCTTATTATTATTATTATTATTATTATTATTATTATTATTATTATTATTAGTAGTAGTAGTAGTAGTAGTAGTAGTAGTAGTAGTAGTAGTAGTAGTAGTAGTAGTAGTAGTAGTAGTAGTAGTAGTAGTAGTAGTAGTAGTAGTAGTAGTAGTAGTAGTAGTAGTAGTAGTAGTAGTAGTAGTAGTAGTAGTAGTAGTAGTAGTAGTAGTAGTAGTAGTAGTACTATCAATTACAATAAGCTAAGATACTTCAGTAGGAGTACACTGAGAATGATCAGATACGCAAAAATATTTTACACTATTAAATAAACTACGTAAATGTATACAGTCGTATAATAATGTAGTAGTAGTAGTAGTAGTAGTAGTAGTAGTAGTAGTAGTAGTAGTAGTAGTAGTAGTAGTAGTAGTAGTACTATCAATTACAATAAGCTAAGATACTTCAGTAGGAGTACACTGAGAATGATCAGATACGCAAAAATATTTTACACTATTAAATAAACTACGTAACTGTATACAGTCGTATAATAATCACAAAACTAAATCAAAAAAGATGCTTAAATTAGTAAATATTTTTGTATCGCTGTTATTGAAAATATGCACAAATAATTTAAAAATTGTTCTACTACTTAAACATTTTTAGTAAATAGACATTTAGCGAAGCCATACGGGGACCCACATTTATTACCAGCAGTAGGACTCAAACCTACGCCCAACCAGTTTCAAATCCAATCACTCAATCAACTCTGTCATACATGTAAACATTATATAACAATTTAGAAGTAAGATAACTAATTTATAGCAGTAATAAAAATAATAATATGGGAAATGCTTATAATTTTTCTAAATTCAGCAAAGCATTGTATAAAAAATCAACTAGTGATAATAGTATTTAAAATTATTGTAATATAATTGAAGCTTTAATTTTCACATCATCTTAAAAACATTGTTTGCATATATCTACTAATATTTTATGTTTGTGACTAAAGGGAATATACGAAGTGAATTAATCTCACAATTTGTGTATTCTATTATTTTTATTTAGAATAATAAAGTGAACCAGCCCAATCTTTTAAATAATAGTATAAAAATAAATGCAATAATATAATATAATAATAGTATAATAAGCATAATGTATAATATAATAATAGTATAATAACAAGTACAATAACAATATATTATTATAATAGTATAATAATAAGCATAATAGTATTATAATATAATAATAGTATAATAACAAGTATAATAACAATATATTATAATAATCGTATAATAATAAGCATAATAGTATTATAATATAATAATAGTATAATAATAAGTATAATAATAATATATTGTAATAATAGTAAAATAATAAACATGATAATAGTATAATATAATAATAGTATAATAATAAATATAGTAGTAAAATAATATAATAATAGTGTAATAATCAGCATAATAATCAGCATAATAATAATATAATATAATAATAATATATTAATTAGTATAGTAATAATATAATATAATAATAGTATAATAATAATTAAAACTGATGTTTAAATTTAAACCTTGACAGCAAATATGAATTTTAATCAATTGTAGAGAAAAGCAATTTGTATGAAAGTCAAATGCTGATCGAATATTATTGTTACAAAATGGACAAAATGGACAACATGGACGTCGACTTACATGGCTATATCGCGCATGAAAACGTTTGAAAATTCATGACTAATGCCCACATCGTGCATTTGCATTTTGAATCCGTAATCATATTCCAGTCTCCAATGTTCGAACTGGAAAAGCAAATGACAACAACAACAACAACAGTGGAATGTATAGTTGAATGTTCCATTGTGGCAAAGTTAAATATTAATAATTTCTGTTCTCAATCGTATTGAATAAATCCGTTTAAGTGTTTTCTCCCATAAAACAATTTGGTATGTTTATTTCACGTCAAGAAATAATGAAGTTTATTAACTGAAGGACAATATTTACAAAAAAATTATCAAGGTTGTCCACTTATTGCAAGCTTGTAATCTCCTGGTTAAATAGTCACATATAACATTAATGTATATTGGTACAAATCTACAATACCTTGAGTGCATGCTTGCACCTGTATACTGAAGTAAAAGCTTAAATAATTTGCGATGCACTATGTAGAGCCATAAGTACTATTGTCAGACTATATAATATATGAACACTTTCCAATCATTTGAAATTATTAAAATTTTATTGTTTCTGGATGTTTATAAATTTTGATAAACATAATTACTAGTTGTGTGTTTGAGAAATAAATATTTTTGGTTCATTTATCATATCGAATTATATTTCTACAATCACAAAAATTAACTATTTGGACAAAAAAGTCATAATTTACTCCAAATTTTAGCGCGTTACTTCTGTGCGAGTTGAGTAAATTTACGATCAGCGTTGAGAATCCCGGTGCCATACAGTTGTACGCCATTAGACCCAGTTTCAGTTCCTCCATACAGATCACCATGTCGTTGGCCAAGTAAGTCCAGCGAGGAAAATTATTGATTAAACACTTGAATAGTGGATTAATGTGAAAAAGAATTTAAGGGTTATTTTATTATTATTATTATTATTATTATTATTATTATTATTATTATTATATTATCATTATTACTATTATTAGCTTAAATGTTTTAATACAATTACATTTATCATCATCAAATGTTGTTTGTGCATTTGATAATTATGATTGTCCCACTAACATAAACAAAATAAAAAAATTTTCAATATTAAACAAAAATATAAAAACCTGTACAATATCTACAATAGCACAATCAAGATTTAGCTAAAAATATTTTGACAATGTAAGTACAAAGCACAGCTTCTTAACAATTTTAATATAAGTAACTGAGAAAGAGACTTAACTGTTTAAAATTTTGATTAAAATAGACTATCGACAAATTGAACAATCTGTGATTCCAATGTAAACACAACTTGTAATTTACTAAGTGTAAAAATATTATAGTTTAAAAAATTGAGCTAAAAGGAACTTAACAAATATAGAAAACTGTTAGGTAGATACGTATAACAAATTTGCATTATCATAAATGTCATCAAAAAAATTAATCGAAAATAAAATTAACAGTTGTACTTATGATTTATTTGTAGTTTTAATATGTAATTAATATTAATATGTAAAACAGGCGATAAAGTTTCTAGGTTTATACCTTAGTAGAAAGTAGTTTGAACTTATCAAATCGCTTGTTTATAGCTGCGCTAAATGTCAACTTTCCAAAACACGTTTCTAATTATAAGCACTCTCGTATTAGACCTAAAAATAATTAAGTTATTTCTCCTATCGTCAGTCTAACTCTACCGTGGCCTTTTGCTAGTCCAGTGGGGAAAGGAGAACGTTTGGAGTGTAAAATAAGCAATCTAACCGCTTTAAAACTAAAGAACCAACAAGCGGATGTAAAGCTACGATAATTAAGCAACAGCACAATTCCATTGACAGAATTCAGCCCATTTCAAGAAAATGTTCAATCTTTGATATGCGCGATTTTCAATCCCCCAAAAATGTACAATTGCATAAAACAAAAAGCAAAATGTATAGACTAAATCAATCGGAGACCCAAAGTTAGTTACCTTGTTTCGAAAGTAGTGCAATTGGAGCAGAACACGCAAATTCTTTTTACGCGCTTTTAGTGCAATGGCTTGCATAATATTTGCTCCATCTTCGTCGTCACGATTCTTCGAGTTGGGTGTAGCCAACACGATGGCAGCACAGGCGTTTTTCAATTTGGTTCGCAACAAATCATGCGGATTGTTTGGCGTTCCGACAAAGTAGCGCACCCAAGCATGATACGGACTAAGGATGGCTTTGAGAGCAAAATCTAGTGGAAAACTTTGATTATACGAAAATGGAAATATAATTTATTAATGTACGATAATATTCAAAATTAAAAATTTCAACATATGTAAGTGTTTAAATGTTTTTTATAAATCATTGTACCGTTCTATGAATTTAATTTTTTTAGTGTTTAGTAAGTAATCATTTAGTAGACCCAAACGAGATTCCGCTAACAGAATACAAATTTCCTCCCTACAAGGTTGGCTTAATTAACTGTGCTACTCCGCAACAAATGAGTATTTATAAATTATGCTATATATATATATATATTTCATTATCAAAAAACCAATTGTTTTTTTTGTATTAATTAACTATCATTATGTATTTCCAATGCAAGTATTTTTAATTATGTCACAAGTAGCATTAAATGTGTTTTGGATTAATATACAATGTTGCAATAAAAATAAAAGCGTATTTTGTTATCTGTGTTAACGTTTCCTGTTGTCTGTTATCGTTTATGTCTACATGTATATAATTAGTAAAAAGTTAACTTTAAGTTATTGCTGGTCTTAATTAGTTCCATTTTTATCAAGCAAAGTCAAAAAACGACAGTTTAGTGCTAGTAGTATTTATTTATTTAGTATTTTTACTACTTAAACGGAAAACATCTTCAAGTCGTGTCCATTTGAGCAAAGCCGAACGTGGTGCCAGTGGCAGAAATTAAGCGCATGCTTACCCAGGCTCGAGTCGGGCGCTGTACCACTAGATCACTCCGGTATATAAATCCATATCTATATCTCTAGCTACCTATTCTACCACAGCACCTTTCACTAATAAAATTATAAATTTGATAACTGATAAAATGTTGTCTAAATTGAATATGACAGTTAGTCTACTAGTATAGCGCTCGATTCAAACGTAAGTGAGCATAGATTTGAGTACAGCATAAGCATCGCTAAAATGTCTACTTGTTAAAATATGTTTCTTATGCAAAACATTTAACCAGTAATAATAAAATGTTAAATAATAATAATAATAATAATAATAATATTAATAATAATAATAAATAATAATAATAATAATAATAATAATAATAATAATACAAAATGTAAACGCCCGTTCACGTCCTTATTTATTCATTATTTTTATATTTATTACTTTGAATGTTTTACGAGAAATATTTTTCAGCAGTGGACAATTAGAGAAGCCAAACGTGGGCCAGCATTTTAGTGCCGGTGATTGGATTCGAACCCATGCCCACTGTGGTCCAAATTCGAGTACTGTACCGCTAGACCACCCCGGCTTTTACCATTTTGAATGTTTTACAAAAAATGTATCTTTTAGCAGTGGACATTTTAACCAAGCCGAACGTAGGCCAGCATTTGGTTTCAGTGGTAGGATTTGAATCAATGCCTATTTAGGTCCAAGTCAAGCGCTATATCTCTGGACCACCCCGGGACAAGAGTTTAGAAAAAATATGAGTTTGAGTAATATGAGGAGTTGTTTTAGAAATGTTTCATATTTTTAGGTTTATAATTTATAATTTAGCTAATTAATGGTCTTAAATAAATATTGCCACTGATACAATCATTGTGCACTTTCGGCAGAAAGAAAGGATTGAAAGTTAAAATAAATAGTCCAAAGTTTATTAGTAAACTAATAAGAGTAAATATATATAGTAAAATATAAAACTCAATTAAAAAAGTTTTTTAATACTAGTAATTTTTTAATTGTTTATTTATTCATGTATACAGTTATTATTAGCTAAATATTTGATGGGAAACACTTTTTACCAATTATCTATGCAATCATCAAAGTTCGGTAAAAGCCCTCAATTGAAATTTAAATCAATGCCGATACACGTTTTGGTTAAGGATTTTAGCAACCTTGGCAGTAAAATATAAATATAATTATGGCTTAAATTAGTTGGTATAATTATTTTCATTTTAAAACCATGATATAGTGAACATTAAAATTTGATTAAACAATTTATATATATATATATATATATATATATATATATAATGTAAACCTAAACCGTTTTTAATTATGGATATCAAAATTCTCACGAACAATTATCATATTATTTAATTATTTAAGTTTACAATTTAACAAAATCAAACAACTAAGTTTACTCGTATTTCATTTAATTAATGTCTGGTTTCGATTATTTGTAATTGAATTAATTGAAACTTTAACCATTTTATCGTAGGTAAATAAATTTTAATTTATTTAATGCAGTTTTAAATTGCGTATTAAATGAAATTCATTTAAAATGAAGTAAACATGGGTTGTCTGTATACATAAATACGAGTCAGAAAAAAACATCAAATGTTATTCAAACAAAAATTAACTATTAGTAAACAAATTAAAATAATATTGTAGGTTCTACTTAATCTACATTCGTTATAATTATAGTCTAATCACCTGGCAAATTAGGAAGAACAAAAAATAAAACAATACCTTGATTGCCTTTTTACTCTTAAGAACATACAAGGCAACAAGAGTGTTTCATGTAATCCAACTTTCTATTTTGTTTATTGGCTTTCACACTCGATCTTGTTTTTGGAATTGTGCCTTTTTTAATTCTTTGCTGCAGTTTTTAGTTAGCAATGCTTTTACAAAGTCCAGATTGCTAACTCCGTTCTCCAAACCTTCTTCTTTCCCATCCAGACTTGGGAAAAACGATAACAAAACTAGATTTAAAAATAATTATACTGTGTATCGTTATAATCAATGTAGACCATCGAAAAACGTTTCATATTTAGGCAGATTGATTTTTATTTTCAACCTTCAGTGGCAACAATAATGTTTTGCAGCAGATAATGGTTACTAGCACTATGTTTCAATCTCTTTCCTTTCCTATTGTAACCTTGGGACCGGCATAGAAATGCTGACTATAAACACAATTAGATACTAAACATTAAAAATATCTTTGACTCACGGTCTTAACAAAACCATGTTGATTCGCACACGTCCTTTAGAACGACATCCATGCAAAAATCCGTTGATGAATGCTCTGATGCTGTCGTTATTAAAATGTCCACAAACGATCACGTGTCTGTAAAATTTTAAACATGAAAACGAAAACAAAACAAATGTTTTCAAAATGGACTTGGATCAATAGGTTGAGTGGGCGGATAGAACATAACACGTTTTAAGTTGTGGATAGCATAAGGACACATTGCGAAATTTTATTTAAAATTCACCATGAAATATGTTGTTGAGAAGAACATTCATTAACTGGTTTGATAATCTATATTTAGTGCAGCCAGTGGAAGTTTTTATGCCTGCTCATCTAGCAATTCCGGGAAAACAGGAATAAATACGTATCACTACGATATTAACTGATATTGAATAAGTTGACATGCCACTATCACGAAAGCCTAAACTTGTTCATTTTAGTTTTAAATAAAAACATTCAGGAATTGTAACAAAATAAATATTTGACACTAACTTAAAAATTTACCAATTTTAATGAATTCATTTTGTTATGAAAAAATAGTTACGTTTTTGGACTTTTTCAATAAATAGTATTCACGTGTCCAGTTACTGACAGTTATAATTAAAATTACTATAAACTAAATAAAATAATTACGCAACTATACATTTGAACAAAATCATTATGCCTTAATTTAAATGTTCGTGTTTATATAAACAAATTAGGGTGAAACAGCTGTATAGTGTTCCTCCTGGTTGACTGAAACCAAGTAGATTTATTATTCAAGTGAATCTGACAATTCTGACTCTTCAGAAAGCCTTCAATGAACATAAATATACGTATGCCAAATAACATTAATTGAATTGGTTAATTTTTAAAAATAACCTTATAAAAAATTAGAATAAATAACTGTGGAAAATAAAATGTTTTGTTTGTTTCAATAACCTGGATCAATACTGTTGTCAAATTAATAAGTGCTCAGTTACTAAGTAAAATGTCCCAGTATGTAATACATTTCTAAAATCAAGTTTTAAAGTATACAAAATAAATTAAGATAAAGTTAAAGTTATATATGCCAGGGTGAGGGGTACAGCGCTCGAATTCGGACCTCGGTAGACATGGACTCGAATCCCATCACCGGCACTAAATTGCAGGACCACGTTCGGCTTCGCTAATTGTCCACTGCTGAAAGATGTTTCTCGTAAAACATCCAAAGTAGCAAACATAAAATAAAAATAAATAAGATATTGAAATAAAAATACCATTATTGAAGCTATGCAATAAAATTTACCAAACCATGGCTATTTTATACTTGATACCAAAACCGATACAATGTTTGTCAAATGTATACCTTTCTCTAGCTGCTCAAAGAAAGGTTTTACATAGTTAATTCGACGCTCTATCTTATTTTTTTTAAACAAATTTCTAAATAACTATAAATTTAAATTTAGAATACTCAATATCATTTTTAATTATCGATATTATTTTTCAGTTAATCAAAACAAAAAGATCAATTTAATATTTCATCATAATTTTGATTTTAGAAAATCAATTTTATTGGGAAAGACTAGAAGATTAGATATCCCGCTTCAAGTGCAGAAAAAATTAATCCCACCGCAATGTGAAATATCCTGGGCGATAATAGCCTGTGGAGGATGTTTATCCCCGATGATTGTGATAATTGAGTTCAAAATGCGATTCCAGCAAACCGCACAACAAAGAAATAAAAGCCCAATTCTAATGACAATTTTGAGTGAAGATATAAAAAAATTTCCATGATAACGATGTTTATTTTATTCTTATGACTTTCGATGCTTTATGAAAACTATTTATCAACAAGCCGACAATTCAGCGAAACCAAATAGGGGTCCTAATTTATTTTACTGGTTGTTTAATTTTTTTTAACTTAATCAACAGTTTAGATTATTATTATTATTATTATTATTATTATTATTATTATTATTATGACTACTTCCTAATTTTAATTAAAATTTTAAGGCATTTATAAGACTTTTTCCATTTCCTTATTATCAAAACTTCTATTTTTTGAAAGAAGGAGGTTTTGAGCACAAGATTAGCAACCTGGTCTCTGTAAAAAACATCTCTAAAAAAACAACAACATTTTATTACATTGAATAAAGAAAGCAACATAATTCCGACATACCATTTTGTTGCTCCATGCTCTACAGAGCGGAAGCGATTTTGAAATAATTAATATTCACTAAGGTTATACTATTCAATGAAAATATACTATTCTGTAAGTGACGTTTACTCAAATCCATTAAACTAATGAAGATTTGCTGCTGGTCAATTATCTTTGTCCTTAATCTGCCCATATTGTCCCTCAAACACATCTATGACCCATTTTGAAGGTTATATATATCCATACTTACACATAGAGTAAGTCATTTATATGTAATGTATATAAAAAATTAACTACGTGCAATATTGCAATTGCCAATTGCATAAGTCAACACCAATATCATTCAAAATTAATTTTTAACTAATTGGCGGATATATACTATTTTCCGAAATTTACGTCAATTTTAATCAACACTAATTCAAAATAGATCATGTGCCGTACAATGATTAACACCCATTTGACATTTTTGTAATGCTGTCATAAGACGATTAGAATTTAAAAATACCATTTGTATAATAAAATCATACGTTGGATGCAATAAACTACATAATGTTTTGAAAGTACCTTCTTTACTTGTTATACGTTTATTTTTGGATAATTATTGCTATGACCTGTAACAAGCATTAAAACGCTCATAGGATAAAGTAAAATTAGTATTAATGATTGTTATAAGTTTATTTATTACTCTGCATAATTTTATATTAGGTTTATGATTACCGTTTGTTAAAACTATATATCGTTGGAAATGCAGAGCTAGTGTACATATACCAATTACAATCCAAACTCATTCCTACGATACTGCAAAATTTCAAACATTGTCATAGTGTCATTTAAGTACAAACACTTAATGATGGCTATTTTATCAATTATTTCATTCAATTTTAAATCATATTTCTATTTGTAACTTTGATACCATATAATTACAATTAGCTATCGTATATTAAACATTGTGTAAACAATTTTTGACAGTACTTAATGATCATTTTTACAAAAATAAGTAAAATGTGATGTAGTTTCAATAGTTTCAATTATATATGTCCCTCAAGTCATATAAACGAACGTCAATTAAATTGCACCACAGGCTCTCATTTAATAGTAACAAACAGTCAGTTGTTAAAAAGTGTTTCAATGAACAAATCCGAGAAAAGAATATTTAATAACGGCCTATAATATAGAATGCTGGTAATCTTAAGGACTTATGTACTGCCTATAAGGTTTCAATAATCAATAATGATAATATTCCTGACTGTTACCTCCAAGTGGTGCATTATGGACTAGGCTATCACAGCAGAAACTCAAAGCACAGCAGTACAATTGGGATTCCGCTTTAAAGAATGTATACAAGCATACACTCAAGGTATTTATAAAGTATATTAAAATGTGTATATGCCATATGTAACCCTTGCGATAAGATAACCCTGACAAAATTAGACAGTCTTGTCATCTTTTGCGTGTCAAAAAATCCTGTTAATCTCCTGCTGTTGTTACACTTATCAAGTCATCGGAGTTCATTGTTTGTATGTCACAAATATAATAAAAAAGTGATTATGTCACTATATATATATATGGTTACACTCTTCCATCCACTTTGTTTGTACCCATTAATTGTCATTCTTACAATTTTCTATGCAAGTAAATTTTAAAAGCAAACAATTAATATTTTTAAATATCAAAGATTACTCTGACTAATCATGTGTCAAACCATGTGTACATGACATAATTATAACGTAATTATAATAAAATTGACTTTTATTTTTACTGTCCGAAAGCTGTCAAAAACCCAGTTTTAAATGAAAAATCGAAAATGGTTAAACAAGGATTGAAATAGTTGTTTATTCATTTGTACTACTTTTAATGTTTTAGACAAAACGCATCTTTCAGTAGCGGATATTTTGGAGAAGCGGAATGTAAATCCATATTTAGTGAGCAGGTGGTGAGATTTGAACTCCAATGTCCATCGAGGTTCAAGTCGGGCGCTAGACCATCCCGGCACAGCATTTCGCAAGAAATTTTTTGGAAATTGGGATTGTTAAATTAGGACTTTGCTAAAATTGTACTTATCTAAAACAAGCGTATTTCCCTGTGTACTTGTTTAAAAACATTTTCTTTTGTAACCATTTTTGAGAGTAAAATAATTTAAACGTACCGCTCTCCAGATATTGGTTCATAGCGATCCGAGGCGTTGGTTGCATTGTTGTTGAAATTACGGAACAGTTCGGGTACAAAACTTGCGGAAACTCCCTTTAAATAATTAACACAACTTATAGTTATTAAATAATTAGAAAATGAATTTATATTATTATTATTATTACCGTTTGTTATCTGGTTGGTAAAAAATATGTATGTTAATAAACTAAATCCTCTTAAAAAATATTAACTTTTAAGAACACCTTAATAAAATTGCAATTAATATATTAGGTTGGAACATATGGAATGTCCGATTTTATGAATAAAGAGCATATAATAAAAAAGTAAACAAATTTTTAAAATTTTCATTCACAAAATAACTTTAAAAAAGCCATTCACCAACGACATACCATAAAATAAATGTCATTTCTGAAAAACTCTTGATCTTTTGAAATGATAAAATGCATCAACAAAGGCTGAAATCACAGCTTCACGGTATAAAAACCTTTATTCCTTAAAAGTAGCTCTAAATGTTTGAAAATATACTAATTTGTCGGACATTCCATATATTTCAAACTAATATAACTCAATAATTTATACAAATGATAGAATTATTATTATTATTATTGTTGTTGTTTGCTGTTGTTAACTCAGATACTTCAATGTAGAAGTATATTCGACGCACAAAACATAATTTATACCATTAGCGTAAAGAAATACTACTGCAAGGTGTTTATCCTAGTGTTTCTAAATTAAATTAATTTTACACGATGCTTGAAAAGTTTAATTGTAGTGAATTTCCTTATTTTATATTCCACTAAATTTTTGACAATAATCAAGATAAAATATACAATTCGTGATGGTACAATAATTATTTACACAGAACTCCAAACTTAGTGAACTGCAGTTGAAATTCAACCATTGGCCTTTTATGCTAAGTGTGTCCACTCCCTGAAAATGCCTGCAGAATCCATTAGCAAAAACGAATGCAACGCAGAAATAATTGACTTTTATAATATTACTTAATTATACTAAACATAAAAAATTGTTACCGAATAATTACTTTAGCAATATCAATAAAATTGTATATAAAAGTAAATATTTTCCATTAATATTATTATTATTATTATCAATTTTTAAAAACCATCATTTAAACATTTCAAAAAAATCAAAAATAAGCAATTTATTTATTTACTTGTAAATAAAATAGATAGAATACGTAGTGATATGTTTCCATAAAATACCCTTTAAAATATATAATACCTTTTGTTGGCTCATTACATTGTAGCCGTTCCCAGGTCCGGTTGAGAGAGGAGGAGGAGGAGGACAGGAGCTTGAGCGCAAAATTAACAACTTGACCTCTTCAACAAACAAAAATATTTAAGAAACAAGAATAGGACTTTGTTACAGTTTTTAAAAAAAAACGGAAAAGAAGTGAAAGCACAATTCCAATGACATGGTTGAGGAAAAATAAAAAACAAGTTCAATAGCTGATATGTGGGACTTTTAAAACCAAAATTGTTAACTGTGATCATACTTATTGCTTTTTAAAATCTAGAAAGGTTTATAATAGTAAATAATTAATAATAAAAATTATTATTATTATTATTATTATTATTGTTGTTTAAATGCTTTACAAAAAACACGTTTTAGCAAGTGGAAATTTTAGCAAAGTTAAACGAAAGCCCTATCCTGCACACAAATAAATAATTGACTAACCATTGCAACTGGAATGAAAATGCAAATAAATAGTTTGCCTAGAGTTGTATGAGTTACATAGTCGCCATAGCCAACAGTCGACAACGAAACGAGAAGGAAGTAGCACGTTTCAAAATAGGTCCAAGTTCCGGCATGATTTTCCTCAAGCCAAAAATCGCCAAGATGTTCAATCTGAAAAGCAGCAAAACGCAGCAAATATTATCAAGCATTTGCATGTGTCAATTTGATTGGGTGGTTAGAAAGGCGTTGCCAATTCCACTGCCTGTTTGGCTGGGTTTAACGCAAAACGTCTAAACAGTAATTCTTTTTTATGCGGTTGCTCTACATTTTCGCATGCCCAAGTAACTTTGTTGTAAAACGATGAAACAATAAAGACAAAAAAGGGAAATGGGAAAATGGACTTACCAAATGCATAATACCGCTGCCAACCATCCAAATAGTTAACAAAGTAAAAGTAATGCGGGCTGATTGAATACTCTGGTTGGACGTGATTACGCCCATGAATGTCAGCACATCCACGTAGTTCAGTATGCACATGGCACGCAGAAAATTGAAGTCTACAATTGACGAATAAATGAAGACTAAGTTAATTTTGTAATATTTTCCAGTCTATCATGATTTAAAATTGTATTATTGGTACAAAAATATGTACAATTACTAAAGGGACAACATTCAGAAAATTTTCTGCCTCATATGATCTAACTCTCATTGGTTGAATTTTTTATTCACTTTGCTGGTGGATATGAGCATCTACCAATACAAACTAATAAATAATCAATGACCTTGAAACGTAATAAAATAAAGGCCAATAGACAACCCTATTGCACACTATTAACAATGGCAAACGAAAACATTTGTAATACATCATCAGAGTAAAGGATAGGATGACCGAAGTCAATATTTTTTTCTAACCGCCACTCCTTAACTGTGTTGCATACGCAATTGTATGTAACAACTGAATTCGATATGAAAATGGTACAATGTTTGATTTATATTGTACCTTTTAAAGACGGTTTTACCTAAATATTTTACTGGAAATATATTTTTCAGTACATGCACATTCTTACAAAGCCAAACAAAGGCCCACTTTTATTGAGTTGTTGATTGGATCTCCAAAAGTAAGCATTCGTACAGATAGAAGGAGTGTTTATTGGTACTACGTTCACTACCGATGCTGTTAAAAATAAAGTTTAGCTGCAGTGTGGATTAGACAGAAACGTATTTGCATAAACGACTTTTACCATATTTTGACCGGGAATTTGTCATGGAAGCAATGGATAAGTTGTTGAACTGACATATTTCTTCATACCTCGAAAAAACTGTCAACAGTAAAAGGAGATTATTCGAAATGTTATGTGACCTTAAAACTAATGAAAAAGTGACTCTCTTGTTGTTAATAATGATGTTGTATATAGCAACTTAGTTGTTTACACAAATCAAACGTTACTTACCAAAATGTCTTTGAGTCTCGAATACGGCCAATAAAGCCGGTGGAATTGCGACTATGTCGATGAGTGAAGAAAAGCTGAGTACAAAACGAATGCGATCGGTAGCAGCACAAAGCTACATTTGATTGAATGGAAATAGAATTTTAGCAAAAAATATGTTAAAACGATTGAAAGTTAAATGTTTACATAAATTATAATAATAGGTTTAGTAATTGTACATTCATTATTATTATTATGATTATTATTATTACGATTATTATTATTATTATTATTATTATTATTATTACTTTTATTATTATTATTATTATTATTATTATTAATATTAATATTATTATGTAGTGAATCCTGAGCTTAGACTAACAGCGATTAGAGACCGAGAATACAGTAATATAACTGAGCTTCCGCTTAGTTTAAATTGGAAATTATTCAATCTAGCCAGTCCCAAGCCTGGATAAAGGAGGAGGGTTTGAGCGCACAAGGTTGGCAACCTGGTCTCTGTAAAAAATGTATACTGCTAGGGAAACAATACAAGAGGACGCCATTCCGGCAGCCAACGGCAAAAAAATAATCGAACGTATCTGGATGACAAAGTTACACAGATGACAGGGCTGAGTGAAAGCCGAAAGGAACCTCAATCTTCAATTTGCAGAATATTCAATTCCAACGAGATTTTGTTGTTTTTGTTTTGGTGTAATTGTTGTCTTATTGCCCCATGCTTATTTTTAAAACAAAAGGGTTTTGTATAATATGTATATAATAATATACAATCTGCATTGACAGATGGGTATTACTGCGATACAATGCTTAACTTTAACCTGCGAGGACAAAGATTCGATTCCCACCACCGGCACTAAATGCCGGCCTTTGGTTTTACTAAACTATCCACTTGATAAAATATGTTTTTTGTAATATATTTTTACTCAGGCAAATTTATTTAACTTGACAAAAACACATCAACATTATATATATAAAATTGAATTAGAAACTAAAATAAAACTTTTCCTAATTATTTATTGTGATAATGTAAGGTAATTTTTAAAATCAAGTCGTTTATAAGTGTTATATTTATTGGTCAACATTTTCTAATCCACCTATAATATATTAATTTTACTTGTGTGTTTTAAATCTATAAACAATTTGGAATTATTAAATTAAAACTTTTGTTCGTAATAAAGCGATCAACATTAAAACATCTGTCTATTTGGATACATTCCGATAAAACAAATAACATTATACAAGGTTTATGCAAATCAAAACCAGGTTAACTGGAAATGTCAAAATAACCGCAACATTTGATGATTTATGTTTCACTTTATTTCACCATTGTTTCGAATATTCGTCTATGTTGTCCCCCGATTAACTGGATAAACAAATAAATACCATACATTTAGGTAAATATATTTGGGCTAAGTCGTTGACAGATTGTACTAATCGTAATAACGGTAAACAACTTTCTGTAATTATTATGCACTGTTACAAGGCCTAGCAATCACAATTTAATGGATTGATAAAAATGTACTTTTCATTTATTTACAATATAAGTATATGTTTTTAAAAATTAAAAACTTTGCAGTATTTATTGATCCAATATACTGTAAATGGTAATAAATTGAAATTTAATTATATTTAGGTATATTCAAAACGATACAATTATTGTAAAATTTGGTATAAAAACACAAACTAGTCCATATTCTTATTAAAAATTAAATTAATTGTCACTCCTTGTACAAAATGCTTATTAATTTTGTTTTGGACCAGAAATAATTCAATCTAGCCAGTCCCAAGCCTGGATAAAGAAGGAGGGTTTGAGCGCACAAGGTTAGTAACCTGGTCTCTGTAAAAAATGTATACTGCTACGAAAACAATCAAGAGGACGCCATTCCGGCAGCCAACGGCAAAAAGTAATCGCACGTATCTAGATAACAAAGTTACACAGATGACAGGACTGAGTAAAAGCCGAAAGGAAGCTCAATCTTCGATTTGCAAAATATTCAATGCCAACGAGACTTTGTTGTTGTTGTTGTTGTTTTGCTATAGTTGTTGTCTTATTGCCCCAAGCTTATTTTTAGAGCAAAAGGGTTTTGTATAATATAGTATAATAATATTGCAGCGTTAGAAGTCTTAAGTTAAAAATCAGATTGATTTATGGCACAGAATGATGTTTCAATTACTTCTCAGTTTGTAAAAACAATTTATTAGTCTTCTTCCACCTCTTAGCAAACGGAGGAATGTTTTGTGTTTGGTAAAAAACCTCATTGTAACTGATTGTTTAAACAACCCAATTTTTTTTGACAAACAATGTTTACTGCTACCTTTTAAGTACCTTTCACTACTGTCGTGTATTTGATTTGCTCCAGACTAAACTGTCATCAGTACTAGAAAGTGCATGGATATGTAGGCGTTTTTCAAGTTTTCGGACTTGTCAACAGCAAGTTAATATGACAGCATATTACAACTATTAAAAAGATGTAAAAGTGACCAAGTAATTTAGCAAACTGGATTGTTGATCTACAACAACATGACCTTGAGTTTGAAATCGACACTTTTGACACAATCTGGTAAAATTATCAAAAACCAACTTTATTCAAATGATTTATTGATTTATTTTTACTACCTTAAACGTTTTACAGAAAAAGTATCTTTCAGCAGTGGACATTTTAGCAAAGCCGAACGCAAGCCCTCATTTAGTGTCGGTGATGGGATTCGAACCCATGTTTACCAAGGTTGAAATCGAGCACTGTACCGCCAGACCACCCCGACATTTATTTTTTATCTTACTGTGCTATTTTGTTTTCTCTAACACAAAAAAATGCTTTATAATAGCAAACAACGATTAACATAAATAAAACTACAATTAAATGTTAAAATAAAACACATATCTTACTTTGAGTATGTAGTAACCGAGAAAAAATAAATTTATGCAAAAATTCAACCAGCATAAAATGCGCGATCTCAATGTGTGACAAATTCCGCGAATGCTGACGGGTGGTTCACTAAAATTTTTAAATATATTTTATTAAAATTGTTTACTATTTTGAAACGTTTTACAGGAAAGGCGCATTTTTCAGTAGTGGATATTTTAGCAAAGCCGAACGTGAGCCTACATTTGGTGCCGACGGTAATGATTGAATCCATGCCTACCCAGGTTTGAGTAAAACGCTGAAGAGCTAGACCACTCGGACATATTCAAATATTTTAATAGTTTTTTTGTCATTTATATTGTTTAGTATGTAATAACATTTGGCACAATCAAAATGATACTTCGCTTTTAACGGTGGTAGCGTGAAAACATTTGACTGATAGTACTTCAAAACATTTTTTAGCAAGCAAGTCTTTAGTAAAGCCAAACGGACCACCGAATTCAGTGCTGACGGTGACACACAACCCAAGTCTCAGTCCAGAGCTGTATCAGTCCAGATCACACCGACTCTAATTAAATGTATTAAATGATAGTCAAATAAAAACATCACTGCAAAAATGTTGCTATTCTAAAATAGCAACATTTTTAGAAAATAAATAGTGACACCATGTAAAAACAAATCGATCAATTTGGTTTACATTTTATTTGATGTTGCATAAATTTTTATTTTAACTCAAAATATTTTTTATTATACAGTTTACATTAAAAATGCATATTAATTGCAGTTTATATTATCAAATACGTAAATGGTAAAAACACTAGGCTTGGAGGTAGATAAGCGTATGGGTTTGAAGTTCATAGTTATCACTAAATGAGGACCATTGTCTGAATATTCTAAATGTCAACTTACTTAGAATTGATTCTTGTAAAACATGACAGGTCAAGAATAAAAACCAAGATAAATGTTTTTATCAATGAGTATTTAAGGAAATATTTTTATTTTAGAATGGTTAGATTCACTTGAATAATAAATCTACTTGGTTACTAAGTCAACTGAACAGCTGTACAGTGCTCCTGGTTGACTTAGAAGCCAAGTGAATTTATTAATTAAGTGAATCTGACAAATGTTTTTGTTACGAAAATTAAAAAATAGATACACAAAAATTGTCTATCGATTAAAAAATTGTTGTTCTAATTTAATAAATAGATTATAATGTTTCTTTCTTAATTAAATTTTAAAATATAAAAATGTATGCTTAATTGCATCTGTGTACTTACTCTTTCGTTTCAATAATGTAGAATAGCCACGAAAATGTACTGAGGGCGATATAGACGGATAACTGAAATATATTTGAAAAATCAATAAATCAATTATTTGGCTGCACAAAAGTTTTATTAAATTACCAAAAAATATATAATTAAACATTTTAATTAAATATTGGTTTGACACGAGATAGGGTGTAGGTTCATGTTGGTGTAGGAAACTTAAAAGGCATATGCACTAATGATGATTCCAAATAAGGATAAAACAGCTGTACAGTACTCCTGCTTGATTCAAACCAAATGGATTTGTTATTCAAGTGAAAACGCATCAATAAATTTTAAAATATATATATTTTAAAATATATATATTTAAAACACTGACTTTCCTTTACAATTTCAAATTAAAATATTTAAAGACATCAACTGCTATGTGAATGTATTTCGTATATTTTCTTCAGTTACAAACATATAAAATATTAGTACGTGTATACAAAAAATAGCATATTTTATTGTTAACATTAATAACTACACACAACATAAGGTTATGTCCAAGTTAAGAATGAACACGACAGAAAATGATACCATTAGGAAAAAGCTGACTCTTATAGGAAGACTCGACAAGAAAGATGATTGGGAGTGGTATAGGCACGAAGAATGAAATTGCGTAATAAGGCGAATTTTGGGAGTAGAAATTTTAAAAAATGAAACCGATGTTGACAAAAGAGAAGATGGTTCGATTGTGCGGAGGCGAATATAAAAAAGAAAGGGCTGACAAAAGTGGTGCTATCTTCAGGACCAAACAATTTGTAAATCCAGTCTGGATATAACTTAATATTTGCTTGTATGTACATGTAGTAATTATATATAATTTGTTGTATATATACAGACATTTAAAATGTTTGTGGTTGAAGAGAATGTAACACAATTATATGTATAGTGTATTTTTTGCATAATGTTTATTAATTATTTAACCGTAATATTTTTACCAAAACACCTAATCCAAGTGGTTACAAACACGAGCCATCTCATTTATTATTTGATATTTTGTAGTAAATCATACATAAAACAATTTATTAATCTTAAAAATTAGATATGTTTTGCATTTTTAAATATACTAGAAGTCATACTTTCCAACATATATCATTGTTTTCAATTTCTTTATTACTTTTACTTGTGTTCCAGCCGTTTCCTTATGTCAACCAACAACAAAAGTTGTGGTGCAGCACTGGCAAACCTTTTTTAAAACAAACAATAAGAAAAGTAATTTACAAAAATGCATTTTGATGTAGGAAAAAGAATGGGAAAAGCTGCAAATTTTAAAGAAAAATATTTTGTATCCGATGTTGCCTTACAAATACAAAAATACTTTTTGAATGTGAATGTATTGTTAAGTAAAACAATTTATTTAGAATATTTTAATCTTGGTTTAGTTTTATTTATTTATTTATTAACTCAGCCTAGAGAGGATCAAAGATGAATAAATTTAGTCAGTATCAGACCTCAATAAAGGAGGAGAGTTTGAGTGCAAATTTGGCAATTTGGCCTCTGTAAAACATTGATATTGCTAAAGAAACGATAAAAGAATGCCATTTTGGCAGACAGTGGCAAAGATGTGATATCACATGTCCAGATGACTGGATTGAATAAAATTCGAAAAGACTCTCAATCTTCGATGCCAATACCTTAACCGGTGTTGGAACATGGAATGTACGCAGACGTTGTCGTAGTGGACAGTTAAAACAAGTTTTTTGTGAAGTAAAAATATGCAATTTAGATATTTTGGTTATTATTGAAATGTGATGGAAAGGTCAAGGACATTTTACGAGTGGATATACATATTTTTTATATGTTGGACATTCATGGAGTTGGTATTATGTTGAGTAAAAACGCTGCTAAAGCTATGATTGGATGTTAGACCGTGAAAGACCGTATTATTTTGGCCAGCTTTCATTACTAGATTTGTAAAAGTAACAATTGTGTAAATCTATACTCTAACTGACCCTATTGAAAAGAATTAAAAAGAGTTCTTTTTATGTGGTTTCAACTTCTTGAATATTTTACAAAAAAAACATTTTTTTACCAAACAAGGAACCACATTTAGTTCGGGTGATGGGACTCAAACTCACGTTCATCTAGCTGGATATCTAGCGCTCCAGCTTTGCCTGTACCACTGAGACAACACTGACAGATATTTTAATCTTGCGCCAAATAAACTGGACCAAATCATTAATCCAATATTTTTAATTTATAAAACCAACTTAAATATTATTAAACTTATTAATAGAAACCAATATATTGGATTGTACAATTAAATAACAGTAGATGTAGTGTGAAAAGGTTTTTCAGTATTGTCTATTGCGGTTTTCAAAGTTGTGGTAATAGCAGTGCTCAGTTTTAATTTGTTTAATCAATAAGCCAAAGTTCCGCCTACTAATCTTTTTCCATGTCATTAATTTAAGCGTTTCACATTTATGACACACACAAATATTAATTGTATATGTGACTAACGTAATACAGTAATACAAAACATAAATATTTTATATTCTTTTTTAGCTAACAAATGGATACTTGAAAGTCAATTTGATTTTTTACAAAAATGTACTTGTTCAAAAAGTAAAATAGCTAGTGTTTAACTTACTACACAACCTAATTTTGCTAAACTCTGTACAGTTCAATATTATTGTAAGTTATTCCAAACCATTAACGCTATGCACTACGGTAAAAAATAAGTGCATGTTCACACTTATGTATTTCCATTCCAATTTGTACAAATGTTTAACCTCAAAAAGGCTTTTATTTATCAAATAATCTTTACACATTCATTTATTATTTTTTCATTATTTCTATATTTGTACGGCATAGCAAACAATCGATTTCGATAAGTTGATAAACTTAACAAGTGTAGAAGAATAACGAAGTTTGTTGGCTAGTAGACGGAATTTTTGTGAGGGCACCATTGTTCATAAAAATTGACAAAACCACTTGATTTTTTATTATGGTTATCTTCCTTAGACTAAGGGCTATATATTGTATATGAATATCTTAAGATACATTTCAAGTACCCTGAGTATATGCTTGTAATTACTTGCCAAAGCCAAGTTATACCGCTATGTATTTTATCCCTACTGTTATTAGTCTATATGTACCTAGTCCAGAATGCACCAGATGGAGGAAGAACAGTCAGGAATATCTCCATCATTAGAAAATGATTACTCAAATCCTCAAGATTGTTAGCACTCCAAATAATTTTTATGACCAACAAAATTGTGTTTCAACATTACCAAACTTACCATAATTTTGCCAGATGGATATGAAACGGTTGTGTATTGTTCACAATACAATTTCATATTCAACTGCTGCCGAGCCGACATTCCCAACCGACTGTCTTGTAGCCATCGCCAAAACCAGACGCATTTCTTATTCAAATCTTCTTCGCTAACTTCGATTTCGTGAGTATTGATTTGGGATGGAAATATTTGTTTTATTACCGCTCCATTGGCCACTTTGCTCCTGTACTTCTTGTGACGTTTGCGTTTGTCTCCTATGCAAAATGTTTCCGACTTGCGCAAATCATGAATACGCTGATGTTTGGAAAGTCTGCGCAATTGGACAAACGTATTGGCATAAATACATGCTCCTTCGTCATATCGATCGTCATTGTAATCCGAGTCGTCAAAATCCATATCTTCTTCGCCAAGTACATCGCCCACTTCATCGTTATAGTCGCCTTCGCCTTCTGCTATACTGGGTGAGCTAAATGTTCGTTTTCGATATTTGACCTTTTGCGATATATACATTGATCGTTTGCTATTAATAGCTACCGTATTTTTGTAGCGTTGGTGTCGAAAATAAATTTTCGCTAGCCATCGGCTTATACCCAACAGGAAAGTGCTAATAACGACAAATCCCGACACGACTAGAGTACTCCACCAAGGAAATGGATCTGGTTTGCAATACATGTTTATATTTATGGACCAATGTTATATCAGTTCATTGTTGCAAAATTGAATGAGCTAGTGAATAATCCTCATTTAATTAGTTGATAGTGGGGTTTTACGAATGGTGATAATTAATTATCGATGCGTCAATTACAAGATGCGATAAGCCTATTCGTGCATATATTTATATATACAAATTAACGTGAAATATAGTATTGATTGGTGGACAGATATATTTCAAACGGTTCCACCATTCCATACACAAATAATAGTCATTTTGTTTGTAGTGCGAACACAATTACAATTATGTTCTCGATTAAGTCATAGTGAAAAATTGTATGTCCTGTGCAATTTTACTAACATCATCGAAGCATGTCAATTTTTGTTTTGATCAACAAACTACACCATTGATGATTTGGCGAATGTTCATTGGAAAATGTAGAGGCAAATAAAAATGGAATTTCTAAAAGTGCTAACAATTGATAACACAATGTGGTGATACAGTTGCTTGTATTACTTTCACAATATAGGCATCCATTTTTTCAACAATATATTCTTTTTAAAATAACGTTTGACTTTTTGTTAATAATCCCAAAGTAATGTCACACAAACTCCGCCTAGTTTGGATTAGAAATGATTCATTCTAGCCAGTCCCAAGCCTGAATAAAGGAGGAGGGTTTGAGCACACAAGTCTAGCAACCTGGTCTCTGTAAAAAATGTATACTGCTACGAAAACAATCAAGAGGACGCCATTCCGGCAAACAACAACGTATCTGGATGGAAAAGTTACCAGATGACAAGGTTGAGTGAAAGCCGAAAGAAAGCGCAATCTTCGATTTGCAGAATCTTTAATGCCAACGAGACTTTGTTATTGTTGTTGTTGTTGTTGTTTTGCTGTAATTGTTGTCTTATTGCCCCATGCTTATTCTTAAGGCAAAAGGGTTTTGTATAATATAATATAATAATAATGTCACACACACACATACACACACCATAATTACAAGTTCCAAGTCCGGGGTGAAGGTTAAAAGCTTAGCCTCTGTAAAAAAATCTATATTATTGCAGAAACTATAAGAAGACGTCATACCGGCAAATAGCGGCAAGAAAGTGATAGCATGACAGGGCTAAATGAAAACTGAAAGGAAGACCAATTTTCGATTTGCCGGATTTCTAATGTCAAAACTTGAGCAGTGTGGTAACATGAATTTTTTTGTCCTTTTTAAGTTGCAAGTTTACGTTCTGTTGCTGTTATTGCAATCTTGTGTCTCCATGCTCTTTAGAACAAAATGGTTTTGTAATAATAATAATAAAATTAATAATAGTAATAATAATAGTAATAATAATAATAATAATTGTAATAATAATATTAATAATTGTAATAATTGTAATAATAATAATAATAGTAATAATAATAATAATGTCACACACAACAATAACTAAAACGTTGATCTTTTATGAATCATGAAATATGTTAGGATAATATGCTTTTCTTAATAATACTCGTGCAGTAGTAAATTCAATTTTCTTCATAGCTGCCTTTATGTACATAGTTTATTTCAATTTCAATTGAAATGACCAATTTTAAACATAAACCTCCGCACTATATACAGGCTTTTCAGGTAGCACAGACTACGCTTATCAAGTCACTTGTACTAAACAAATGAACTCACATCCGGATAGGAATACCTGTTAACGCCATACAAACGTTTGTATAGGTAACTTAAAAGTGCTCAGTATTTGCACTAATAACTGAATTGATGTGACAAATGACACAATACAAAAAATGAAAGAGTCAAACCAAATGTAACCAATTTAACGACTGCTATTTTTGTTTTTTCGATGTTACAAAATTTGTCAGTTTTCAATTAGTCACTTTTTAAAAACCGTTAATGTATGTTTGAAATCACGCGCCTACGTGTTTAGATAAATCTAGTTTAGGATGTACTATGTGGAGGTGGCAATCAGAAATTAATCATTAGTTAAATCCTTAGGATTATTAGCATCTCAGCTGATTTAAAGTCTGTGCTATAAAATAATTGCTGACACGTTTAAATCTTTATTGCTTTACAATAATCAATCTCTTTTTACTGTTGTCTATGTAAATTGAACTTCATGAATACCCTCTAAAAATATGGGGAACTAAAAGACATTTACAGGTAAATAATGATTTCCTTGTGACGGTACAGTTACTGGTTAATAAAAGCAAAAATGTGTTATTTGTATATACATTAATTGATATTTGTCAAACAAAATTGAATAAATTTATTTTAAAAAATCGATTTTCACGTTCATTGACAATAGCAGTTGGATGTATTTTCAACTTTTCACAAAGTTGTGGAGGACAGAAATTGTCAATAGGCTAAAAAAAAGTAGAAAAAAATAATTTATAATTATAAAAAAGCATACCAAAAGTATTTTTATAAAACAGCCCACCAAGGTATAATTTTAAAAATAAAACCTATTTTTATAAAATTTTCACAGGTAAGCACGAAGCTTGTCGCAATTTAAATGATACCTCAATTTTGCAACACTAGCCTTCAAAACAAAAACAATGCTTTTGAACTTTCGATGCATATAATGTTTATTTCGGACTATTCATTTGGTTTTCAATTCACCTAGAAAGGATCAGAAATAAATCAATCTAGCCAATTCGAAATGTGAACAAATTGTCAACTTTTTTATTCAACACAAAGAGTGTTAAACAACCGTTACTTATTTATTTCGCTATTTACGTTTTGTAACGGTGTGGTCTACATAAAGCTGTGTACGTTTTTGGTTGTAGGCGCGTTTAGCAACTTGATATCCGGAAATCAATATATTCTATATGATACGTCAACTTGTATTATGTGCTTGTTACATGTTCATGTAATAAACATCAGTAAAAATTTTTGAACAAATTATTTGCAAACAACTACGTACTAATATTTCAATATCGGGGTGGCCTAGCGGTACAGCGCTCGACTTGAACCTGGTAGATATGAGTTCAAATCCCACCACCGGCTCACTAAAATGTCCACTGCTGAAACATGCGTTTCCCATAAAATATTCAAAGTAGTAAAAATAAATAAAATTATTTGTTTATTTTCAGCTTCTCCATCTTTTTCTTCTTTCACAGCTTTTCCCTCTTTTATGAAAGATTACTGTTTCCAGTCCGTTTTCTCAATTTGGGTTTATGTAAAAACAATTGAGAGCATTATGACGTGGGTTTTTCTCTACCCACCCCCCTATTGCCTTCCTGTCTCCTTCTTTATCTAGGCTTAACACTAGCTAGATTGGTTTATTTCTAATCTTCTCTAGGAGAAGTGTTGTTTGTTATTTAATATCAACTGTGTCATTGCAACGATAAAACCAACTTTAAATAGGGAATCATGTATTATTTATATATTATATAATATACAAAACCCTTTTGCTTTAAAAATAAGCATGGGGCAATAAAACAACAATTACAGCAAAACAACAAAAACAACAAAGTCTCGTTGGCATTGAAGATTCTACAAATTGAAGATTGAACTTTCTTTCGGCCTTCACTCAACCCTGTCATCTGTATAACTCTGTCATCCAGATACGTGCCAGAATGGCGTCCTCTTGGTTGATTTTTTAGCAGTATAATTTTTTTACAGAGGCCAGATTGCCAACTTTGCGCTCAAACTCTCCTCCTTTATCCAGGCTTGGGACTAGCTAGATTGAATCATTTCTAATCCAAACTAGGCGGAGTTGGAATCATGTATAAAGTAAAAAATTGTTTGTGAAAAAGAAATGGCATTGTTTTAAAGACACACTGAACCATCTAAATTGTAATCCTATTCAATTCAATTTAAAAAGTTCTTTTTTTTCAAATTAATTTATAAACCTCTTCATTATTTCTATATTTATGAGACAAATCAAAACAACCAACTCCTATAGTCCCTATAAGCATAACAAATGTAGAAAAATAACAAAGTTTCTTAACCGATAGATGCCATGCCTATGACGTTCGCCCCTATGCGCAAAAATTGACGAGGCTGCTAGATCTTTTGTTACGATTATCTTATTTAGCCCAATTGGCTATATATGGTATACATATACATAGCACTATGTACTCGAATCTAGTCTGCCTATGGGCATCTAGTCCAGGATGCACCACGTGGAGAAGAAACAGTTAGGACTATCGCCGTTATTGGAAATTGAGACTTTATGAGCATTACGTAGATCCTCAGAACCATTGGCATCCCATAGAAGTAAAACTTAACATGAATCAACAAAAAAGTAGCACACAGTATCCAATCACACTCACATCAATCATATCTTTCTATGTTGTAGTGACGAAAATCACATGCCCTAATTTGTTGTCTACTTGTTCATTTATTTATAATTTTGTTTCTATTTTTTGCATTAATTTATTTTGCTAGTTACTGCTTACATTTTCTACGGAAAACCTGTCTTTCATCAAGTAGACATTTAGCAAAACCAAACGAGGATGCGCATTTAGTGCCGGTGATGGGGATCGAATCCAACGCTGTACTACTTGATCATTCCGGCACGATTTGTACAACGCAATATGGTAGCATTGTCACGCCACGACGTGATGCTAACAACGATAACTGTAAATATTTGCAAAATTGAACATGGAATAATAATGATCCTGATGAGTTGAGTAATGCTTTTAAAGTCTCCATTTTCAATAATGATGATATTCTTAACCGTTCATCCTCCGCGTGGTACTAATAGGCATCTAGACTAATAACAGCAAGGACCGAGTGCATAGCAGTATAATTGGGCATCCGCTTTGGCTGCTGGGTGCAAACATACACCCAAGATATTTACAAGGTATCTTAAGGTGTATGTATAACATAGGTAGCCCTTAGACTAAGAGAAATAACCGTGACAAAAGATCAAGCGGCTTCGTTAATCTATGCGAACAATGGAGTCATCACAAAGATGCTGTCTACCAGCCAAGAAACCTCGTTATTCTTCTACGTTCGTTATGCTTAATAAACCATCAAAATCGATGGTTCAATATTTCGTACAAATATAGAAAAAATTAAGAAATAACTACGCGTCACCAACCACAATGAATGAATAAATGAATGATGACTTACATTTTTATGCAACCATAC
The DNA here is from genome assembly GCA_025895645.1 of Cardicola forsteri. Classification (NCBI taxonomy): domain Eukaryota; kingdom Metazoa; phylum Platyhelminthes; class Trematoda; order Strigeidida; family Aporocotylidae; genus Cardicola; species Cardicola forsteri. The sequence continues at coordinate 436,092 of JAKXYG010000527.1, read as the reverse complement.
AATCATGTTTGCTCATTTTTTGGACAATTTTACGCCCAACGTAGACATATTGCGCCAACTAATTGACTTTAGGGCTTGATTTAATCGCTTCATCTGGTACAATTCGTAATTCAAATCATTTTTGATTTCTAAACTGAGATTGGACGCAGACGACTGCAATTGGACTTGCAACGGCCGAACACAATTATCCGAAATGGCATCCAAATGTATTGATGCGCAACTCTTCCTAACGACATCGTCAAGGCGATTGGAACACCGCGTTTTGCTGATAGAATCGCCAGCATTGTCTATGGGTGGTTGAATGCATTTGAAGGTAAAAGGCGAACTGGTTCGTGGATGTTTGTCGAAGAATCCTTGAGTTGCATAATATTCGTGAAAGGTTTTGGCCAAATTTCGGCCAAGCTTGGCATCTTTAAAAAACGAAAGCGTTTGTAACTGTCTTATAAAAAAACAGTTTAATGTATATAGTGTAATAGTTTATTGAAAAATAATACCTATACATAGTAATTAATGGAATGGGATTAAAAATTAGGGTGCTATAATATTTTGAGGTATTCATTATGTTTCGCTTTTCTTAGATATATATAAATCTTACTACTAGATACATTAGGCAATACTTTATCAGTATTTTTAATAAGCAGTATGCTACTTCGAAAACAACTGAAAAAGCCCTAAAAAATTGATAATGTATGAATGTGAGTTGTAGAAAATTATGTGTACAAAAGTCCGTTTTTTGGTTGATAAAGATATTTTTACTTTATAAAGGTCAATTCGGTTTAATTCCCATCTCCCGCACTAAACAGAGGCTCTCATCTGATTTTGTTGAATGTCCACTTGATAAAAAGTATGTTTTTTGGACAAAACATTTAAATAACAAAAAAAATTTTAAATCTCATTATTAACCTTCCTCTACCTAAAACCTCTCATAATACACGGAGTACTAAAATGGGGTCATTTTTGACTTCAATCGTTTTTTGTTTAAAACACGTTATCAAGGTTCATAAATCGAAGAAAATTGATAAAAGTTATACTCAGAGACTTTAAAGATTTATTTTCAAATAAAAATGCACAACAATTTCTTTTTCCTCTTCTAGAATTAGCTATTATTGATATTTGAGCCTGTTGTGGTAGAGGCCCTATCAAAAACGTCATAAGTAGCAAAATAAAACACATGTAGCATTGAAATCTCTTGTCAGTGTTTTGCACATCATTTCAGGAAGAAAATGATAATTTTACATAAATTTAACCTGTAGTTTAGGGATTATTGCCAAAATTTCATACTCTGGGATCATTTCTGACCCCATTTCAGGTTCAGGAATGTTAAGAAAACAAAAATCATCATCATTTTCTTCAACTACCGAAAAGTTTGTACCATTTTTTCAAAAATTTTATCTATACGTTTTACCTTTCTGACTATTAAGCACTATATATATAGTCAACTTTGGAAATTATTTTAGCCTTAAAACATAAAAATCAATACACTTGTCATAGGTGTTAATAAAAACAAACGGCCGTACATTTTTCTTCGGTATAGGGAAACATTTGGCCCGTAATTACGTTGGTGTAACTGTAAAATGACACCTCCAACGTGTAGCACAACGTTCGATTGTCCAAAACACCACCAAGAGTGCTGATATATAAATATAAATCAAATATTAACAACTTGTATCAATATTGAAATTGATTATTTTAGCTTTTTTATTCTTAACCACATGTTGAGCAACAAGTAAACGTTTCTTATTTTTACAATTTATTGGAATTGCAATAACGGAGATTGCTCTAGTTTGGATACGTTCTTTGTATAAATTCTGGTACAATCTCACGTATTGTAATCCTGGCTTGTCCAAATGTCAACTGGAAGAAGAGGAAAGGTGATCAAAATGTACTTGTATGGATGTTGTTTGGGACAATCTTCACGCTATTTTGGCCGATACCTTATCTTGAAAACAATGGCAGAGTCGTTGAACCGAAATATTTCAACAGGCTTCCGAAAACCGTAAACAATGGAAGGATATTATATGCAATACTATAAAAAACTGGAATTAATAAAGACGTGGCTTTGCCACCAACATTCGTTGTTGTTTGTTTTTATTTTAATCAAAAAGTAACACTTTTTATAAGTTTTTGTGTCTGTAGCAATGATATTTTTACAAAAATTGGTTTGCTGGTTCTTTGCTTCAACACTTTTCAAAAACAAACTTAAATAGGGATGTAGATTTCCAAACCACATAGTACATTCTGTTTTTTCCTTTAACTATTACATAGTTGATAAATCCTTTTTACTTTTATACTGTAAAAGATGTTTGGCATTAAATAATTTATATATATATATATTCAAATTAAAACAGTAACACTTCTGAGTTTGACATTCAATCAACAAATTTTAATTAAAAAATATTAATTTTTATTTTATTTATCTACTTCATTGTTATACGGTGAGTATTTTTCAGCATGTGGATATTTAGCAAAACCAAAAACGGGTGTAACTCAAACTCATGCCCATCTTGTTTCAAATCAAGCGTTCTAATCAACTTTGACACTTTGGCAGAATACTTTAAAGTGACACAGTTGTGAAAACGTTTATTTACTTCCTGATTAGCATTGACAAGAAGATGCAGTAATTTTTAAAATCAATAAATTTAAAAAATGAGCAGTACTCCACTACTTAACTGTATAATGTTAATCTACATTTCTGTTTTCGATAATCTTTCCATCTTTTGCTTTATTCATAGGTATTTGTTATTCATAATAATTATTCGGATGCTAATGATACGGCAAATGGGTGTAAGTATGCACCCAGAGCATTTTTTAAATATCTTAAGGGAGTTAATTCTGACAAAAAATCAGGTGGCCTCGTCAATCTTTGTAAACAGTGGCGGTTTCACAAATGCCGTCTACTAGCCAAGAAACTCTGTTATTTTTTACGCTTGTTATGCTTATCAAGCTATTAAAATCGTTCGTTTTAATATATTATACAAATATAGAAATAATGAAAATGTAACAACGCGTCACCAACCACAATAAATAATTAAACATAAAGTTATCTGTAATTTTTCAAGCATGCGTCCAACATACCGCCTTCCTGTTCCTGCTTTGACCACATCCTTGTTGAAGTTTGTTTGGGGTAAACTGAAATCTTCGGCAAATCGACTGAGTAAGTTAGGAAAATGGGCTTGGCGCTTGTCCTGCTCTCCATCTTCGTACACGTTGCCATACATGAATCCGTTCATCAAAGTTGAATGCGCGTGAATATCGATGAAGAAATTCAAATCAATGGACTTGAATATATAAGGAATAAAATCAATAATGATAATAATAATAATAATAATAATAATAATAATAATAATAAAACTAACGCAAAGAAGTGAAAACAACATAATCGCAATGACGTGGTTTAGCAAAATCCAAATAAAATCTCAATTTTTAATTTACAATATTTTCTATACCAAACATGTACAATCAATCACGTAAAACAATCTTGTTCTATGTTCTTCAGAACGTAAGGATTTTGAAACAATATAATAATAAATTGTCATGGCTACAAAAACTTTTAACAATTTTTATACTATGTGGTCTAGCGGTGGTCTAGAGGTACAGCGCTCAAATTCGGACCTCGGTAGACATGGGTTCGAATCCCATCACTGGAACTAAAATGCGGACCCACGTTTGGCTTCGCTAAAATGTCCACTGTTGAAAGATGTTTCTCGTAAAACATTCAAAGTAGCAAACATTAAATTAAATTAAAATAAATAATAAAACACAAAATTGCAGTAGCCTATTACCAATCCTTGTGATGTCGCCACTGTTCGCAAAGATTGACGAGGCCGCTTGAATTTTTGTCAGGGTTATCTCCCTTATCCCAACGGCTAAGTATTGTGGATGTATGCTTGCACCCATAAGACTTTGCACTTTGGTAAATTGTGAACATTTTTAATAGTCTATCAATTGTTTTATGTGTAATTTTGGCGTTTTAAATTGCAACGTAAACCAATCGTAATTACTTTAAATTGGTATTTTAAATTAATTATTTAACTACGCTTTTATAAAACACACTTTGTACATTTTTTCTTCTATTAAAGATATGCTTTATCTTCTGATCACAACGCCACAATTTCGACAATAAATAATAATAAATTTATATGAACAATTGCATTGAAACAAAACATAATCGCTGCATTAATATTGTATTATTCAATATTATAACTGTAAATATATTTTATTACAAATGCACTTTTACGAAACTAGTAATTTAACCAGCAGTAATTGCATAAATGGTATTTAACAAAACGATTGATTTGATCAATGCATAAAATCCTTGAAATTCATCAATTTAACCTTGACAATAAACTTCCAAATTCAGGGACATCACGATGATAAATGAAATTTAAATTCCATTATTTTCAATTCATTTGATACTTTGATAAAAGTACATACAATAGTGTTGGATGCAGATTTAAGCGGATTGCATTGAAATGCAAAATGGTAGTTAGGTGGAATTAGCAGCCCGGTAGAAATGATCAAAATGCAGCCTGTGTCGACATGGAGTTTGAGTCCCACCGCCGACACCAACTCCGTGCCCTTATTTGACTGTGCTCAATGTTTCCCGGTGGTAGAAGTCAAATCCATGTCTACGCAATTACAAGTCTAGCTCTTTAACCACCTTTATCACCTAACATGCCAACATTTCAAAGATTCTTGCATATATACATATATATTATTTTATGTTTGCTACATTAAATGTTTTACAGGGAACATCTTTCAGCAGTGGACATTTTAACGAAGCCGAACGTAGGCTCGCATTTTAGTGCCGGTGGTGGGATTCGAACCCATATCTACCAGGTCCAAATCAAGCGCTGTACCGCTAGATCACCCCGACATATATATATATATATGCACATATATGTTACTTCAACAGTAATAACATTTTTTTTCTTTTACAAATGTAAATTACTATTTTTTAATAAACGTTTATTTTTATTTAACAGTAAATTTCTTCTAGCTATTTTTTATTTAAACATTTGGATAAAGGATATTTAATAATAAGGAAACCCTTATAGCAGCTATACACGATTACATTTCACATTATTAAAAGTCCTTTAAAAATTATCACACACAATAATAATAATAATAATAATAATAATAATAATAATAAAAATAATAATAATAATGTGTTTTTCTTACCGAATCTTGGTCAAGTTTCATGAGCAGCTCTTTGGTCGTATATATTGTGGGATGTGCCCACAAGGACGGCAACTGCCACTGTCTGTTCAAGTCAAATCCCATTAGAGATGATCTTTTGAAATATATAGGAAAGACACAATTAATAAAGCGTATAATTGCATCACATTCATTCTTTTATAAATTATTAATCAAAATGCTTCAAAATAAAAGAAAATAATTTTTAAGTGTTTATTTAGGTATTTTGTATAATTATATGTAACGATAGACAAAATGCATAATCTACTTGCAAACAAAAAGTAATTTTTCTAATTATTTATTTATTTATTTATCTTACGTTTGCTACTTCGAATGTTTTACAAAAAACATCTTTCAGCAGTGGACATTTTAGCAAACCCGAACGTGGGCCCGCATTTTAGTGCTGGTGATGGGATTCGAACCCATACCCACCGAGGTCCAAATTCAAGCGCTGTACCTCTAGACCACCCCGGCACAATGTCGTAATTGCATTGACAATTGTTTAAAAATTTTAAAAACTAATTAAAATAATGTGTTTAAATATACCTTAAATTAAACATATACATTTTTCAAAATTTAACTAGGCTTATATCCATTTGTTTATATTACCAAACTAAAAAGAAACGAGTAAAAATGTCCAATATGCTTATTTTTAATAATTTTTTACATCGAAGTGTTATTTTTAGTTTATAAATGCAATATTGCTTGTTATATTTTATAAGTTGCCTTATTTTTCAAAAATAAGTGTAAAATAGCATTCAATAAAAACAATTTATAAAATATAAATAATTAAAGTTACGTTTGAAAATATTTTAAAATTAGTATAAAGACAAATACCTGTAATTTCCCAAATAAACACCATCAGGATTAAGCATAGGGACAATTTTGAATATCAAATGTTGACGCAATTGTTGGGCTATTTTGTGATCGCTGACCATTAAATCGATAAACCCTAGAATAATACAAATAAACAATGGCAATTCAATAGTTTTTACATATTTTCAAAATATATTATTTTGCCATAAACTACTTAAAAGTAATCTAAACCTTGACAGAAATATTTTAAATTAAAATAATACTAATTTCAGCAATACTTGACAATTTATTTTTATTTAATATTTTTACATACATTTATTTTCTTTAATGTTATGTTTTAAATATTTAGACAATTTTCCTGCAATTGCCGAAATGAAAACAAGCTAACAAAAAATAATTTGTAGTTATAGGAATGACTATAAATAAAATAACTCCTCCTAGCTATAAAATGTACACAAATAACTAATAATTTTATTATATTAAAACTTAATAAATAAAACTTAATTTTAGTACTTAAATGAATATAAATTTAATTTTTTGTAAAATGTAAAAAATACGTACTGTTAATAATTCTTATTAAGGATAAGACTGCTATACAGTGATCCTGATTAACTCAAACCAAGCATATATATTATTTAATAAATTTATTCATTCTAATTTCATGCAGATATTTTTTTATTTTTAACAATTATTAATAAAGTTTTAAAAAATTATACTTTTAAAAAATTATCTATATTATTTACTTTAAATTTTTAAAAACAAATGTGTTTTATTGTAAAAATTGTTAATTTAAAATCATCTTTATTTATGTTTGTTCAATAATTTTTAATTATTGTCAATAAAACATAATATATAACACCACATTAAATTAATATACAATATATAAAGCTTTTAACGCTATTTTTATTAAAAAAGATGTTCATTTTATTACATTTTAATACCTTGACACACATATGAAGACGGTGTTTCACCTGGATGGACACGAGCAGTAACAAAAATAATAGATTTTTTGTTCGAATTTGTATTTTCTTTATCATTGTCTGGATGTGTTATAGTAATCAAATCCAAACGTCTTTGTTGCTTTTGAAAAACATTTTTAAACAAATTTAAATTTTACTAAAAAATGTTGTGTCTTGTTAAATAATTCAGTCAATAATGACTAAAGCACGTTTTCTAATATAATTGCTTTATACTAAACAATTTTTTTAAAAACCTAATAGAAATCTAACAAAAAATTATATAGAAATTAATATTGTAAACCCTTTTACTTTAAAAATAAGCATAGGGCAACAAGATAACAGTTACAGCAATAAACAATAATAAAGTCTACACAGTTTTTTTTACATAAAAACAATTTTACGTTAAAATTTTTTTACTTAATTGACGTACTTATACCAACTAAAGTTTCTTATGCAGTTAAAACAATTATTTTTATGAGAAATTATTAATAATAACACTTAATTTATTTTTACAGGTACATATTAATATTTTTTTAATTTAAAAAACTCCAAATAAATCATTGTAAATATAAATTAATTCTTTATTTTGACATTAATAATCCTAACAAGAATTCAAAAACCGTAATAAAATAATATTTTTGCCTAAAATAAAATACAATGTATAATAATATATTGCAATATTTATTATTTATTAAAAAATTAATTTTATTAAAAAGCATGATATTATTAGAAATAATAATAATATTATAACAAAACCCTTTTCCTTTAAAGTACATTGTACATCAAAATATTTTTTGAATTGTAATTTACATTTTTAGTATTAAAAATTAAATTGTTTGTATTTTTTATTTATTTTTATTATTAAAATTAGGTTATTACGTTTTTGCAAAAATAGTGTTCCTCTATCGTTTCTAGCAACATTTCGTTTTTTAAAAAACCTGCTAACTTCGTGTTTCAACTATCCTCATTTTTTAATGGGATTAAAAGCAAACTACTATATTTTTTTTAAATATTATATATCTATATTATAAAAAATTTTTAACAACAATTTTTTACGTTTTATAATGATAACTACTAAATTAATCAATATTAACAATTTATATTATCAATTTTTGTTAATTAAACGCGAGTTACATTTTTTATTTGGTACATTATATTTAATTGTTTTTTTAAATACTCTCATTTTAATAATTGTTTTAATTTAGGTGTGTTAAGATAATTAAATAAATAATTAATTAAAATTTTTGTTTTAAAATATTAAAATCCATATAGATAAATAACCAAATTCTAAATATCACATTAATAGCATTTAAGTAATAAGTACAAGATTTAATTAATTAACAACGTACGCCTACTTTTTAAAAAACATAATTTTTACTAGATTAATTTTATTTATTTAAAAAATATTTTAAATCGTTTTATATGCAAAACATACATAGCTTGTAAAAAGTAATTAATTTAATAAACTTTAATATTTTCAAGTTTAGTAATAAAATATTTTTTATTTTAAAAACTTTTATAAAAAAAATTTTATTTTACCACAGAATATCCTAATAATTCTCGTTTAAAATGTGGATAATTATTTTGTTCCAGCATTTCCAAATAATTTTGTAAATCTGTATATGTATAAGGATAACAATATGCAAATTGATATGTGTCTTTTTCACAATCAAAACAAAATGCAAAAGATAAAACATAATTTTTTTTGTGTTCAGGACATCTGTAATAATAAACATTGTTTTTGGGTATTCTGTACCTATAAAAATAATAATAATGTTAACATGTTATTTTATTGTTACCATGATGGTCTACTAGTTGAATTAACAATAGGAGACATACCCTCCCTGTATAAAGATTTTGTTTTATTAAAATTTACAATGTTAAAAATAACTCTCTGTTTTTTTTAAAAAAACTATAAAACTTTACTTGATAAGCTTTTGTGTTTTGTACTGTAAAATTAAACCATACACGAAATCTTGTATTACATGTATCAGGTCTAATATATAAATCATATTCCTGTTCTGTTACACATTCAACTTTACCTAAATTTCCTACAAAATAATTTTTAATTTATTAAATTACCGCTTTCAAAACATGCATCAAAAATTAAGTGACCTTTACAAGTGCTACCAGAATATCCGGGAGGATATATAGTAATTTTGTTAACATTTCCTACTAAATTATCTTCCACATCATCTTTATCACTGTCTGACGATTCATTTAAATCATTAATTCTATTTTGATTGCCCACTTCTGACATAATTTACATTGACTACAAAGGACATTTACAATTAACTAAAACAAATTTTTAAAACTTTACAAAAATTAAAATTTTTAAATAATAAAATACAATTTTATTATTAAATTTATATAAACATTAAACTAACAAATTTTTATTACAATTATTATTATAACTCCGCCTATTTGGATTAGAAATGATTCAATCTAGTCAATCCTAGACCTGGATAAAAGTAAAGAGTTTGAGCGCATAGTTGGCAACCTGGTTTTTGTAAAAATTTGTACTGCTGTGGAAACAATAAAAGATGACGCCATTCCGGCAAACAACAACGTATCTGGATGACAAAGTTAGCAAATGACACGGTTCAGTAAAAGTCGAAAGAAAGCGCCATCTTTGATTTGCAAAATCTTTAATTATAACAAAACTTTGTTGTTGTTGTTTTGCTGTAATTATTGTCTTATTGCCCCATGCTTATTCTTAAAGCAAAACGGTTTTGTATAATATATATATATATATACAGCCACTGAATAAATTAGTGCTGAAAATTCAGAAAAAAAATTAATATAAATTAATTTGTTATCTGCAATTATTTTTTAGTAAAAGTAAATATTAAAAATTTTAAATAATGTAAAATATGTAATAAATGCTTTATATTTATTTAGAAATATTTATTTAAAGACGCTCAGTCGGCCAAAATAGCATATTTTAAAAATAGCAGTCATATAAACGTGGATAATAAGTTGAATCTATATAATTTTTATAATAATTGGTCGATTATTAATTTCTGTGCTTAATTTCATTAAAAATAAACAACGTTTAATAGTTAAAATTTATACATTCAACTTTAATCCAGTTGTGCCGTCATAATGCTAATTAAAATTAAAATTTAATTATTTAAAAATATATTTAAAAAATTATTTATTATTTTTTTGTAAATAAATTTTTTTTCGATAATCTAAAAAAATTTTTTAATTTTAAATTATAATTGATCTTGAGAATCAGATTAATTTCCTTATTTGTTTTCGTTCTGTAAAATGAATACCAACGATAGAAAAGATAACCATCTTAATGACAATGAACACCATGTTATAAAAAAATTAAAAAACTATGGATTTTTGCCTAAACAACTAGCAGAATTGTACTGAGTAAGTTTTACAACAATTTATCGTGTTTTGAATAGACAAAAAACAAGAAACTATGATAATGTTGGTAGAAAAAGAAAAACAAGTAAGACAGATGATCGAAAAATTTTAATGGAATTAAAAAAATTACAACAAGCTCATTTCGAATATTGTAAAAGATAATTTACAAAAATTTAGTTATTCGATGGTCAGAAGCCGTTCAAGAGAATTTGGTTTAACACGTGAATCGCCAATAGTTAAACCATTTATTAATAAAAAACAAAAAGAATGTAGATTTATGTTTTGTAACAAGTGGATTGAACGAAGATTGTCTTATTGGCGCATGGTATATTTTGCTGATAAAACAATGATTCGGGATAAACCATTTGAATATAAAAATAAAGTACTATGCGGGCCTAATTTTTAAAAACATTTACTTCCGGTAGTTAGAAAAAAGCCCATCTTCGACAAGTGATGTGTTGGTTCGGTATTAAGTATAATGAACCTATTAAATGGAAAATTATATCCGGTACCTTAGATAGTGAAAAATTTGTTTCATTAATAAAGGAAGTTTTTTATAATGAAATGCAACACAGTCACACTATGCTTACTAATGTTCTTCAGGACAATGCTCCATGTCATACGTCCAAGAAGGTAACGTCATATTTATCTAAGTTCACTATATTTGCTTTATATTTACATTTAAACAGTAGAGGGGCTAAAATCGAAAAAACTAACTTTTACTCAATTGCCACTTAACAACCCGGATATCAATGTTATTAAAAATTTCTTCAGTATGCTAAAGCGCAACATCAATAAGCATACTGAAATTGAGGATTTGTGTGATTGTATTCAGTTTGCTGTTTAATATAAGATAAAACAAGAATATATTAACAATCTCATCGACAGTATTCCAAACCGCCTTGATCAAGTGGTTAAAAAGAAAGGCAATCACATTAATAATTAAACATTTTGTTCTTTATTATACAATCAATCATTTGGTAACTGAAAATATTCCATGTGTTCTGTTTTTTCATATTTGATGTTATATTTTATATTAATAATTCTACTAGATTTGTAATTTTGAACAAGTTTAACTTTTATACAATTATTTTTAATAATAACAATAGATATTAATAAAGTTGTAATTGTATTTTATCTATTATATAATATTGTATATATTATGATTAAACTGAGTTCTTTTTTTTGAGTTATGTGATTACTACAGATGTTTTACTTTAATAATCAGGTAAATCAGGTAAAATCACGAGTTATGTAGGAGGAAACTCCTTTTTGTACTCGGTTCAAAATATCAAATATATCAAATTATCAAATAACTACGTTTTTAACACTAATTAGCTTAGGAGTTCTATATATATAATTATTATTATTATTGTTATTTTTGTTATTATTATTATTATTATTATTATTATTATTATTATTATTATTATTATTATTATTATTATTAGTTTTTGTCCTTTTCGTAGTTAGTTTGGTCATTTGTTATAATATATTTTTTATTTACATACTTTAAATAATTTAAGCATTAAAATAAAAACTAATTTTATTGCACAATTTTCTAAATATTTTTTATAAAATATTAATTTAAATTTAAAAAAAAATGTAATGCACATAATTTGCCATTTTTAAACATATACATTATAAAATATAAAGTGTATTATTTTATAACTTTTTGCTATGCAAAAACAAATTATTATTATTATTATCATTATTATTATTATTATTATTATTATTATTATTAATTTAAATGTTTTTATTATTTATTATTATATATTACATTCTTAGCATTGCCGAAAGATGCCGATTGTGAAGATTGAACTCATACCCATTGTAATAATTTTTCAGATTAAATATGCTATTCTTAAATAGAGAGAAAAGTTGTTGATAACTTATTTATGTTCTTGTCTGGATATCAGTAAAATTTTATGAATGTCTTCTAGTGTCCAGTTGTTCGTTACCTCAAAAATACCGAAGTCTGATTAATCTAGATTATAAGGATTATCAATTAATCAATAATTATATAAACTCTCAGTAAGTCGAGAGACAAAAAAACACAGAGAAACCAAATCACGTATGTATTTCAACAGAAACTGTACAAAGGGTGGTCTAACGGTACAGCGCTCTAAGCTAGATCTCGGTGGATATGGGTTCGAATTCCACCACCGGCAGTAAAATGCGGGCCCACGTTCGGCTTCGCTAAAATGTCTACTGTAGAAAGATGTTTCTAGTAAAACATTCAAAGTAGCAAACATAAAATAAAAAATAAAAATAATATATATATATATATATATATATATATATATATATATCGCAAATACTATAACAACCATTGCCACAATCATAACAATTCCAACAACTACTCGCGAGGTGAGGCGCGCGTCACGCTACACGTCCATTAGAGCGTTATTCATCCTTTTCTCTTTTCTTCTTTTTTGATGATTATTGCAGTGTTTTTGCATTGTAATACGTAACTTGTTTTATTATTATTTTTGCATATTTATAATTTTTGCTCGTTTTCTATAATTGTTAACTTCCACTATCTACCTTGATTTTATCTTGATTTCAAATATTTTTTCTGTCACTAATCCCTCTTTACCTCACCATCTATTTAATTTTTCTCCCTGAAAATTTGAGATAATTTGAGAACCGAGTACTAAAAGGCGTTTTGGCCTACTCAACTCGTGAAAAATCCTGAAATCCTGAAACTAGCAATTATTTATTTAAACAAACTTATTACAAAGCTATTCTGGCATCCAATGCGTTGATGGAAATTGTCTTTAGGGTCATTGTGGAATTATAGAGTACAATAATTATATTTTAAATAACATTTTTAAGTCATAACACTAGGTTTGAATTAAGCGCTATACCAGTAGAAGGCAACTGGAAGTAGTATTTACACTTTACCTTTGTAGACAAAATGGTTTACAAAGGATGTGCGTGTTTTTGTAAAAGCAAACTACAAACAAATAATAACACACACAAATTTAAAAATAAATCAATTTTGGAATTTTGCAAATTCTAGTCATCTCAATTTTTATGTACTTTTAAGAAAATATTTTTATTGCAGATTCTAAAAACTAATTAAACAATTTTATTTATTTTTTAGAGTTTATACAAAAGTTAAAAAATTTTTGTTTATCTATAGAACATTTATTATATATTTTTTTAATCTATACTATTTACTCGTTTATTTTTTCCAATTATTGGTAATTACGTAATTTTAAAAAAATTGTACACAGTCTTTAAGTTTTTTAAGATGTTTTCACAAATAATATTACATTATTTTTAAAGAAAATCAAAACTTTTATATTCTTATAATGCTTTAATTTTTTTTATATTATTTTACAAATAAAACCTAGTTTTCCAAATGTCCATAGCTTAATCAATTAAAGTACAACTTACTTTCTAAATCAACAACACAAAGTGAATAAACATTAAAAAATTACATATTATATTTTATTTTATTTTAATTTTATATTTTTTTAAAAACAGGTCATTATTATGTTAATTAACTACAATTTATACAATATAAATTTTTATTAATTTAAATTTAAATAATTTATTTTTAAAATAGTTTTTTTTAATTAATTAAATTATTTTAATCGTTATGAATAAGTATATGTTTAATTTATTCTTAGTACGGTACGCTTGTGTTGCGTGCTGTTATTAAACGTCTTCGGTATTATTATTATTATAGTTATTATTTTAACTATGATTAATGTTATTATCATTGCTCCGTATTGGCATACTGATAGTTTTTTAATTTTTTAAAATATATTCTTTAAGTATTATCTCTAAACAGTGAAGATATGATATGCATTCCATGTTAAAAATGATTTTACAAAAGTTTCACGGATTTATTGACCTTTTTGTTGATAATTGGTCGGTGATTTGCTTCTTTGTATACAGATCCCAAATTATGAGGTTCTAAATATGGTTAAATAAGTTAAACTTATAGTAACCAAGAATTTGTTAATTAAAATGGGTTATTTAAAAGTTTTTATGCACATACTAAAAAAAATAGTAAAATATTGAACGCATTTGTCGCTTCTGTAGCCATTTGCTCCATTTCTTGTGACTCAGCCGGTTCTTTCAAAAAGAATTATTAACCGCGGTAAAACCAAACCACTATATCAAATTTAGTTGTTCAAGGTATTTCAAATCCTCACTCAATTTCTTTTCTACATATGGCACTCGACTTCCTCTTTACTTTTTGTCGTTCTCTTTTGAGTCTTTAATAAAGCATTTTTGCAAAATCGTCAGTCTATTTTGTTTGCACTTTAATTGGGAATTATCTAACAAAGCGTTTAGCAAAGTCACCTCATTAATTCCATGTTCGCGTAGTATTTTAAATAATTGCCTTCCTCTATCCATGGTTTTCGGAGGTATATAGAGATTCTTTAATTCAATAACTTATCTATTTTTAATATATACCGGATAAAATAATGTAGAGATTGTCCTAAACAACATTCATCTAAATACCTTTATGACCACATATCCTTTTCTTCTAATCGGCCTTTGGGTAATACTTGCAAATGCGTCAACGATGTTAACGTCTGAGTATCCGTTCGGTCAACGACTGCTTATTTGGTACAGCATTATTTTCAGCTAACCTTTATTACTAAAGGCCGTACCACCTGTGGACGCTATATGTAGGGGTCGTTGTCTTTTAATGTTTAATGTCAGCACACCTCATGGATCGTTCTTTAAGTACACTACAAAAGTTGACGTTTTTGCAGACGTTTTGGTTTTTTTGGATTACCCTGGGTGATAATAACCGATGGGGGATGTTTATCCCCGATGATGGGTGAGCCAAAGTTAATGCTTGAGATTGCATCAGGATTTTTAAGAAAAAACCAGCGCAATCTTTATTGTCGCTTCATCAGTGACGGGAAATCATGGAATCGGTGGTCATTTTGAATTTAATGGTTGATACAGAAAATGTGAGATGGATGTTGTGCTAAATATATCGAAAAGATTGACGAGGCCGCCTGATTTTTTGTAAGGATTATCTCCCTTAGCCCAAGGGCTACATATGGTATACGTATACCTTTAGATACCTTTTAAGTATCTTGGGTGTATGTTCGCACCCACCCGCCGTAGTGGAAGCCCAATTATACCGCTGTGTATTCGGACCCTGCTGTTATTAGTCTACATGCCTATAGGCACCTAGTCCAGGATGCACCACGTGGAGGACGAACAGTCAGGAATATCACTATCATTGGAAATTGAGACTTTATAAGCATTACTCAAATCCTCAGGATTATTAGCATTCCTATATATATATATTCATTTATTTTGTTTATTTGTACATATTAAACGATTGACTTTTATGGCTTGATAAACGTAGTAAAATAGAAGAATGATGCAGTTTCTTGTTTGGCGGACGGCATTGTTGTTGATAATTATTGACAAGGTCACTTTATTTTGTCAGGGTTACCTCAATCCAACAATTACACATGATATATATATATATATACTTTAAGAAACCATAGATGTATGATTGTACCTACCCGCCCATGCGGAAACTCAATGCACTCGGTCCCTGCTGTTATTAGTCAGGATGCTTGGATGCACTTGGTCTAGGATGTGCCACGTGGAGGAACATTCACGGGTGTTACCATTATTAGAAATGGAGACTAATAGCATTACTCAGATCCTCAGAATTATTAATATTTAAATTCATTAACCTTTATTATCTTTGAATCGGTTTTAGCTATATTTAGAAATGATATGTGAACTATTAAACTTTTATTTTTGTGTTGCTTGTATTAAACGATTGACTCCGATAGTTTTATGAACGTGACAATTGTTCTCAGCTAGTAGATGGCATCCTTGTGACGGCGCCACTGTTTACAAAGATTGACGAAGCTATCTGATTTTTTACCAGGGTTATCTTTTAGCCAACGGCTACATATGGTATACATATATTCAAGATACTTTCCAATTATCTTGTCTATGTACTTGTACTTATCCACTAAGATAGAAATCCAGCAAGAACCGGGTGCACTGTGGTCGAGTTCAGCGTTGTATCACTAGACCATTCTGGAAAAATTGAATCAAGGATGAAAAGGAGTTTGGACTGTCCAACAATAACCTACTTAGTTGGCGTATTTACTGGTTTGTTGGATATACGTTAAACATCACGAATTTTTGGTTAAAAGCTAGTGTGTTATGTATTGGTTGTTTATTTGCTAATATTTTTCTAGACTTGTATTTTAAGTTACGATTGTATTTTTAAATTATAACTTTAATGTAGAGAATATTGTATGCAATATTGAAAAATTTTAACATGAAGACAATTTTGGTTACTGGTGGAACAGGATTGGTTGGTCATGGAATACGTTTGGCTTTGGAAAATTCCAAATATGGTCTCAAAAAAGACGACGAGAAATGGATTTTTATTTCTTCGAAAGACGTCAATCTTGAAGATAGAGCTGCTACTGTTGATTTTTTTAAAAAGCATAAGCCTAACCATGTCATTCATTTGGCTGCTAAGGTTGGAGGTTTATTTGCTAACATGTCCGGAAATCTTGAATTTTTTGTAAGTTTAAAATTATATCGTACTATGTTATTATTTCATCAATATTGTTTGGCGATGTAGTCACTTCCTTATTATTTCTAAATCTCTACAATATATCAAATAATCAATTTTAATGTTTTTGTAAACATAACAAATGTAAGAGAATAACAAAGTTTATTGGCTGATAAACGACATCCTTGTGACAACGCCATTATTCTTAATGATTGATGGGGCCACCTCATTATGCATCGGGGTTATTTCCTTTAGCCCAGTGGATACATACGGTATGCGTATTCCATAAGATACCGTTTTAGTGTCTTGTGTGTATGCTTGCATCCATTCTCCAAGGAGGTAGTTTAATTATATTTTGTGTACTTGATCCCTAATCCATGTTTATCTAAGGAAGTATTGAAACAGAATTATGACCATCATTGGAAATTGTGACTGTAAGCATTACTGAAATCGTCAGAATGATTAGCATTTAAAATCCATTTATCTCACATCTAATATTTTTATTTGAAATGATAACAGGGGATGATCTATCGATACAGCGCTTGACTCGAATCTGGGTGGGCATGGGTTCAATCCTCACCACCGGCAGGTCCACATTTCGACTTTGCTAAAATGTCCACTGTTGAAAAATATAAAACATTTTAAGTAGTAAAAGGAAATTCATTACTTCAAATGTCAATATTTTTCGTTTGTTTGGTTTTTTGTGTTACTGAAGTTGTACAAAAATGGGTAACATTTTTCTATTCCTGTTAATTGAAAAAAAAATTGCTTTTTGTTTTATGATCGAATTTAGCTCACCAATATGACAATAAACGAAAATGTTTTATCAGCTAGTCATTTGGTTGGCGTGCAAAAGGTTGTTTCATGTTTGTCGACCTGCATTTTCCCCAATAAAACAACGTATCCCATTGACGAAAGCATGATACACAACGGTCCTCCGCATGATTCCAACTATGGTTATTCGTATGCTAAACGTATGCTCGATGTTATGAACAAGTATGTATGCATTGGTTTTAATTTTTTTGATAATACAAATTTAATGGTGTGATGCTAATGATCCACGAGGATTTGAGTAATATTTATAAAGTCGCAATTTCCAATGATGGTAATATTCCTAACTATTCGTTCTCCATGTGGTGCATCCTGGATTAGATGTCCCTAGGCTTACAGACTAATAACAGCAGGGTCCGAGTGCACAGTGATATAACTAGGCTTCCGCTTTGACGGATGGGTGTGAGCATACACTCAGCATACTTAAAAGGTATATATAGCCGTTAGACTAAAGGAGATAACCCTGATAAAAATCAGGCGGCTTCGTCAATATTTGTGAACAGTCACAACGATGCCGTCTATCAGCCAGGAAGCTTTGTTATTCTTCTACGTTTGTTACGCTTATGAAGTCATTGAAGTCGATTGTTTTATATGCCGTATCAATATGAAAAATAATGAAGAGGTGATCACGTCACCAACCAAAATAAATGAATGAAATGAAATTTAATTGTCTTTTACTAATTACATTTAAATGTTTTAAGCAGTGTGTTTTTGAATAATTATCTGCTTCATTTATTTTATCTTATTTATATTTGGTTTTTATTATCTAAATGTTGATGAACATTTTTAACGAGTGGAAATTAGAGAAAACCAAACGAAGACTCGCATTTACAACTAAATATTGTAAATAGTATTTTTGATGGTGGATTGGCTCCATTGTGTTGGGGGTCCATTCTTAAATGCCCCGTGACCACATAGAATAGGGCTAGTTGGTTTTACACTATTTCAATCCAATTGAGATATTCATTTGGGAGGTCTAGTTCAAAGAACCACTTAATTGATTTTTTGGTTATAATGAAATAATTTACATTTTTGCATCATATTTTTTATGTTGTATGGCATCATAGTTAGGTTGTTTTGTATAGCGTTTTACTGCTGCTGTTGAATTTTAGTGTTATACGTATTAATTATGAATGCATGATGAAAACGCAAAATTTATTAGCATATTTTCTCATTTCATAGAGGTTACTGCGAAAAATATGGTGTCATGTTTACTTCCATCATTCCGACCAATATTTTTGGACCGTTTGATAATTTTAACATTGATCAAGGTCATGTATTGCCCGGTCTGATACACAAAACATATATGGCTGTGGGTAAGTATTGGGCCAAATATTTTTTATTTAAGATAATAATTTCACAAAATTAATTTTAATTGTATTTAAATTTATTTTGTTTAGATAAACACTTAACTACGAATCCTGCGTAAAATAATATTTGCCAATATTCTTGAAGCCCCACAAAATAAACCGATTCCTCTATAATTAGTGGGGTCTGTTATGTCTCCTTTCTTATGGGTTGGGATTATAATAGCTTGTGACCATGCTTCTGGTATTTTCTCTTCTTTCCAAATAGGAGTATAAATCTTGTATGATATTTATCTCACCATACTTAAAAACTTCTATTGGTATACCATCTACTTTTGTAGCCTTCCCATCTTTCAGATGATGGCATGCGAAAATAATTTCTTCGTGCGAGGGATTCTCTATCGAAACTAAGTATGGGGGATCCGAGGACTATGTATGAAGTTGATTGGAAGCCTCTGTCGCTTTGTTTTTCATTCATTTCAGAATAACAAAGTTTCTTGGCTGGTAGACGGCATCCTTGTGTCGTCGCCACTGTTCGCAAAGATTGACGAGGCCGCCTGATTTTTTGTAAGGGTTATCTCCCTTAGCCAAAGGGCTACATATGGTATACGTATACCTTTAGATACCTTTTAAGTATATGTATATAAGTGTATATTCGCACCCACCCACCGTAGCGGAAGCCCAGTTATACCGATGTGCATTCGGACCCTTCTGTTAATAGTCTACAAGCCTATAGGCACCTAGTCCAGGATGTACCACGTGGAGGACGAACAGTCAGGAATATCACCATCATTGGAAATTGAGACTTTATAAGCATTACTCAAATCCTCAGGACCATTAGCATTGGGGTTAAGTAATTTCGCAAATTGGGATATCCATTGATTTACAGCAATCGCCGATGATCGTTGATTGTTGAAGGAATGTCCTTTGCAAAGTTCATTGATCTTCTTGAATAGGGTCTAAGTATTGTTACGCATTGTAGCATCTTCTAATAACCCAGCCACATGCAACCAATATTACTTTTGATTATTATTGAAATTGGTTGTGTATTCCTGTATTTTCTTGTCTTCATCCAATTTGCTGTGCCGATTTTTGTTCGAAAATTCATGTGATATTTGTGTGGAAGTGGAGAGCCGATATATGGGATCGTTGATTCAGTTGTTTGGGTAATATGCTAGTAGCCGCTTTCAGCTTAGATGCGAGTAACTTTCAATTATGTTCTACTTTAATATTAAAATCTGTGCAAGAACCAGCATTTAAATATACTGTTTTAAAGGATTCCTCAATATGAGAAGTATTTTTAATAGATTTGTAAACTGGGCGATGAAAGTGCTTCCGTTAGATCGGAATTTGAGTGGAAGTGTGCATTTCAATAGAATTTTAATTTTATACAAAATATTTTTTTACGCAGTAACTCATTTTAATTTACAAAATATTAATCCTTTTAAGTCAGTGCTTTATTAACTACAATTAAAAGTAATTAATACTAAAAAATTTCATTTTACTTCTGGTGCTTTCGTTTTGTAATAAAAAATTAACCAAACATTCTGTGATTAGAAAGTTAAAACATTATTTGCTATGCTCCTAACTAACAAATAACTAAATTCGTGATTATTATATTTTAGAATTCAAAAAAGAGTTTGTTTTATTGTTTTTAAGTTACACAATAATTTTTTTTAACAAACAAAAAATAAGTTTTTAATATTTTTAAGAAAATCCCCAAAATAGTATTAAAAAAATTAATGTAACTTTGAAATTGTTTTAACAAGATATACTACATTTTTAATTCTAATTTGTATGCAAATATTAATTTTCAACTTAAATTTAACAACAATTCAATATTTTTAGGTAAAAACCAAAGCAACGTTTTGAATGTAATCGGTTGTTCAGTTATTTGAACTATTGATTTTTATAGTAGCATGATGTGATAAATATGTTAAAAATCATTTATTTAAAAACAAAATATTAAAATGCGTAAATTGCATTTAGTAATTCCATTTATATAGAAGTAGTTATAAAATATACTTTTAATACTGACTGAACATTTAAAAATAAATACTTCTAAATAAATATGAAGCAACTGTTAATTACTTTACATAATGCCTGGGTAGTCTAGAGGTACGGCGCTCGATTTGGACCTGGGTGGGCATGGGTTCGAATCCCAACATCAGCACTAAAATGCGGATCTACGTTCGGCTACGCTGAAATATCCACTTCTGAAAAATGCGTTTCTCATAAAAGATTTAAAGTAGCAAACATAAATAAAGAAATTTTTAATATTTTTTACAAAAAAAAACAATCAGTCACAACAAATTAATTTAGATTGATACTCTTACAGATTTTTACAGTACCTGTTGTAATAGCTGTACATTGTCATCAGTCAGTGTACTGTTGTCTTGATTAGATGATATTTTTTTTAATATTTCTTAACAAATGACTGCTGAATATTGTTTTGTTGTAGAAGCAAACAAACCGTTGGTGGTGTGGGGCACAGGCAATCCTCTGCGCCAGTTCATTTACTCTGTCGATTTGGGACGTCTCATAGTTTGGGTTGTTCGGAATTATAATGATCCGTCTCCCATCATTCTTTCTGTCCCCGAAGAAAGCGAAATTTCCATTCGACACGCCGCTGAGTGTGTTGCCAAGGCAATGGGTTGTGACGACTTAATTGTATCCTTTCATTGGCTGTGATTAGTTATTTTTGCTATAGACTTATGACAGCAGGGTCCGAGTACACAGCAGTATAAGTGGACAAATATTTGGAACTGAAATTATTTGTTTGTTTGTTTGTTTGTTGAAGTCCAAATACACGGGGCTCAATGCTTAATGGATTGGTAGTTTGCTGTTCATCAATCCACTACTAACTGATCCGTTTTTCTGTTGGATTCTTAGTCGTAATAGTACGTATATGTTAGCAGTTAATACTGTATTGGGGTAGTAGTAATAATAATAATAATACACAAGTACTTGAATAATGTGCTAGATGCAATTGTACTACTTACTAATAAGTACATTTTTCTATCCAAAACAGATGTGGCTTCTTGTATTTGATGTGTGTTTCATTGTTCAGTCGTGCAAGTTTATCAGGCGTATTCTTTTTATTTGACATATTTTCCATTTGGTTGAACCAATTTCGAGAATTATGACTATTAAATAATTTGGGCTTGGCTTTCTTACTGTCGCATACCTTCCTCCTTTATCCAGTCCTGGGACTGGTTCATTTCTCATCCTTTCTAGGCGGAGTTTGCATTATGCATATGATGATATATGATAATGTTTCAATTAAATGCTCCCGATTTAGTTCTAACTCGTTTGGCGTGAAATATCGATTTTTAATTTTGATTTATGAAATGAGTCAAGGGGGATTGTACATGTGAGCGATTTTTTCAATTACGGTGTGACCTCGAACACTACACTTTCAGTTCAATTTAAATTGAATATTCTACTTCCATTACTGAAATAAGCTAGAGTAAGGTTGTCAACAGAAATGCAGCAATACAGTTTTCATTTTTATTATGACTGACAGCTTTACTAGGTTGTTTTTTAACTTTAGATGAAAATAGTAGAAGACAATCATTCATCGTAGTTGCTGACCCCTAGTCACCTTTTCATTATTCTCTATATTTGTGCGGCATAGCAAACGATTGACTTCGAATGCTTGATAAGCGTAACAAATGTAAAAGAAGAATAAAGTTTTTTTGCTGCTAGAAGGCATCTTTGTGACTGTTCGCAAAGATTGACGAGGTCATCTGGTTTTTTGTCAGGGTTTTCCTCCTTAGCCCAACGGCTACATATGATATATGTTTAACTTAAGATAATTTTTAAGTATCCTGGATGCATGCTCGCACTCGTCCACAAAAGCGGAAGCCCAATTATACTGCTGTGCACTCAGATCCTGTTGTTATTAGTCTAAATGCCTGGGGGCATTTAGTTTAGGATGCATCATGTGGAGGATGAACTTTCAGGTATATTACCATTATTGGAAATTGAAACGTGAAAAGCATTACTCAAATCTTCGTGGATCATTAGCATCCATAGAAGACGTACGTTGTAAGATGGAACCATTTCTTACATTCTCTTTAGCTACAAACGTGTCATATTTTATTGTGTGTATATATAATATACAACAACCATGATGTTATGATCATCTGGGAATGAGGATGGGGTTGTATTCAAATGTTGTCAACCTTAATTCGCGATCGCTGTAGTTCGACAATTCGAAGGCCGACGGACAGTTCAAAAAAACCGCCAACGCTGCCAAACTTCGATCATTATATCCAAATTTCGAATTTACTCCATTCAAACAAGGTACGCTTTGTTGTTATAATCATGCATTGTTCAAGGGGGTGATATTGATCCCCGAGGAGTTGAGTAATGCTCTTATAAAGTTTCAATTTCCAATGATAATCCTAACTGTTTCTTGTCCATGTGGTGCATCCTGGACTAGGTGCTGAAAAGCATCTAGACTATCAACAACAGGGACCGAGAGCACAGCTGTATAACTGGGCTACTGTTTTGACGGGTGGATGCGAGCATACACCCAGGGTAAATAGAAGGTATGTTAAGGTATATGTAAAGTATATGAGCCGTTGTACTAAGGGAGATAACCCTGAACAGTGGCGACGTCACAAGGATGCCGTCTACCAGCCAATAAACTTTGTTATTCTTCTACATTTGTTACGCTTATCAAGCCATCGAAGTCGATCGTTTTATATACCGTATAAATATGGAAAATAAGCAAGAGGTGATCACGTCACCAACCAAAACGAATGCATTCTTTAAGTGTAACAAACGTAGGAGACTGACGAGGCCACCTGATTATTCCAAATAGAATATTGTTAAATTTAAGTACGGGCAGCTATTAGGGGATTGGATTAGTTGACTGATTTGAATACAATTGTGGAACATGATAAGTTTTAAAAGTTGAATTCGTTTTTTTTGATACTTTGAAACTATTTTTCGAATTACTAATTTGTGTAAAATTACTCTTTCTACTCTTGGTTGTTTGATCACCTACATTCAGTCGATTTTAAAATGTATTTTTGGATATGCATACATTCTTGTAAATAGGTCAAAGGCTCTGTTATAGTAAGTAGATAAGATAACTTATTGTTTACTCTATCTAAAGATACTTTACTTTTGTAGTAACCTCAAAAAATCGATTAACGGTTTAAATTCGCGTTGCTTTGTCAAAATCCTTTTTATGTAAAAAAACATGATTTTATTTTAATTTTTGCTACCTTAAATGCAGCAGTACGAAGCCGAACATAGGCCTGCATTTGGTGCCGGTGCGGGTATCGAACCTAGGTTCGAGTCGGGTCGAGCTTGTACACCGTTGACCATTGTAATGTTTTATCTGTTTCATTTTACCTTTTCCTTATATGACAATTTTTTCCAATTGTCGAGTCACTCGGCAACAGAACTTTTGATATCCGGACTAAGCACTTTTGATGTTTCTTGATTGGTACTGTTTTGAATGTTTAACGACAAACATATTTCAGTGAGTGGACATTCTAGCGAAGCCTGTCGGCATTTAGTATTGGTGGTGAGGATCGAACGCATGCCCATCCAAACTTAAGTTGAGCGCTAGTCACCACGTTGGCATTTGATTTGGAGTTTGATTCCTTGAGGATGTTAATAATTCTGAGGATTGGAAAATTTAAATTTCCGAATCCGCTTATTTTAATGCCATGTTCGTAGACGGAGGTTGACCGAAGACCGAGTGGATAGCGGTAGTATAATTGAACTTCCGCATCCAATGTGCATCCAGTGGTACACGTGCATGCTATATGTAGCTGTGTGGCTAGAGAAAACAACCTTGACAATAATTTGGGCGATTTCGTCATTCTTTGTGAAAAGTGGGTTGCTGTCGATGAATCAAATTTCATTTTGGTTGGTGACGTGGTCACCTCTTCATTATTTTCCATATTTATACGACATGTAGAACGATCGATTTCGATGGCTTGACAAGCGTAGACAAATGTGGAAGAATAACAAAGTTTCTTGGCTGGTAGACGGCATCCTTGTGACGTCACCACTGTTCGCAAAGATTGACAAGGCCGCCTGATTTTTTGTCAGGGTTATCTCCCTTAGCCCAAGGGCTACATATGGTATACGTATACCTTTAGATACCTTTTAAGTATCCTGGGTGTATGTTCGCACCCACCCGCCGTAGCGGAAGTCCAGTTATACCGCTGTGCACTCGGACCCTGCTGTTATTAGTCTAGATACCTAGGGGCACCTAGTCCACCACACGGAGGACTCACAGTCAGGAAAATCACCATCATTGGAAATTGAGACTTTATAAGCATTACTCAAATCCTCAGGATCATTAGCATCCCGATGAATCAAAAAACGTTATCGTTGTCCTGTTTCTTGCGAATATGAAGTTGTTTTGCAACTGAAACTATTGGGGATGCGGTTAGTCATAATCGTCGGTGATATACATTTTCCTACCGTATATTAGTGTCCTAGATAGTCCAAATTGTTAAAAGCCCGCAAAACATCGAGTTTCGCAACGTACACTTAATGAACGACACTTTGTGGTTTGGTGACATAATTACCTCTTCATTATTTTTCTATTTGTACGGCATATTAAACGATCGATTTCGATGGCTTGATAATAATAACAAACGTAGATGAATAACGAAGTTTGTTGGCTGGTAGACGGCATCCTTGCGCTACTGTTTGCAAAGATTGACAAGGCACCTGATTTTTTGTCAGAATTGTCCCCTTAGTACAAGTGCTAAGATACCTTTTAAGTATCCTGAGTGTATATTTACACCCATCTGTTGTGGCAGAATTCCAGTTATAGCGCCGTAAATTCGGTTCCTGCTAGATGCTTACAGACGCTTAGTCTAGGATGCATCACATGGAGGAAGAACAGTTTGAAAGATCACTATCATTAGAAATTCAGACTTTATAAGCATTACTCAAATTCTCAGGATCATGAGCATTCCACACTTGAGTTATGTTGACTTTAAACCTTAATTAATTGAATCCCCTACAATCGTTTCTGTTAATTTCAAAGGGTAAACAATCGAAGGTCCAATTAAGTCATTTATGTGAACGGACTGAGTTTGTGCACTACAATATTCGTCCAAATTGTTCATTGATCATCCGGGCAAGGATGATGGCACAACCAGCTCTTCATGGATTAATTCCAAGGTCGCCCAGCCCCTCGAATAATCGCCTTCCATTGTTCACGGTTTAATAGGAGGCGTGCCAGTCTATCGACCTAGCCACTGTTTTCAAGATACAACTTCGATTAAAATAGCTTAACAACACCCGCCGTCCAAGTGCGTTTCTGATTACCTTTCCTCTTCTTCCAGGCGGCATTTAGATGAGATAAAGTTGTAATGCGTGGGATTGCAACAGGATTTTTGCGAAGAGCGTGTCCAAACCAACACGATCCTTGTTGTTGCGATACCAATGATGGAAGGCTGTAACATTGCAAGTCATCTCGAATTTGGAAGATACTAATTATTTTCGTCCAATGCCTTGATACGGAATGAGTATTGTGTCAAATGTATCTGAGACATTTTGCTTCAAATTTGTTAAAGTTCATTATTTCTGACCCAATAAAAGACCAGGGTTTAGGTACACACAGTAGTACTGTGCAAACTAATGGAGAGAAAATGTTTATTATTACTGACTAATGCATTTAAAAGGCGTTTACTACAGTTTTGCACATCCAGTAGAAAGTTTAGCTTTACGAGTCAATATCTAATGCACAACCAACACCTATTGCAATTCCTTTTATCCATCTAATCCTAATGAAGTTAAAAGCGACCTTTACACAAACCTACCCAAATTATTAACATTTCCGCCAGTCCAATTATCTTGGTCCGTTGTCTGCCTATTTTGTCTCGTAACCATATTTGAAGGTCATTATTTCAATATCTATACTATATACATAGTTGGTGTATATTGTCCTTACTGGATGTTTGTGTTTGATCGTTGTTCAATTGCTGCTAATTATGTATTTCATAATTGTACCTGTTTTTATGCTGAAATATATAAATGTTCAAGCCAATAATTGTGTAGTAATATTATTGCTATTTGTTTACTTGTTATTTCTGTTTTCTTTTTTTAGCGATTCAAGAAACATGTGACTGGTTTCGCGCCAATTATGCTACTGCTCGTCTTTAAGCTTGCTGTACATTCCAACAGGACCTGCGTGTTGTAGTTTTTTGCGTTGGAAATGCTTTTTCAAGTCGCTTTATTATTTCTACAACTGACTTACTGCCTTCATTATCTGATTTTTATTTTTTAATTGATTAAATTATATTATATGGTTTAACATTTTTTATTCATTTTATATTCGGAAATCGATATTTAACCTTTCTTGATTATGTGAATTGTTTATTTTAATAACGTGGATCGTAATGGATTAAAATTTTGTTGCCTAATTTTCAAGAAAAAAATTGATTGATTGAATTATTGTTTGTTTTAAAATAGATAAAAACGGAAGAATTATAAATTTCTGTTAGCTTGTTACGCAGTAACTTTATTTACCAAATAAGCTGTTCTATATATATATATATATATATATATATATATTGGTTCGAGCGTAATATATATATATATATATATATATTAGTGGTTTTCACGAGTGCAAGTGCATATTAAGCGAAGCCAAACGAGGGATTCGAACAACGTTTATTACTCTCATTGCAAGTATAAAAACAGTATCCTAATTATCTATCCGAACATGATTTGTATATAGAGAGTAGCTTCATATTTGTGTTAGGTGACTTAAAATTGCTCATTTTGTTTCTCTACTCGTTTTTTTTATTTCAGTAGTGTAGCAACATATTTTAAATACAAGTTAACTTTTTGCATTAAACCGTTTTTCTCTGAAAGGAGGGTTTTGTTACTGACTATTTTAGCTTATCCCAAGCCTTGTTTCATCATTCATCAGTTTAGTTGGTGATATGGTCACCTCTTCATTATTTTCCATATTTATACGACATAAACGATTGACTTCGATGGCTTGATAAGCGTAATAAACGTGGTAGAATAACAAAGTCTCTTGGCTGGTAGACGGCATCCTTGTGATATCACCACTGTTCACACAGATTGACGAAGCCGCCTGATTTTTTGTAAGGGTTTATAAGAAACCACTATAAAATACACACATGGAAACTGTTTGCTTGTTCATTTCAATGCTCATATTGTTAGGATTGCTTTGTCATACGTAACCTATTTTGTTTTTAACTTAACCACAATTGTTTATAATACTTTTGTTTTGTTTTTGCATTTGTTGTACAACATAGTAACATATTTATCGATGACTTTTATTGCTAATGGCAATAGTGCAAAAAGGTTGGAATTCTGCTTTGCCAAATGTTCCTCTACTAAAGTATTTAAGTTGACCATAACGATAATATTGAAAATTTTCACTCCAAAACCCAACAACCTTCTATTATCAGATGTGATTTTATTTTAAAAGACGGGTGTGCAGTCCACACAATTTATTTATTGAAAAACACCAAAGAAAAATAATAACAATTTTTGTATATCTAAAATTAAAAATATATATAACTTCACATCTAAATGTAAACTATCTCGTTTTGAATAAATTCAATTAAAAAAGCCATTCATTTAAAACAAAACGTTTTCAATAAAAATAAATAAATATGGTGAAGTGTGCACCATAAATAACACATTTTTCTTTTCACATTCCATAAATAAACTAAAATATGTTATAAAAAGAGTATCACAATTCAATATATATTACATTAGCAGCTCGTCGGCAATCACGTGACCTGGGCATTTGCTTGTCGGTTGTCAAAATTAGGAGAATAGTGCTTTTTCTATTAGCAACTTTTGATCCATGTCCAACTTTTTGGGAAATTCGATTTTGAATTGAATTCGCAAATTGCCTCTTTTTTCCGAACCATCTGCCAAAAGCATGCCTTCGCCTGGAACTACCTTTTCGTAACCCGGACTAGAAACGACACACAACAATGCAGATATTTGGCAATGCATCACTTTGAGCATTTATTTGTGTACAGTGAATAAAAGTTCATACCTTTTATGAAACGTTTGGATTCAATAATAATTATACTTGTAACTATGTGCTTCCTGTGTAATGTAACTTGGACTCAGTTCAAAGCAAAGATTCAATCAACTGTAAAACAGTTTAAGGATGCTACTGATCCTAAGGGTTTGAGTAATGCTTACAAAGTCTCAATTTCCAGTGATCATAATATCCCTGAATGTTTCTCCACGTGAAACATCCTGGACTAGATGCACCTAGACTAACAACAGGAACCAAGTATACAGCAATATAACTGCGCTTCCACTTTGACAGATAGGTGCAAGCATATACCCAGGGTACTTAAAGATATCTTAAGGCATATGTGTCCCTCAAGCTAAGAGAAATAACTCTAACAAGACATCAGGTAGCCTTATTAATATTTACGAAGTTGCATCGTTACAAGGATGCCATCTACTAGCCAAAAAGCTTTGTTATTCTCAAACGTTTATTTCCCTAATCAAGCCATCAAAGTTAATCGTTTAATAGGCTGTACAAATATAGAAATAATAATTTAAAAAATGACTACGTTACCAATCAAACGAATGAATGAAAGCAGCTTATCTAAACTTCCACTTTAGTCGATAGGTGGGTGTTAAAGTCATTCACAATAAATCTTGAAATGTATCAATACTGGTTGAAGTAGCCCATTTAAACCTATTTGTTACAAACATGCTATTTATCATATAATAAACTTTACATTCCTATGCATTTATTAAACAGTCAAATTCATTTTTACCTATAAATTTATATATAAAAAAAACAATTTTTCTAAGTGCTTTCGGCTGGGTTAAGGGAGATAACCCTGAAAAAAAATCAGGCGGCTTCGTCAATCTTCGCAAATAGTGGCACCTTCACAAGAATGTGTCTACCAACCAAGAAACCTCGTTATTCTTCTACATTTGTCGATCGTTCTATATGCCGTATAGATATAGAGAATAGTGAAGAGGTGACCACGACACCAACCGAAATAAAAAATGAATGAATGAAAGTGACTTACTAAATAATTTCCGTTATAGGAATATGAATTAGACGACCGTCCAAAGTGGGAACATCGATAGTGCAGCCTAAAAGTGCTTGGCCAAGTGGAACGGGAGTTTTGAATATTAGATCGGCACCCTCGCGTTGAAAATGAGGATGCGGACGGTCGCACAATATAAACACAATGTCGGCTAAAAGTCAAGTACAAAAAACGTGTTGTGTCATTTGTTGCACAAGTTGCTATTCTAATTGTAAAAAGTTTTGTGTTAAAAAATATATGTCCTTATGTTTTTGTCATTTAAGTGTTGTAGCTTTTGATTAGATTATGCTTACAACTTTTTTTATCTTTATTATTTTCATTGTTATTGGATGAAGGTTTTGCATAAAAATAGTATTCATCATATCCATTGTTATTTATAATTGGTAAAATAATTACTTCTTTATTGTTTATTGTACAGCATATTAAACGATTGACTTTGATAGCTTTATAAGTATAACAAATGCAGAAAAATAACATTCCTTAAATACACTGAGTCTAAGATGCGCCATATAGAGATAAGGTCAGAAAAATCACCATTATTGGAAATTGAAATGTTTTAAGCCTTACTCAAATCCTCAAGATTATTAGCATCCCATATTTATCGTGTAGCCATGTAAAAACTCACAATATGAACTTATTCAAAAGTATTAATTGTGAAAAGTTAAGCTGTTTAAACTTTGAATCCTACAGAACTATGTCTAAAATTTGTAAAAATGCCAAATTTATAGAACTAAATATGTTATTAATCGTTTTATTTTACACTAATATACAAGGAGTTGGTAAACAAAACTTTGGTTTACTTTAAAACTTAAATTATATGTTATCTAATTTTGAGCAAATAAATGTACCTATTATGGATAAATTATATTTGCATATAATATGTTTAAATCCATGTTATTGGAGCAATGCACTGAAATCATATCCATCATATCTGACAATTAACGTCTTGAGTATGTTATATAAAAGCAATTAAAAATTATTAATAAATATAAAACCGAATAACACACTTAACAAGATTACAAAATTATTAAAATTTTGTTTTTTTATTTATAAAATATTTGTTTTTTAATTATACGTAATAACTACGTACTAATATAATTTCTATAATTAAAAAATAATAAATTAATATTCTATCTATTATACAAACACACACTTTCCAATTTATTGACGATTAAAAAATCAAATAATTTTAATTGAATAGAATGAAATATTAAAGTCATTTATAAATTGCATATATTTCTTTATTTTAAAAATAAATAAAAATATATTTAACTTTTATAATCAATTAATAAAATTTTCTAAACCTTCAAAATTTAACAGTATCAACCTAAACTGAAAACTATTTACTGTAAAAAAAAACATTTTAAATAAAAACGGATACAGTGCATTTTTGCATTCAATAGACCGAAAAATAAACAATTTTTAATTATTCAAAGTTTTCAGGCTTTATTAGTTTTTAAAATTATATTGCTTTAATTTTACTTTTTATAAAATTATCTATATTAAAATGTAAAATTAAACCTGTTGTTTTGCTAAATTGTAGTTGAAAATAATATTTAAAAATTGTAACATTTAAACTAAACAAATTTTGATATAAAACAAACCGCTAAATTTATTTTAAATAACTCCTAGTAATAACCCATTCAAATAATCACAATTTTGAAATAATTTAAAGTGTTTATTTAAAAATAAAAATATCGACATACAAATAAAAATTTTAATACTTAAGACTTCTTGTTATCAAAATTGAACATATTGCATAACACAGTTAAAAATACATAAATTTACTAATTTTATGTTTTATATAACTGAATATATTTTTAAATAAATCTTCTTAAAAAATTTAAACATAATTAAATTTTCTGTATAGGATCTCATTAAAAATATTAAAAATGAATAATAGTACTTATACTTTAAAAGTAGAAACTTATAATATTTTATAATATATATATTTATAATCTTTTAAGTAAAAACTCATTAATCAATTTTTTTAATAAATAGCAAGCTCAATATATAATAATGCTTATTTTAAATAAAATTTGTTGCAATAATTGTTTATTCGTTAAATAAGATATGTATTATTATTATTATTATTATTATTATTATTATTTATTACTATTTACTTTAAAATATATTATGCTCTTATCTTTTAAATATTAACCAATATTAAAAAACCATCACTTCAACTTTAATAAATAAATTATATTTTGTCTATTTAATTCCAACGTTGTATGTAAAAGCAAGCATATTTTTGTTTATTTTAAATTACAAAAACGTATTACCTGGAATAGAATTAGGACTTTGATCACCTTCTTTCGCAAATGTTATTCGTGTACCTTCATGCCAACCAGGTCGAACAATTAATGTAAGTATCTTGTCTTTTATGCTGCTTGTATGCCCATCTTCATTCATTATCTTTAAATATTATTTAGTTTAATAACACAAAACTATATTATTTACTTTTTTTAAGTTTTAAATAAATATTTTATTCAAGCATGTAATTATTAGCAGTTTATTTTGTCGTGCAGCAATTAATGTTAAATTATTTTTTATATCAACTTTACAATATTTTCAAATTAAACAAAAATTAACTCGCTGTTAATAATCTCATTTAATTTTGTATAATTAACGTTCCAATGCTAATATCAATAATCTTGAATATTAATAATAATCAAAATAATGTCTAAAATATAAAAGTTAATTTTGAATCATCATTTATAAAATAAACTGTTACTTATCGTATCTATTTCTAATTTATATTTTAAAATAATTTTATTAGAAAGATTTAACATTAAATAAGATAAATAAATTTTCAATATCTATTTGTTCAAAAATAAAATGCTAATTATTTTAAAAAATAATTTAAGCAATCTACACTTAGAATTCTAATACTATTAAATAATTATGTAAAACATAATTAAATGTTTTTTAAAAGTACTGACTCTACGTGATACTTTCATTTTTTTCATACATCCATTATAAATTTCTTCCAATGTCAAATACATTTTACGTTCAATTGGAGGATCTTGTTTTATTTGACCTCGTCCATTTGGACCCCCAAAATTAGATTGAACATTAAAATCCATTTCATTTTCAAATTGTGTAAATGGATTGTCGGTACCAAAAAAGGCCATAAACGTTTTATGTGGATCTCCATGGTATACGTAGGGTGTACTCCATTCATTATCAATAGGAGCTCCGGTTTTTAATATATCTTCCCCAAACTGGTCATAAATAGCTTTGGTTTTTGAATTAGATAATACATCGTATGCTTCAGATATAATATTGAATTGTTCTTCAAAATTATCACCCGGTTTTGCTCTACATGGATGATAACGAATAGCTAATCGTCTATATCTTTAAATATAAAAATATGCATATACGTTTAGTTAAAATATTATATATATATATATATATATTCATCTACACGTTAAAGGTTTCAGGTTTTCAGGTTGATACACAAGTTAAATATGAGAAAAACTCCTTTTAGTACTCTGTTCAAAGTTATCGGATATCATGAATAACAAATATGAATAACAAAAATGAATTCATCTACACGTTAAAGGTTTCAGGTTTTCAGGTTGATACACGAGTTAAATAGGAGAAAACTCCTTTTAGTACTCTGTTCAAAGTTATCGGATATCATGAATAACAAATATGAATAACAAAAATGAATAAATAAAAAATACAAAGATGTTAAAGGAGTTAAGTAAAATTAAGAAGGAAAAAGCTTATCGTATGCCAATTTAAATGCTTGAATGGAAGGGGCACAACACAACGTGTGAGGGCAAGCTATTCCAAGCGGAAATAACCTTATAGGAGAAGTGGTGAAGACCTATGCGGGATTGAACGCGGGGTTTAGAGAGCTTGAGAGGGTGTCCTCTAAGGGGTCGCTGAAAATTGTGAAAAGATGCTTAAATTGATCTGACTTGATGAGTTTGAAAACTAGGATGAGGTCGCCCCGGAGTCTTCTATCTTTCATAGGGAAGAGGCGGAGGGTTTCAATTGCTTAGAATAGGGGACGCTTTAAAAGCACGCGGCAGTCTAGTAAAGCTTCTTTGGACCTTATCCGGGTTTGACTATATCGTCCCTTAGAAGAGGGGAAGTCACTTGAATGCGGTATTCAAGATGCGGCCTAAAATAAAGTTGATAGAGGAGTCGTGTACAGCTAACCGGTGGGTTCCCCAAATTACGCCTGAAAAACTTAGTAAGACAATAACAGGTTAGAATCGCTTTTATTATGATGGGACGAAAAACTGAGGGAGGGGTTGAAAAATAACTCCTAGATCTTTAACCGTATCACTAGGTTAATAATAAAAATATAAAATTTTAATAATGTAACATACTTTTTTTTATATTCAACAACTAACAAATAAAAATATTAATTAATTTTAAATAATTCAAATTTTGTGGCAAATAAACTAACTAGATAATGTGTTCAAAGGTGTCATTTATTTTTAACAAATAATAGAAAATTATTCAATTAAGTAGATTTTTTAACAACAATGAAGATATAATCATGATTAAAAATTAAAATGTATTGTGGTCACATTTTTATAAGTAAGGTGTCTACAACTATAAAACATAATTTCATATACACATACGCTTTATGTAAACAATAAAATCATTGCAGTCAATTATATTTAAATAACAAAAACAATAATGTTTTTATTTAATGCAATAAACGTCACTTACGCGCTACATATGTCAGCATGAGAAGAATTACGAGGTATTTCCAGCACCAAATAGTAATCTACACCCATGTCAAAAAATTTGCCTTGCGGTAGCCATGCCTTCAGATAAATTACTAGTATATATAAACAAAGATTAAATATATTTTATAAACATAAAAATAAATTAAATATTAATTATTTTTTTTTATTAAAAATAATATTAAAAATATTTAGTTTTTTAATTAGTAGAGCTACTACAATTTCGCCTAGTTTGGATCAGAAATTATTCAATCCAGCCAGTCCTAAGTTTGGATAAAAAAAAGGTTTGAGCGCAAGGTTAGCAACCTGGCTTTTGTAAAAAATTTATACGGCTACTGAAACAATCAAGAAAATGCCATTCCGGCAAACAACGGCAAAGAAGTGATCGCATGTATCTGGATTACAAAGTTACACAAATGACAGGGTTGAGTGGAAGCTGAATTTTTGAGTTGCAGAATCTTCAATGCCAAAAAAACTTTGTTGTTGTTGTTGTTGATGTTTTGCTGTAATTGTTGCTTTATTGCCCCATGCTTATTTATAGAGCAAAAGGGTTCTGTATAATATATATATATATTATATATATATATATATATATATATATATATATATATAATAGAGCTACCACAATACAATTCAAAATTTTTAATTTTAATATTTACATAAGTTTATTTAATATATATAAAGTAACTTTTTTTTAACTTTTCTAAACCACAATTAGAATTTAGCTCTTAAATTTAAATATATCAATTGCTTCTTTTTAATTATTATTAACAATTATTTGTGTTCTAATTTGTAAGCAATTATAACATTATTATGATCGCCCCCTTTTTTAACCACTTGACTGCTGTGCGTTTGGAACGCTGTCGATGAGATTGTTGATAAGGCCTCTTTTTTTACATTTTTGACGATATCATATTGCATATTAATGTAAATTAATTCTACTGCAACCGGTTGTTAATCCTATTAAAAAGAAAGTATGGTTAAAGCTCAATGTTAATAACCTGGTTTATTTTAAAAACTTAACGAAAATTTTGTTTAACCAAATAACAACAAATAAATAAAACACTAGAATTCCTATTACAGGTTTTTTAGTTTGATAACTGAAACGTAGCACATTCTTTAATATGCATAATTTCTAATGCCAAAAATATTATATATATATATATATATATATATATATATATATATATATATATATATATATATATATATATATATATATATATATATATATATATATATATAAAAATTAGTAATTTTATAGTTTATTAAAAATTAGATGTTATGATCCCCAACTAGTAAGAAATTTGGTTTGTAAAAGCAATTACTAATTTTGTGGCAAATAAACTAACTAGATATTGTGTTCAAAAGGTGTCATTTATTTTTAACAAATTATAGAAAATTATTCAATTAGAGTAGATTTTTTAACAACAATGAAGATATAATCATGATTAAAAATTAGTCTGGCATAGTACTTTATTTTTATATCCAAATGTCTCATCCCGAATCATTGTTTCATCAGTAAAATATACCGAGCGCCAATAAGACAATCTTCGTTCAATCCACTTTGTTACAAAACATAAATCTACATTCTTTTTGTTTTTTATTAAAATGTATTTTGGTCACATTTTTTTATAAGTAAGGTGATTTGTACAATTAAACTATTAAAAATAACTAATTAAGAAACCTTAATACAATAACTATAATAACAGGATGCAAGTTGATACACGAGTTAAATAAAAGTAAAACTCTTTTTGATCCTCCATTCTATTTTTCGATAATATCAGTAAAATTTAGGGGGAAATATGAAATGCATGGTGAGGTAAAAGGGGATTAGTCACAGAAAAAATATTTAAAATTAAGACAAAATCAAGGTAGATAGTGGAAATTAACAATTGTAGAAAACGAGCAAAAATTATAAATGTACAAAAAAATTAATAAAACAAGTACCTATTACAATGCAAAAAACACTGCAATAATCTTTAAAAAAAAGAAAAGAGAAAAGAATGAATAACGCTCGGACGTGTAGCGTGATGAGCGCCTCACCTCGCGAGTCTATAATAAAACGTTAAATTATATAAGATGATGTAATAGTATAAGATTATTTTTATTTTTTAGTTATATATATATAGCATAATAAGCATTTTTTTAATAATTGCAGCTAAGGATTAATTGTTATTTCGCATAATAAAAATAATAAATATTTGTAATAATTAGCCCAAAACAATCTTATTGTTTTTTTAGTAAATTATTTTGCAAAGTAATTTTAAATCTTTTAAAATAATACAAAAACAAATATTATTAACAGCTAGCGAATTTTTTCTAATTGCATTAAATAAATACTCACTTTCTGTAACATTATTAAATAATTTCAAAAAGTTCAAAAATCATTTACAGTTGTTTTTATTAATTTTACCAAGGCTTTTGATAACGTTTATTAAAAGTCTGTAAAAAATTGTTAGACTTTACAAAATACCGTTAAACATAAAAGTTTTGTTGCTGCGTTTAAACTGAAAGCAACTACACTCATATATAAACTTGACACAAGAGTAAGTCAGGGATGTATTTAATTACTTTCTTATTTTTACTAATAATTAATTTTATTGACACAATTTATAAATAATTTAGCATGTAGTATAAAGTAAAACCATGTGATAGATTAATTTATTTATATTTTGCATATAATATTGCTTTAATCAATAAAACACCAAAAATAATAAAATATATATTAGCACGTCTCGATTACATAAATTATTGAAAGGAATTAAATATTTGTTGTAAAAATTTGTTCATTTAAATATGTTATTGAATGTTTACTAAAATTAGTAGACAATATTAAATTTATTACTTATTTTACATATTTGGGAATCATCATTAGCATAAATAATTTAAATTATTGCTAAAAAGAATTAGAAAATGCACAATATATATTATTTTCATTGCCTTATATAAAATACAATTCTAAATATACCTTTATACCAAGAAACAATTTAATCTCAATATAATTTATTTTAAACAACTAAAATTTATTTTTAATTTTGAATATGTACGTAATATTTATTTTTTTAATAATAAAATTTGAATCACCTTAATAGGAAATGTAAAAACAGAATTCAACCAAAATTTTTATTTTATTCTTAAACAAACTTTTTTTTATTATAAGTAACTTTTTTGTTAATCAGAAGTAATTTTTATTAGTATAGCATTTTTTGTTATATTAGAATTGCCAGATTTATTGAATAATAAATATACGCTGGTTTTAAAATTTAAATGAACGTGAGTTTGAGACTGTTAGACTTAAAACTTATACAATTTTTTTATCATTTCTAACACGGGTAAAAGAACTGTAAACTATTTTTAATTAAGGTAAACCAAGTATATTTATTTTTGGTAAATTTAAGCATTCTAATGTAACAAAAATCGCAAAAATATATACTCTTTATCAATCTCATTATAAACAAATTATAATTCAGCTATATATTACTAAATAAGTAAGTAAGTAATCAATAGTGTATAGTTTAAAGTGTAAAATATAAAATGTTCAAAAAATGCGTAAATAATTAAATGTTTCATTTCTTATGTAGATTAATAACTAAAAGAATGTGGAGTTGTTTATATATTAGTATGCTAAAAAATGTAATTGTTTTATGAGATAAATAAGTCTGTTTCAAAACGACTAAATAATGCTAACTTTAAACATTATTAATGTGCTGTTTATTAAAATAAATTATTGAGGATTAAAGCGTGGGACAAGTAATGCCAATTTTGTGAACAATATATATTATTGCTTTTCAGTTAACAAAAAAAATAATTTACACGAATGCTCTCTCTAGATTTGACATACCGTAATCCTTTTACTTCATTTAACTGCTGTTAATTTCTGTTTGTTTTTCAAAGCCAAAAAGTATTTTATATTTCGTCTTTACATAATTATTTATTTAGATTAATCAGTTCATTTTAAGAAAATTCTGTAGTTATGTTATTAAAAATAATCATTAACTAAAATTATGGAATTTTTTCGTTTAAATGTGTGATTATATTAGTTTACGCTAATAGTGTAAAATATGCTTTATGCATTTAATAATGCTGAATGAGCTTTTATTATATATTTAAGCAAATAATAATAATAGTAATAATAATAATAATAATAATAATAATAATAATAATAATAATAATAATAATAATAATAATAATAATAATAATAATAATAATAATAATAATAGTCTAGCCAGTCCCAAACCTAGATAAAAGAGGAGGGTTTGAGCGCAAGGTAAGCAACCTGACCTCTGTAAAAAAAATTATACTTCTGCGGAAACAATAACAGGACGCCATTCCGGCAAACAAAGGCAAAGAAGTGATCGCACGTATTTGGATGACAGAGTTACACAAATGACATAGTTAAGTAAAAGCCGAAAGGAAACTCAATTTTTTATTTGTAGAATCTTCGATGTTAACGAGACTTTGTTGTTGTTGTTGTTTTTTGCTGTAATTGTTGTCTTATTGCCCCATGCTTATTTTTAGAGCAAAAGGAGTTTGTATAATAAATAATAATCATAATCATAATAAACTGCTCAAAACTGCACAATTAAAACACGTTTAATTGTTGTCCAACTTTCTTTAGGAAATAAGAATTACTTGAACTACATTAAACAAATTAAAAATTAACGTTATTTGTTAGATTTTGCAATTGTTAACATATATATAAATTATAACTTTTATTTCATAACTATTATTACAATAATAATGTATTATAGGCGCACAAATGTAATTGAAACAATTGTGATAAAAAACAACAATGTTATTTTTGTAAATTAGCTAGGCGCTTTTGTTCACCATATTTATAAAACACCTTTTTAGCCTAGATTTTTAATCTAATTTAAAATAATTGTTATTAATATTTATATATATTGAAACCACTTTATTTATTTTTCTTTGTTTGTTTGTTCTAATCTAATTAATTATTTTTGAACCAAACAAACAACTTAAACAAAAAATAAACAAATTATTTGTTTAATGAAATGGGAAACATTTGTTTTTATATATTTGAATATACAATAACGAAATTAAGATGTGTGGTTTATTGACAAATTTGCTTAAATGAGAAACTTCAAAAACACACTATCATAGTTGTATTTTAACAAATATATTTTTTTATTACTTGAAATATGAGAAGTATGAATAAAAATAATTAATTAATCAATTATGTAAACTTAATTCATTAAAAATACATACAAATGTTCTTTTATTAAGATGTATCTACTATTAGTTATTTAAATAGACTTAAATTATTAACAGATACTTTTAAAATGATAACTCCGCCTAGTTTGAATCAGAAATGATTCAATCTAGCCAGTCCCAAGCCTGGATGAATGAGGAGGGTTTGAGCGCAAGGTTACCAACCTGGCCTTTGTAAAACATTTATACTGCTACGGAATCAATACAAGAGGACGCCATTCTGGCAAACAACTGCAAAGAAGTGATCGCACGTATCTGGATGACAGAGTTACACAAATGACAGGGTTGAGTGAAAGCCGAAAGAAAACTCAATCTTCAATTTGCAGAATCTTCAATGCCAACGAGACTTTGTTGTTGTTTTGCTGTAATTGTTGTCTTATTGCCCCATGCTTATTTTTAAAGCAGCAGCGTTTTGTATATATAATATTTTAAATTATAGGGTTTTTTTTTAAAGTAACATTTAGTATTATCATATTCACCGAGTAATAAATCTACTTGGTTCAAGCTAATTATACAGCCGTTTTATCATTGTGTAAAAAACATCAACATCAACAGACCTTTCAAGTTAGACGGATTTAAACTCACTTCACCTTTCTGCTTTTAGACTGAATCACTATCCATTGAGCTTTGGCTGGCTAAAAAGATGCTGTAACTTTATTGTTCATCATAGTAAATCTGATCCATTCCCATTGCTAAGTGAATTTAAATGTTGTACGTTGCTATAGTTAACAAGCAAGTGAATATTCCTGTGCATTAGGGCTTTTATTACATATGTATCTTGGCACCACCAGCTTACTAAATGTGGGCTCACATTTGGCTTCGCTAAAATGTTTACAGATAAAAAATGCGTTTTCTATAAAACATTTAACGTGGCAAAAATAAGTTAATTAAACACATCTACTTGCTTGAAAAATGTTTATCTTCAAACATTTAAACGGCATATATATATATGTTAATTTCAATTTTTATTTTATTTTATGTTCGTTACTTTAAATGTTTTACTAGAAACATCTTTCAGCAGTGGACATTTTAGCGAAGCCGAACGTGGGCCCGCATTTTAGTGCCGGTATATATAACTACGCCTAGAGAAGATTAGAAATAAAGTCAACTAATTAGTCCTAAGTCCAGATAAAAGAAAGGGATTTAAACGCAAGATTACCTGGCCTCTGTAAAAAAGTTCTATTGCTACAAAAAATAATTAAAGGATGCATTTCTGACAAACAACGGCACAGCGCAGATGAGAAAAGCAAAAAGTAAGCACAATCTTTGATTAGACAAAGAAAATTACTTGGTCAAATTCGACGTTTACCGTCTAAAAATACCAATAAAAACATTTTTGGAATAGGCAATTGAAAATGGCCAAAGAAAGGTTGATAGACTACAGAAAATTTGACTAAGAACGATTTGGAAAGATTTAATTGAAATGAATATTTCGTGAGATCAAGCAGAAATGTTGGCAAAATGTTCGAACACATGGAATCATTTTGTGAATTATACGACTTTGTCATTGTTTTTGATGTTGCTGATATCTTGTTGCTTTGTTCATTTTTTGAAACAAAATTATTTTGTAGTAATAATAATAATAATAATAATAATAATAATAATAATAATAATAATAATAATAATAATAATAATAATAATAATAATAATAATAATAATAATAATAATAAAATTGTAAAATAATAATTCACCAAATTGTAAAATAATACAATTAAATTTTAAGTATAATTTTTCATTTTATTTATTTTTTAAATTATTACACGGCATTGTTTAAATAAACTTACTAGTAAAACAATCCAATTAAAAAAATAAGTATTTTTTAGAAATACAATAATTAGTAATACATTATTATTAACACAATCTTACATGTTCAAAAAGGAAGAAATAATGATAATTTATAGTTAAAAACGTTTTTTGCTAATAACTTCTTTTTATCCAACGGGGTAAAAATTTTACAAACAAAACAATTTTATAAAAAGTTAAATATAATTTACAAATTTTCAGTTACTTGTTAGTAAATGAATAGAGCAATGTTTTTCTTAATTATTCAAAAAGTTAAACCGTTATTATTATAAAACGAATAAAACAAATATTCTACTTTTATTAAAATACCGATGTTACAAGTAAAAAATTTGACATAGTTGTTAAGTTTATCTTGCACAAAAACAGCAAGATCATTATTAAAAAATGAATAATCAAAAACACGTAAAATATTTTCTATTATTTAAATGTTCAAAGAAAATTTTGTTCATTTTCTTTGGTTTTTGTGTTTTCTTTGTTTCAATCTTATTAAAAAGGTTTAATATTATGCTAATAATAATAATAATAATAATAATAATAACAATAACGATAGGAAATATACATAAAAAAGGAAATTAATATTTATAAACATAAAATTTCTAATTATTATTTAATAAACACTGTATTTTGAATATATATATATGTTTGAAAAAAAATTTCTTTAAGGCTGATAAAGATTTTTTTCATCACCTTGACTACTATTATCAAATAAATAAATAATAATAGTAATAATAATAATAATATTCAAAACAATAAACATTTTTGGGGAACATTTTCCAAGTAGGATCGTTTTCATGCATATTTGTTTATTGGGACATGGAAACGTAATTTATTTCATGTGGGTCTCGTGGGTACACGAAGCACGTGTTCTTTTGAATCCAACTCAATTTGCCGCACTAAGACTATTGTTCTTTTGCATTTGTTTGGGTGTGGTTTGGTTTTCCTTATTTTTGAAAAAGAAAGTGGAACACAAAAAAGAACTGTACATTAGCATAAACACAATTGTGAATTTAAAGTTTATATTGATCACGTTGAGTTAAATACGGCCTAGGATGCTGACAAATATGTTTGTGGCTTTTATAAATGTGTACGACGTTTAGACTTGAAATTTTTATTTATACACTAAAGTAAAATATGTTTATTTCTAGTTTTATTTATAATTAATTAATTTAAATATCTTTTTTTGTATGCACAATGATTTTTTTTGTAAATTGCATATTTTTATTTTTGTGTTATTTGTGTACTGTTTCTACATTTTTTTCAATGTAAGTTGTTGTTTTAAAAACAAGCAGAATTTTTAGACAAAAGCGTATTTTGGGTCAGTTTTATACATACTTCTTTTCTTTATTCAAACCGGAAAACAAGTGAAGAATAATGGTTAAAGATTTGTGCAACAAACGATAAAGATTTGTGTACATAGAAGTTGATTAGTCAATACGTGTGCTCGGGGTAGTCTAGTGATATAACGCTTGACTTGGAGCTGGGTAGACATGGGTTTGAATCCCACCACCGGCACTAAATGTGGGCTCACATTTAACTTCACTAAAATGTCTACTTCTGAAAGATGCGTTTCTCGTAAAATCATTCAAAGTAGTAAAAATAAATCAATACATTTAAAAAGTATAACCCAAAATTGTTTACAGTAATATAAATGCTTGCATCTTTCTACCAGTTAACTTTTTGCTGATTTATTAATTGTTTATAAGGTTTATTATTATAAGATTATTTATTATTATTATTATTATCAT
This sequence comes from Cardicola forsteri, assembly GCA_025895645.1. Lineage (NCBI taxonomy): Eukaryota > Metazoa > Platyhelminthes > Trematoda > Strigeidida > Aporocotylidae > Cardicola > Cardicola forsteri. The sequence goes on along the minus strand of JAKXYG010000527.1, from coordinate 392,509 downwards.
TATTATTATTATTATTATTATTATTATTATTATTATTATTATTATTATTATTATTATTATTATTATTATTATTATTATTATTATTATTATTATTATTATTATTATTATTATTATTATTATTATTATTATTATTATTATTATTATTATTATTATTATTATTATTATTATTATTATTATTATTATTATTATTATTATTATTATTATTATTATTATTATTATTATTATTATTATTATTATTATTATTATTATTATTATTATTATTATTATTATTATTATTATTATTATTATTATTATTATTATTATTATTATTATTATTATTATTATTATTATTATTATTATTATTATTATTATTATTATTATTATTATTATTATAGTTAGCTTACATGCTCAGTAGAAGTACATCAGCATTATGAAGTACAAATAAAATACACTATTGGGAATAAGCAAAGAATTCAAACTAGTAAAAATATTAAGAGCATACAGTAAATGCATAATAAAAATATAAAAAAGTATTATTATTATTATTATTATTATTATTATTATTATTATTATTATTATTATTATTATTATTATTATAGTTAGCTTACATGCTCAGTAGAAGTACATCAGCATTATGAAGTACAAATAAAATACACTATTGGGAATAAGCAAAGAATTCAAACTAGTAAAAATATTAAGAGCATACAGTAAATGCATAATAAAAATATAAAAAAGTTTAAGCAATGCAGTCATGAAAATCGTTTTCTAAATCCTTTAAACTATTTTTGGGAAATAGTCACAACAATAATTCCACCGTAGTCAATCTAATTGACCAAAAAGGAAGTTTTGGACGCAATAGTAGCAACGCGCGGTCTCTGTCAAAATATTGCCAATAAAAAACGAAGAAGAAGAAGGGGATAGCCGATTTCGTTAAACTACGCCAAAGAAGTAAAAGCATAATATCGATAAGGCTGGGTTTGGCACAATCCGAATAGAATTTCAATTTTCAATATAGACAATCCTTGAAGCTAAAAATTTTATGTACAATTATATGGAACAATCTTGTCACAACAGTAATATAATCTGTGCGTTATGATAAAATAAAATGGGAAAAATAATTGGATTACGTAGATCTAGGCAATTTCGAAAGTAAAAACACCAAAAAAACATTAATTGTTATTTGAAAGACATAAAAACAGTTTATTCTTTATATGTTCTGGGTTAGTTAAAAAACAGAATGCACGAATTATAATGCATATTTGTTTTTCATTGAACATGAATGAATGTTCTCCCAGGTTTGGTTGATGCGATTGAATAGTTAAAATACAGTTCACAAAACAGATGCGAAAAGTAATATATTATGATATTTTAGAATATTTAGTATTAACTGTTTATCTTAAACATATTCAACTCTTATTCATATATATCTTGAATAAAACTTTAGCAATGCCTATTGAGAAACATTATTTGTAAATATAATTTATATTAATAATACAAAACAAAGTTTGTTTTATTACAACTATTTATTAAAAGTTTTAAAAACCACATTTATTTAAAATAAACATCATAAATAATTAGCAATCTTCAAAATACAAAACAATACAATGTAAAAACAATAATAATAAACATTGTTAAGCTGTTCAACCATATATTGCATTGAAGCTACTAATAATTCTGAGGATTTGAGTAATGCTCATAAAGTCTCAATTCCCAATTGCGGTAAGATCCCTTGTCACATTTACGGGGCTCATTCTGCACTAGATGTGTCCAAACACCTGGATTAATACAGTACGAACCAACTGCATAGTGGGCATCCGCCTTTGTGGATGGGTGAAAATATACACTTAGAGTACTCAAAAGATATTTTAAAGTATATATCTATACCATATGTAGCCCTAACTCCGCCTAGTTTGGACCAGAAATAATTCAATCTAGCCAGTCCCAAGCCTGGATAAAGAAGGAGGATTTGAGCGCACGGTTAGCAACCTGGCCTCTGTAAAAAATGTATACTGCTACAGAGACAACCAAGAGGAAGCTATTTCGGCAAACAACGGCAATGAACTGATAGCACGTATCTGGATGACAGAGTTACACAAATGACAGGGTTGAGTGAAAGCCGAAAGAAAACTCAATCTTCAATTTGCAGAATCTTCAATGCCAACGAGACGTTGTTGTTGTTGCTGTTTTTCACTGTAATTGTTGTCTTATTGCTCCATGCTTATTTTATACCATATATAGCCTTTGGGCTAAAGGAAATAACCCTGACGAAAATCAGGCGGTTTTGCCAGTCATTGCGAACAGTGGCATTATCACAAAAATGCAGTCTATCAGCCAAAAAAAACTTTATTGTTCTTCTACGTTTGTTATTCTTATCAAGCCATTGAAGTCGATTGTTTAATATACTCTACAAATAAATAAATAATGAAGAGGTGACTTGTACAAAATACCGTTTTGTAAACTCATACTGAAAAACGTAATATAAGTAAAATTAAAAATAAACAAATAAATAGTGTGTTTATTCCATTCATTTGATATTAATTCTGGTTGGTAACAGCCACAAAGTTTTTTAATTGATAAACAACATTCTTATGAAGGTGTCAAATTTTATCCGTATACGTTGTCTAAAATTGCCAAACTGCACTTAGCTTAAAAAATTTTCCGAAGGAAACGCATCTTTTAGCAGTGGAAATTGTTCGGCAAAGCCGACAGTGGGGATCAAAGCCACAATCACCAAGGTCGGGTGCGCTATATCACCAGACCACATCGGACCGACACAACACGTAGTGAAAATATTTACAATATCCTGTACTTCCAATGTTATTTTGACTTTTTTTTAAAGTTACATTTTAAAAATTTTCACAATTGAAAGCTTAGGTTCGGTTACGTTAGAATATACACACATAATATGTTTTTGAAAAATATACATCCATTCAGCACGGAAAAATTAAACTAGGTTATGAAAAAATAGTCGGAGCAGAAAAATCAATTTTTTGTGTCCTATAATGTTCATACCCTTTTTTCTCACTCCATGTGCCTCAATATGATTGGACTAAAAAATAAGCGTCTAACCAATCAAATTCATTTTTACTGCTGAAAAATTATTGGTTAGTATTGACAGTATTTAGTCTAAGTTATTACTATCATTGTTATAGCACACGTGCCTTGTAATACACTATGGAATTAGAAAAAAATACTGCAAACTATCCAGCCAAATGTTTATTTGGTCCACACTTGCACTCGATAAATCACTTCAACACACGTCTGCTTAGCAAATTGAGACAAGAAGAAGCAAACGAATTGATTTACATGACTCACAAGCGTTTTACAAATACCTACAATTTAAACATCAACGAACTAGCAGTCAAATCGTGTCGTTTGACCAAATCGTGTTCGAATTTAAACAATCAAACAACGGAATGGTCTTGGAATGTTGTAGATACGCTAACTCACTATGTACCAAGTTTTTACCAAACGACGTGCAAAACATACTCGGACGGATTTTTGGCTAAATGTCCCCAGACACCTCGAAAAACGCCAGGCCAATTGGCAATTGGCGCCAAAGAAGTTCACAATCCCGGTCCCAACTTGATGCAACTGCTTCAAGCGCGTGTTCGCAAATCGCCTGTCGAATCCGATAAAGTTGTCAAGACAAACAAATGTTCTATTGACAAATCGCCTTTACAAGCCGAACAAAATGTGTCCCTCAATTGTAAAAGCACAATTCGTCATTACAAACAACTTACTTTAATGGGTACGTTTATTAAAAATGCGTTATAATTTTTTTTGTTTCAAGTAAATGTGTCTACTGAATAGCAAAACATTATTTTTGTGATATAATTATGTTATATTTTTGTTAAACAAGCAAATCTTTTAATATGTTTTTTTTTAATAACTGAATGTTTCAAGTCCGTTAGTGTAGTCACTAATGCAGCTATGTTAATTGTATTTTAAAATGCAGGAGAAGTAAAACGGGACAAGTCACTCGAATGTAAGTAGGTGTTTGATTAGGTTTGCCCTGCACAAAATACGGTCCTTAATCAAAAGTAATAGAATATCATATTATTGAAAGTGTTTCACTCAAATCATTCAAACAATAAACTTGAAAAAAATATATATATAATAGATGTACAACAAATTCTATTTTACCAAAAACAAAGTTTTAATATTTTATGTAAACGATATACTTTTATTTATTCGTTTTATTGTTACTGGTTGAATACTTCACGGCAAAAGTTTTTCTGTCAGTAGACATTTTAGTAAAGCCGTATGGGCATCTACATTTTATTATTTTATTAAAAACAACAGTTTCTAAGGTTCATTTTCTAGCATTTTAACATACAATTAACTATTGAATATGTTTTATTTAAAAATCCTAAATGTATACAATTTTATTGAATAATATTGTATAGATTGAAATACAAAATAAACAACTTTTCTCAAATTATATTTATGCTAACGTGTACAATTTTATACACAAAATCGCACTTACCCAATGTAAACGCAAAAATAGTTTTAGAACCAAAAGTGTAACCATTATTCACTTTACTACAGTATTAAAAATAAAACATTAAATAAATGTTTCCAACTGGCACAATGTTATTTGTCTTATTTACTTCTTTTACACTGCGTTACGTTTTTGAAAATTGTTGCTTTTTTACAACAAAAACAATAATAATAATAATAATAATAATAATAATAATAATAATAATAATAATAATAATAATAATAATAATAATATTACTAATAATAATAGTAATATTAATAATAATAATAGTAATAGTAATATTAATAATAATCATAATCATAATCATAATAATAATAATAATAATAATAATAATAATAATAATAATAATAATAATAATAATAATAATAATAATAATAATAATAATAATAATAATAATAATAATAATAATAAAAATAATAGTAATAATAATAATAGTAATATTACTAATAATAATAGTAATATTAATAATAATAATCGTTGTTGCAAAATATCAAAACGAGATTTGTTGGATATTTAAAAATTACTACAGTAATTTAGTTGTTATTATTAATTAAATAATAATTATTATTATCTATGCCGGAGTGGTCTAGGAGTACGATGTTCGACTTGGTCTTGGCGGATATGGGTTCAAATTTCACTACTAGCCTACTAAATGCGGGCCGACGTTTGGCTTGACTAAAATGTCCACTGCCGAAAAATGTTTCTCGTAAAACATTCAAAGTAGCAAAAACAAAATAGTAAAAAATAATGTTAAAAAACTACAATTGATTAATCTCAAAATTATAACCTTATTTAATATAAACCCGAATATATTTTAACAAAAACTAAATTAAATGTGTTTTTTTGGATTACGCACTTTGGTAATTAAATAATTTGTCTAATAAGTATATAGATACGTGTTGATCTAAAAATTGGATCACAGTATTAAAAATGTCTATTTAGAATTGAGAATGTTTACATACCAATAGTGACCGTAACACGTTATAGCAATTTACTTTAGCTACTATACTTACTTATCTAACTTACAGTAATACATATTTTAACAATGAACATTAAATAGCATTATTTACAAACAAACTAATGTAAACTTTTCCTATTTTTGTAAACAGAAGCTTACAATTTATCGTATGACAAGAAACAAACAAAACCAATCAAAAAATGTCCAACGTTTTCTAATACAAACCAAAGTGTAATTTCTACAAATTGTTGATTGGTTTTGAAAGTAAGATTTTTAAATTTGAATATATATATATATATATATATATAATAATGATTTTGATACAATTTTATAAATAAATTAACTGCTTTGGAGTGAAAAAAGTTTTTGTTATTAAGTGTATCTTTTAATAATTTATTATAATTCGAACATGATAAAGTTGTCCTACATAAATGTAAATAGATTATGTCAATAGTGTATATGTATTCGAAATTGTAATAATCCACTTTTGGAGATTTATTAATACGGCTGTCTAGTAGAACACATTATTTACAAAATAAATGTTTAATACGGTAAAACAAGAGATGGTAGTTACGGATACAAGTAAAAGTTCAACTTGTGTCTACTGGACTACAAATCTAGTAACTTTATTACTATGTTGCTCCACCAAAAATAGCAATAATAATAAAACATACTTTCATTTATTTTAAAGCATTGGGTTCCCTTTATAATTCCAAATAAAGATATGAGAAGACGTAAACTGTGAGATGAATTCATTTCGTATATTCTCGTCAGTTACAAACATACAACATTTTAGTATATATATATAAAAAAGGGGGTACAGACAACATTTATATTAGTACAACTCACAAACGTACACACACAATCCTTATGACCAAGCTAAGTTCAATGTAGTGGCGAACTGTTTTTGTGCACACAAAGCAGGTTCTACTGTGTGAATATAAATAGATTCGAGAATTTTCAACATATTTGAAACTGGAGAAGTAATTAGCACTTTATATATTTATCTTTGCTACATTGCATGTTTTAACGGGAAATGCATCTTTCAGCGGTAGACATTTTAGCAAAGTTGAACGTGGGCCCGCATTTGGTGGGTCGGTGGTGGAATCCGAATCCATGCCTACTCAAGCACAAGTCGAGCGCTATACCGCTAGACCACCCCGACACATTAAATTGTTTCAGATAGGCGTAACAAAATATACATTGTAAAAAAATGAAAAAATTCAGTATGTCATTTAATTTGTAAACTATTAATCTGTTTTTAACAACATTTATTATTGTTCTTGTTATTATTCATTTTTTAGATTTCTAATTTGATGATAATCTTATTGAGGGCTGTGAAATTGTGAACATTATTTTTTGTATTTCAACCATATGAAACAACAGTGTCATTATTTGATCTTACTGAAGAAGTTTACATGTCTTTCAAAAAATGTTATTTTATGTTGTTTACGTGTTTGCTTATTTTTGTTGAATTATTTCCAGCAATGTTATTTGTATTTAAAATATAATTATACACAAGTTTATTGTTTTCTTTTTTGGTTTCTAATAAATTGTCAAATAGTATTTTTGGTATCGGCTGGATATACTTTACCAAAAACAAACCCCCCAAATTTGTAGCATAAACAGTCGACAACGTTTCTTTTTAAAACTACAATAGTGTTGAATTGCTTTAGTTTAGACAAGAAGCAGATTTAAACATTATTATTATATATATTATTATTAGACAAAACCCTTCTGCTTTAAAAATAAGCATATGGCAAGAAGACAACAATTACAGTGAAAAACAGCAACAAAAACAAAGTCTCGTAAGCATTGTAGATTCTGAAAATCGAAGATTGAGCTTCCTTTCGGTTATCACTCAATCCTGTCATCTGTGTAACTCTGTCATCCAAATACGTGCAATCACTTCTTTGCCGTTGTTTGCTGCAATGGCGTCCTCTTGTATTGTTTCCGTAGCAGTATAGATTTTTTACAGAGGCCAGAGTGCTAACCTTGCACTCAAATCCTCCTCTTTTATCCAGGATTGGGACTGGCTAGATTGAATTATTTCTGGTCCAAACTAGGCAGAGTTAATTTGAACATTAAGGCTGTTTAATTGAAAAAGTAAATCAATTAAAATTTTTGGTTGAAAACAATTTCAGCAATTAGTTTCATTAGTTTTATCTAATTTAATATTTGAAATGTAAACAAACATTAATAATAAATTTGAAATAATAATACACAGCGGCACAGTACTCAGTTCGAATTTTGGTGAGCATGGATTCGATTCCCACTACCAGTACTAAATGCGGGCCCCCGTTCGGATTCACTAAAATGTCAATTTGGTGGAAAACGTTTTTTGTAAAACATTCAAAGCAGTAACAATCAAAAAATAATAATAAAGTAATAATAGTAATAATAGTAATAATAGTAATAATAGTAATAATAATAATAATAATAATAATAATAATAATAATAAAAGTAATAATAAGAATAATGATAGTAGTAGTAGTAAATAGTTTTTTATCTGGCCATAAATCTTGTATCACTTCAAACGCTAGCTGGTTTTTGTTTAAAAATGTATTGTATACAAAAGTTAAAAAATATAATTAGGTTACAATGTTCACCGTTCAAATGAATAAATAAATACGCCAAACATTTTTAAAATAGAACAACAATAACTTATTAGTTACATCTTTTTTCAATTAAATTATTGTGCATTCGAAGCTTGTAACGTCTTTATATATTTAGATAATCAAACAGTTCTTTATATTATACTTTAAAAAATTTTGACTAGTTACAATGTAAATGTGCTCAAGTCACTTTATAAATGTGTCCAAGTTAATTACAATAAAAGTTTTCAAAAACAAATTAAAATATAAATTATATGTTATTTATTTATTTATTTATTTACTAGTTCCTCCTTTTTTGAAGTACATGAGGTAATAAAATTGTTCCATGTAACTGTATTTCAAATTGTTGGCATTAAAGATGATGTATATAAAAGAATAAGTTTCTATTCGGTTTTCACACTCAATGCCATTATTGGTATTGTGCTGTTTTCTCATTGCTCTACTCAAACCTGGGTGGACATGTGTTCGATTACCATCACGGGCACCAAATACGGGTCTATGGTGGGCTCTGCTCCAATGTTTACTGCTAAAAGATGCTTTTGCTGTAAAACATTCCAAATAGAAAAAATTAAAATATTTCATTAACATTGTTTTTTTTAATATCGATGCTACCCTTCTCTTTTGTCACCCGGACTTTGAACCGTCTGCTTACTTGTTAGATAATTTTTTTTAAATTAAAACTATTGTATTCCAATTACTTGTTTTAGTCAATAACCTAGTAAGCCTAACATTTATTTTCCCATTAATGCTAATGCAGAATGACGCTGAATCTTGATTGGTTAATAAATGCGTAGTGTACAACTTTTAGGTAATAAATTAGAAAAGAAAACATTGTACAATAAATTATCTAATAAAGTACCGTTTTTATCATCTGTTTTCTAACAACATTTTAATCCAACTAGTACAAAAACATTTTACATTAATTGAATTTATTTCACAATTACTTAGCAAATTAGTAATTCATATACTTGTACGTCATAAACTTGCAGATATTATCTTTACATGACAAATTAGATACGATTGATAGCATTCATTCGGTAATAATAATAATAATAATAATCAAAAAAGAGTGCACGTACCTATCGAGTTATTTTCACCAACACACCATATCTATTCAAGTCCGAATGTGTGTAGAAATGCTTTATTGTCATTATTTAGTGGTGACTAGATAATCCATCCCAAAATGACACTTTTATTCTTCCAATCTCGAAAACGGAAATAAAACATTCTTAGTTTGTAAGGAGGGAGGGCCATTAGTGTACAAAAACAACCTATTCAGTGTTGATAAATATTGTGTGCAGACATGTTGACGAAAAGTAATAACGGACGGTATGGAATCTTTTAGTAATGCAAACTATTCATGTGTAAACACACATCACTCATCATTCATCTTGTGTAACCTAAATAGGACGAGATTTTATCTTTTGGATATATGATGCGCAGTACATATAAAGATAAATCAACAGTAATTATAATAATATGATACATTAGATGGTCATTCCTTAAAATTGTAAGTTTTTTATCTTGTCAATCATAAAAGAAGTTGTAATTTTTCGAAACAGTAAAACAAGCATCTGTTGCTTGAATTGTATTTTGTTTTCTAAAGTCATGGTTCGTTTGTTTTGTAATAATGCGCTTATTTTTTATTTCTTTTATTTTAGTTATTGAATATGTTTTTTTATTTGTTCACATGAATTTAAAAAAAACTGTTATTGTTTATTATTATTATTATTATTATTATTATTATTATTATTATTATTATTGTTATTATTATTATTATTATTATTACTATTACAATTACTATTATTATTATTATTACTATTATTATTATTATTATTATTATTATTATTACTAATATTTTTTTATTATTATCATTATTATTATTATTATAATTATTATTATTATTATTATTATTACTATTACTATTACGATTATTATTATTATTATTATTATTATTATTATTATTATTATTACTATTATTATTATTATTATCATTATTATTATTATTATTATTATTACTATTATTATTTTTTTTATTATTTTTTATTATTTTTATTAATGCTGTTGTTGTTACTGTTACTGCTGCTACTGTTCTTAAAATGTCATTTTCTTGGTTTCTACTACTTGAATGCTTTACGGAAAACATTTTTCAGCAAGTAGATATTTAGCGATGCCAATGATGGCACTCAAATCCACAAATAATTAAAAAATAATTATTTCACTTGTGCATAAATAATTTTATTAAAAATATACTAAAGAATTAAAAAAGTTAACCGCAACTTTACAGGTAGACAGAGTAGAATGGATGGAACCTATCAATATGTCAATGTTTTTCTTTAATCTTTTTAAAATCACATTGCTAATATAAATTAATTGTTTAATAAAGTTATTTGACTTAAACCCCAAAGTTAAAGATTAAAGTTATTTATTGGCTGCAAGCCAATTTTTGTTGCATAATATTGATAAAAGGAAAATTGGATTGCAAACCATCAATTTATCGAAGCACAATTAAACACAAACTGTGCTCTAATTACAGTCAAATCGATTCTACACCAGCCAGTCAAAAAGGTTAAACCTGATGAAAATCTATTTTTAAAATAAAACCACATGTTACTCAAAGTAACCAATTTGAAATTATGCATTTTTCAAAACAAACATTCTGTAACCCTACCCTCCGTTTAATTTAGTTACCAAGTTGACGGGTAATAATAAATTTTATCGTTTCCAATTAAAAAACTAGTTTAATTGTACAAAATGTTTTAAGTTACTTTTGTATAAAAATCAGAACAGGTTTATAAAAAAGTCAATTAAAATGAAATAAATACATTTGCTGTTGATGAAGTCCACAATGAGAAGTAATAAAATTTTTCTGAAATAAGCAAAAGCTGTAAAAAGCTTTCTTTCAATAGCTTTATGGTTAACAAACGCCAACAAATTGAAAGAACGCTTTTATTATATTATAAATTTAGGTTTAAAAAAATCTAATTAAATATACCTGTCTTCTATTCATTAACTTATTTTTATAAAAACGGTACAATTAGGAGAGAAACTTTAACAAGAAAAACTATAAAAGTTATAAAAATACAAAACTCAAAACCACTCAAATGTATTTAAAAAAAGCTGTATTGTATAATATTTCACTTTTTACTTTCCCTTTTAGGAATGCCAATAATTTTGAGGATTTAAGTACTGCTTACAAAGTCTCAAATTCTAATAATTGTTAAATTTGTTACTGTTCCTTCTCCATGTGGTACCAACAGAAATCTAAACAAATAACAGCTGGGACCGAGTACACAGTGGTATAACTTGGCTTTTATTCGACTATTGATCAGAGAATGAGTGTTAGTATATGCTCAAGATGCTTAAAAAATATCTCAAGGTATCCATTTACACTATATGTAGCGGTTTGGCTTGTGAATTAATTAACCAAGTCAACCCCCCAATTCCTCAAAAAAATTGCCTTGTTAATTCCAGTAAACAACGGTGTCGTCGCAAGGAAGCGATTTATTAGCCAAAAATCTTTCTTTATCTCACCCCCAGTTTAATTCTCATTCGATAACCTCTTCTATATAAATTCGGAATGTTATGCGAACTTGGAACTAATGAGGAGGTTTCACTGCTACCAACTGTAACGGTTGTTGTTGCTGACCTTTTTTCACGTTTTCTCCCTCTACTATGTGAAGATTCTGTTTGTAGTCAATTTTCTCCATTTGATTTGGTTGGCAGGGTCCATTTTTTCAATTCTTTTTCTTGACACAATTTAGGCGTCTACTCTTTGGTTCTTTTTTCTTCTACTTTAATTGCCAAAAATTGTTTTGTTTGGTTTTCTTCTCTCCGTAGCAGTACTACCCTAGACTTTTGTTTTCAATCTTTTGATAAGCTTCAACAACTTTCAGCTTTTTTTCATAGCATTGCCTTTCTATTCTATCTAGCCGATACAATCTCAAAAACAATTAAAACATTTTTATTTCTACTGAAATTTCAGATCTATAAATTATGGTTAGCTACATAAGTTACCAAAACGTTTAAACTGAATATATTTTTACATATATATATATATATATATATATATATATATATATATATATATATAATTACACGGCAAAATATATAAATAAATAAAATTCAATTTTTTAATTATAATTAGAAACAACGGTTAAACTGTGGAATAAAAACACAATTAAATCTGATTACGTAACAAATTCAAATTAATTCAAATTCCAAATTAATAGCTTTATTCAAGCAGAAACAATTTTGATTATTTTCTTCAGCCTACCGATATTTGTTGTACTCAACGTGTCCAAATATAATTTTTCTTGCATAAAAGAATTGTATACAACAGTAATACAACATTTAATAGGCATTTAAAAAACTGTTAATTAATAGACACAAACCGTTGTTAATTAGATCAAGACATGACCGGCTTTTAATTAATGTCTCCCGAATTAAAACACGTAATAATCGATACAAATTAAACGCACACACATACACACAATCCAGTCGTGCTATTTCATTTTGAAACTCCCAGTTGCGCTGCTTTTTGCCAGACAATTTTGAAAATTAATCTGGTCTTCATTTGCCTAATCACAATGTTTCCCAATCCAACTTTAAATTATCGGAAAAAAAAGTTTGATTGAAGTGCATTGGGAAACGATGACGTGCAGATGGACACTATTACTATTATTATTTTTGTGATTTTCGCACTTTTCAAATGAATCATCTAATTTATCCATCTCTATCCATCCATCATCGGGTAGATAGGTCATGCTCGTGGCAAAGGTGCACAATCCCAACTGAGACATGCCAGCAATTTTAATTAGTTCAATTTGAACTTTAAAAAGAAATTAATATAAACAATCTCGTATACTTACAACAATTGATTTCCAAGACTAACAGATGTGCATTGCTTTTTCAAGCAATTGTTTGCTTTCTGTTGTTGAACGATATTTTTAAATAAATAAATAAGTAATGTTATAATTGCTACTATATCACTCCTCCCCCAAGATTATTAATAGGATTGTCATCATCATTATCATCACAATCGTTATTGGGGTGTAATTAAATCAAAAGTTTGTTTATATTTGCTAATAATAATTGATCGTGTGTCGTTATTTTTATCGCATATGGAAATTATGACGTTTTAGCAAGAATCATTTACAATTTAACACTCATTTTTTAATGGAGGGGTTTGGACAGATGTTACCTACCACAGAAAAGGAAAAAAATGTGGATGATTTGTTCTATAACATTTGTTCTGACTCAAAAAAAAGGTTATTGTATGCAAACATTTAGAGTGATTTAATTTTTTTAAATCTATCTATATATATATATAATAAATTTTATACCATCTTTTGTTATCTTGGTGACAAAAATAATTGTGAAAATTGATATACATATAAGCGCTTGTAGGTACATGGATGTGGTAATTTGATTTATTTAGTCTCACTTTTTGTTTTTTAAAGCAACTAAAAATAAAATAATTTAATTAATATAATAAAATTGTTTGTTTTGGACTTAATATAGTGCACGCAAAATAAAATTTGTAAAACACCAATATAAAAAAAAACTTAAATTAATAATTCAAATTTAAAAACAGACACATTTTATTTGCAAGTAAACAGTTATAAGTACTACAATTATTCTCATTGAACAAGGTTGAAATGCACTAAAATTGTATTCAAGTTTTTAATTTTTTTAGCGGAACATTGGGTAACGGTTTTAATTTATATTGTCTTCAGTAATTATTGTTTTACTAGGGTGTATTTCTGTATATTGATTGCTCTTGTAGCAATAGTATTTTACGGCTAGTAACCTTACGTTTCAACATTTAATCATTTTTAACAGAAACTTGAAAACGGTTAGGAGTAGTCAATTTTATAAATGAACTAGTTTACAATAAAATTAAAACTATTGAAGAATAAAACAAATTGTATAAAAATAAATAGTTTGTTTAATTTGAATAAAATTAAATTTAAGTATTTATTTATATCTGAACCCTTCTGTTCTAAAGAGCATGGGGCAACGCAAGATTGTTGCATAAAATTGTACATTACAATTTTGTCTTTGAAGATTGTGCCTATCGAAGGCTGAAATTCTATTCGGATTTTGCTAAGCACAGTCATCCGCCGAATCATGTTTTGCCGTAGTTAAATGAAATGGTGGTTTGGTGTTGTTTTTTTAACAACATTTTTTACAGAGAACAAATTACTAATCGTGCGCTTAAACCCTCCTCTTCTCTCAACCAGACTAAGAACCTGTTACGGTGGAGTATAAGTATAGCACAGTCAAATTAATTTTATTTTATACAAAGTTCAAATACTTGTAGTAAAAAATTAACTTTTGCTAGCAAAATTAATAGAGTAAAGCTCTAAAATCAATAATTGTCATGAATCCACTATTCCAGTTGATTGTAGATTTGTGTACTGATATCTAAATGAAAATAGAAGAAATAACATTTTGAAAAATCAACTAGAAAAATTAATTTTAATTTTATTTACATATAAACTGTATATATAATTTTTAAATGTTTATAAAGCAAATTGAAAACAATTTAAAAATACGCGGGTGTTTTGTTATCTCTCCAAACCATAATATATTTATAATTTACACACTAATTATATATATATATATATATATATATATATATATATATATCTAAAAACAAAAAAAACTCATAAACTAGAATTAATAAATTTTTTATTGTGTTTTATTTTTAAAATCCGCATTGCCATAGTGATTAGAACAAGTTTTATTTTACAGATTAAACACACTCTACATATAAATAGTGTGTTAGCGGAATGAAATAATTAATAGTCACTATGGTACATTATTTTACTGCTTTTTTGTCAACGTGGACATTATTAATTTAAGTCCGTTATTATTATTATTATTATTATTATTATTATTATTATTCAATAAAGTGCTTAATTAATGCTTAAAATAAGTGGACAAATTGTTCATTTGTATACAAAAAAACAGGTTTAATTTGGTTAGAAGTAAAGTAGTCAAATAAACCAATTTAAAGTGTTTAATAATGTATGCAAAATAAAACTTTTTTAACTAAATCCTTTTCAAATTAATTCAACATTGACATAATTATTGTATTCAACACTGCGCAATTATAAATAGTATTTTGTTGAATCTATTTATTGCAAGAAAACTTGTCTCTACCATTCTTTCTATTTGTATCAAATAACAATCTGTTCCAATATAATTGCAATCCAATCATTCATAATGCGTTCATTTGTAAACAAAGAAAATTTTGAACAAGCTGCACAGATTTGGGGGTTTGAAAAAAGGAC
This sequence comes from Cardicola forsteri, assembly GCA_025895645.1. Lineage (NCBI taxonomy): Eukaryota > Metazoa > Platyhelminthes > Trematoda > Strigeidida > Aporocotylidae > Cardicola > Cardicola forsteri. The sequence continues at coordinate 377,152 of JAKXYG010000527.1, read as the reverse complement.
TGTAGGGCATTTTGTAAAAATATATTTCATAATCGTTTCATAATCCACATGTGTCGAAGTTGCTAATGCTTTTTTACAACAAAACTAATCAAATTTCAAACTTGTTTCAAATTGGAAAAAAAGATTTGCATTTAAAACAGCCTAAATTCTTTTTTGTATAAATTATTATTATTATTAATTTATAATTAATTTAATTTATTTGACAAATTGAAACTGTAGAATGGATATAGTTACGTCAGAATTTTAAATATATATATATATATATATATATATATATATAAATTTATCGTGATAGTAACTCAAAGCCGTGATTGTATAAATAGACAAACTATTACATAACCTGCAATTATCGTGAACGACTATTAAATAAGATTAAATTAATATTTTTCTTATTGTATTATTTAAATGTTTTAGAAAAAACAGTTTGTGCTACTAGATAATAATGACCCACATTTATTGTAGATAAACAAGCTGCTGTGAAAATCAATACAGATTAATTCATTCACTTTTTCGATACTATTTAATTATATAACGCACATCCAAATTGTACTAAAACATTTCTTAAACGTTATCTTGGCAGTATTAGTAAAATATTTGATAAAAACTAATATTTTATACCGGTGTCATTATAAAATTCTACTTTAAGTTAAAAAATAAGAATAATGACAGTTCCAAGCAATTGGAAACAAGTAAACTGTTTGCTTTAAAAAAATTAGTTATAATATATATATAATAAAAGCTATACGTTTTTAATATCATTTACTGCTTTCCAGTATTTTCTCAAAGTGCTTAATGTAGGAATCCCTACGTAGTAAAGCCAATGTTGGAGAATTTGATTTTGCATTGCATAATTAATTTTTATAATTGAACATTTGTATTTCTCAAACCATTTACATTATATTTAAAAATGATTTTTTTTAAATTACAATAATATTAAGGATTGTGTTGTCTTAAGGCAATTCTATACATGCAACGGTTGTTTTAATCGACGATTTTGCTTTTTGTATAACCAAAAATACATCAATTCCAAAAGTCTAATAAAAATTGTTATCTTTTGAAATATAAACTAAAGCATTAGTTTTGTTAATTGGGGGTTCCACTATTGAATATAAAATAGACAATTTTACACATTCTATACGCAAGTCCCCGAACGACTGTGCTACATTTTCAAGAACATTGGAAAATTACAAAATATACGTACAATAATAATTTCGCGTCTACTACAAAGAGTCCAGCGACTTATGGCGAAGAAGTAGACGTAGCACAATTGCAGTGATACAATTGAGTGTGAGAGTTGAATAAATGCTTAATGTCAAAAAGCTTAAAGTACATTTATATAGAATAATTTTATTGTTTTATGCTCCTCGGAAAGAAAGAAACCGAAATATAGAAAATATATCGAAGTGATACAAATGGTCACGTTGTTTGACGAATATTTTAGGAAAGTAAATGGGTGTCCTTGTTTAACCTTATCAACTATTCCTTTTGTGCCGGTGTGGTTTAGCGGTACAGCGCTCGACTCGAATTTAAATAGGTATGGGTTCGATTCTCACCACCGACCCATCAAATATGGGCTCACATTTGGCTTTACTAAAATGTCCACTGCTGAAAGATGCGTTTCCCGTAAAAAACATTTATATTAAATTAAAAAATATTTTTTAAATATAACAAATTAGTATTTGTACAAAATTTGCAAACACTTTAAAAAGAAACAATTATTAAATTATATTTCAAACACAATTAAATTATTTTTTTATTTGAGGTCAACAATTATTGTTTCAAATTGTTGTGGCTTTTCACTTCTAAAAAACGCTCAAACAACGAAATCAATTTACAGAGTGTTTTGAAAACAACATACACGCTGTTTATTTCAACACAGTAGTAGAATTAATTAACTGATGTGCACGTCTGTTTTGAACAAACGTAGGGGGAAAACGTTATTATTATTATTTTGAGAATTATGACCTAAAAGTGGATGTAATTAAATTTAATGTGTTATTTTGTTTTGGGTTTAGTTGGTTGACCCCACATTTAAATTTAAATGCTTGCAACGCTTAACTTTAACCCTGCTACATAATACAAAAAAAAAACACAAAATCGTAAAATCGTTTTTAATAAATACGCAAACCGCGTAGAAATATACTTTTTTTTTAATAAATGTAGCGCAGAAAATTTAAAAAAATTAAATTTTTTGTTCTACAATTACTATTATTTCTACCTATACAGCTTTTTATTTCAATTTTCACTGCTTTAAATATTTTACGAGAAACATTTTTTAACAAGTAGATATGTTAAGCAAAACCAAATGGGGTTTGCATTAAGTACCGATGGCGAGAATCAGACCTATGCTTGTCCAAATTCAAGTAGAGTACTTCATCACTAGGCTGCACTGGCACATAAATGTTTTACTAAAAACGTTTTCGATAAGTAAACAAATTTTACAACTAAACATAAATTTTATTTAGTGCTAAAAAGTGGAATTTGGAACTTCATTTACTAAAATGAACGTTTAATAAATCAGACACTGTACTAATTTACGTGTAAATAGAAACTAACCCGATGCATTCCTTTAAGTAGCATAAAATAGACAAAAAATAAAGTCCATTTTAATAAATTAAACTATTTATTGACGTGGATTAATTTTTTACTGAAAGTCGGAGTAGTCTAGTAGTAAAGCAGTAGCCTCAAACTTGAGTGGGCATGAGTTTGATCCCCACCACTCGTTCTAGATGCGGACCCACATTCAGCTTTTCTAAAATATCCACATGCTAAAGGATATTTCCCGTAAAAAATTTGTAGCAGTAACAATTAAAATAATAATAATAATAATAATAATAATAATAATAGTAATAGTAATAGTAATAGTAGTAGTAGTAGTAGTAGTAGTAGCAGTAGTAGTAGTAGTAGTAGTAGTAGTAGTAGTAGTAGTAGTAGTAGTAGTAGTAGTAGTAGTAGTAGTAGTAACTGTAACAATATTAACAATAATAATAATAACCGTGGCAATGTAACAATTGTAGTTAGCCGAATCGATATAATAATTAACTGATTAAGTAGATAGCCCGATCCTCACCACAGACACTAAATGCGAGCTCCCATTTGACCTTGCTAAAAATGTCCACTTACTGAAAGATGTTTCCCATAAAACAATAACGATTTGTGCTTGAAAAATGAACAAGTTACATTGTTCCCTTTCCGTATACAACGCTTCTACCTACGCCACTGAGCCCAACCCCAATAAACTTAGTGACATTTGTTCTTTCTATGTTGACTTTACTACTTCATATCAGGGTTAACATCTTTCAAACATTTTATACTTTCAATGCTTAATTGTTCAATCCGCATTCATTTGATTGACTTCAAAGGTCATTCACACACACACACACGCATATTTTTTGGGCAAAAAACGCAATTAGTCAATAATGTATGTTCCATTTATTTCATCGTTTTAATTATGCCAAATTTGGTGTGCAACAGTCTTTTTCCAAATGTTCACATTGAAGCGCGTTGGCCATTGAATCAAATAAAAACGTCACGTACTTTGTGACATACGGACCTTTGTCCTCAAGTTGATTGTATCGAGAAAAGAAATAAAAATGTGATATTGGCCAATTAATAAATAAAGTTAGTTATCTATAAATGTCATCAAAATACCGTGTATACTATCCTAAAGTAACACGACTTGACACAAGGTTAAATTAAAATATATTCAACGTTTTAAAAATTATACTAATTTTAATAATTACAAAAAAACAAGTTCATTTTAAATTTGTTGAAGAATTATTTATACCAAATAAAAAACGCCGTTTAAATGTTTAATTGCTTTTTAAGCATTTTAAACATAAATATTATATTAAATGTTGATAATTAAATTCAGTTTGATTTGCACTTTTCATCTGTGCCAGTGTATTGTTGAAGACGTAAATAAATTTATTTCGCATATTGTCATTAGTCACAAAATGTTTACAGTCGATAGTTCAGTTAAAGTTGCACAACTCAGTTTCAGCTAAGAATGTTGTACACCACCAAAAATCTCTCAATATTAAAACAGCCAAAGCAACATTTTCTACCCTACATTGCACTTATTAGTTGATCTGCAGTCGCTTAGTCCATTTCCAATGAGATTAATAGGAGGTCGAACGGAAGTGAACACTTGTGCATTTCCTCCAATGGTTTTAAAACAAAATTGTCAAGTTTATGCTACAATTTTTATCGTTTTGTACCACTTGTTTAGCACAAGTTATCGTCTACGTGTTACCAAATAAAAACAAGGGTAAATTATCTATGTTTACAAAAGGATTTGCAAAATGTTGTTCCAACTAAAAAAATGTTTAAAAATAAAATGTTGTGCAAAAAAATCAATTTTATTAAATAGGCTTATAATAATTTTGTTGTTGTTGTTGTTGTTTATTGATAAACTTAATTTTAAGAATTAATTGTAAAAATAATAAACCTTAATATTTTTTATAGTTGAGAAAAATTGACACTTATTTGTAAAAATTCTAAAAACAATTAAAAAATGTAAATAGTTTTGTTTTAAATTTTCATTTTATTTATATTGTCTAAATGTTTTACAAAAAACATTTTTCAACAAATAAGGAGAAAATTTACTGCATACTACTATATCGGAACTAAAAGTAGATTGACAATATTGTACCTTTTTATAAACATCTTTAGTATAAAACAAAAAATATATTACTAATTGTAGAATTACTAACATATTTAAATGCTTGAATTTTAACTGAAAAAAAAACATTTTATTGACAAGCTACCGTACAATTCACCACAAAATAAAAAAAATGGATTAGTTTGAATAAAAAGTCAAACACATTTATTTCTGGGTCACATTTTTTGCGTGTGTTAAATATGGCCGCTTTTATCAATTAGGATGGGGTGAAAATTAGCGCACAAAGTAGACCACATACGAAATCCCAAATGAATACAATTGGTGCTTACAATTTACATTAGATAATATTAAATAAATACATTTTAAAATAATAATAATTAAACATGTTTTTTTTTTGTTTAAAATAAAATCCACATCCCACAGGCGATTTGCTTTATATGTACGCGGAAGTTAAATGCTAATTTAATTTAAACGCAGGTGCGCGTTAATTAAAGAAAAACCTCCCAATTCTCAAAAGAATTGGGATAAATAGGCAAACGATGTGCACATTCAATTAACAGATCGCGACTTGAAAAGATTAAAAAGGATTTTGCTTGTTTGATCATTTCTTGTTTATTTGATATATTTTTGTATGTTAATTAATAGTGTGTGCCTTTACTGAACTAATTAATCATTAATAAACATTAACAAGGTTTTTGTAATACAAAAAATAACAATAAAAAGATTTTCTTATTTGAAGTTAATGGGTTTGGTTTACAAGATGTATCTGTTGATTAAACTTTTTAAACACCAAAAATCGGCAAGTAATAACACAAGTAACTGAACCGCCAAGGTTTTGCCAAAACAGCTCGAGCCAGTAACGATAGCAATTTGTGCATTAAATTGGAACAAGAAAAAACAATGAACAATATTATTTATTTATTATTTATAAAAATTGCAATTTATTTATTTATGTAGACAAGGTTTCGCCAATATTGACAATTTTCGTTGACTAATTATTATCCGTTAAAAGATCTACGTAAACGCCACTCCTTTTTCCATTTCGGTTTGTCCTTGTGTTTTCCGGCTTGAAACCTAGTGCAATAGTTGCCAATCAATCTTGTCATCTCGGTATGGGTGTTATTGTTTGTTATTATTGGAATAACCGTTAGTAGCACTGGGAATTAAAGGAAGCCGCTTGTTACCCAAACGTAGTCTGGCAAAACAACCCCGTCGGTATCCGCAATTGATAGGGCGCACTCAACTCAAACTTGGGTGGGTAGCGGAGTTCAATTCCCATCAACGGCACAAAACGCGGACCCTCGTTTGGCTTTTCTAAAATGTCCCCACTGCTGAAAGATGCATTTAAAGTAGTAAAAATAAAGATGTAGGTAGAAGCAACACTCTTGTATAGTTATACATAAAGATTTGATTGATTCGTTTTATCAAATCAGTCTTTAAAACTTGTACTGCCGATATTACATTCTAATCTTTGTTCGAGCTCGACACTCATTATTCAACTGCAATAAACCCCTATAAAGAATCATCAAAATGTTTGTTTTGTAAACAACCTATATTTATACATAAAAAAATATTTATGTTCTGTATACACATTCAAAAAAGAATGAAAATCATGCAAGAAACTTGTTTTATGCACAAAAAAAATGTCAATCATATAAGTGGGCAAACATGTATGGGCTTGTCTAAGCGTTCCAACATTGGACAAATTGCTAATCGGGCATATGGGGAAACGTCATTCTCACGCTCAACGCCCCCAATAAGTCATACTTATGGACTTATTATCATTATTATTACTTGAAACAACAAGCCATAAGAAAAACAATGTCAAACAAGCTTGTTTTATGGCTTGTGATAATTGTGGATAGGGGGGGCGGGGACGTTGAGTGCAACATGAGACTTTGAACTCCTGAGGTCAATATTTAGTTATGCACGTATTCCATAAGTGACCCAGTTTAGGATGAGAACCTATACATATCAACAATGAGTCAAATGGGTTGGTTTATTGATAAGAGGTGATAGTAGTAAGGGATATAAAATGAGGGCCAATAGGAAATGGAATGTGGGAAATTGATTTGTGAACTTGTTTGGGGGAAAGGGTTGATACATTTCTAGTAAAATGAATTAATTTGATACTTTGTTCAAATCATACTTGAACGATCCAATTTTCATTAAAGTTTATTCGTTTAGTTTGTACGGCTTGAAAATAGTGTTTTAAGCGAAATATTTGTTAGCTAGTAGACAGATAAAGGCCCTTGTTTAATGCTACTTGAGCCAGTTGTAAGTCTAGCACTTTACCTACCTCTACGCTATCTTCTTCCTCTTTCTATCAAAATCCTTTGACTCTGAAAAGCATTGGGGGCAACAAGATTGTTTCAAATGACTGTACATAACAGTTTTGGCTTTAAAAAGTATACATATCGAAAATGGAAATTCTATTGTCATCGGAATCAGGCTGCTTTTGCTTCTGTGCCCTAGTTTAATTAAATGGTGTTGTTTCTTTTTTTTGCAAAAGCCAAGTTGCTAATCTTGCTCTCAAATTGTCCTCGTTTGTCAACCGGAATGCGTTTTAAAATGCCTCAATTAATTGTATGAAAATGCATTTATTGGTTATATATTTTTGTATCTTGAGAAAAAATTGACATTGTACCAAAGAGCAGAATTTGTTTTCCAAGTACAAAAGATCGTTTCTTTTGTATTCATTACGAATGTTGAAATGTCATCTAGTCGTTGATTAGTTAGGATGCGTTGGCTAGTAACGGTTACCCAAAAATAGCGAATATTGGCACAACGATGGAGTAATAGCAAAAACTTATACAACAATTAAAGCCAAAAAATGAAATAGAAAGATGTGATGAATGAATTGGCTAAAATTGTATAAATATTGTAGAAAAAAGTTGGTTTAAGTAGATCTTTAAACCAGTATAATATTTGGCATATTGTGCAGGAGTGGCCAAGCGGTACAGCGCTCAACTTGGATTTGGGTGGGCATCGGAGTTCGAATCCCACAACCGGTACTAAATGCAGGCCTTCAGCTTTGCTAAAATGTCCTTATTGCCAAAAAATATTTAAAATAATAACCATAAATAAATAACTATTGTAGCACCAATGGTGAATTATTAATAAAAATACTGTTTTTAAGAATAACTTGTAACTTTTAAAATAAATAATATTGTTTATTACTTTCCTACTTGGGCACAAATTGTCGCCGCTACAAATGTTACCCAAAATTGTTTTAACATTTTATATAATCATCGTTATAAGTACAACTAATCAGTTTAAGTTATTATTATGATGATTAATAATTTTAACGCCTTACTGGAAGTACATCCAGCACATATACATGATATATAATTAGGGCCATTAACAAAAAGGATTACAAGGTAAAAGTACAAAATAACAATTCCACAAATTAAATTATTATTCATCTATTTGCTGAACCAAGATTCCTCAACTCATATAAAACAACTGATGACATATATTTTGCATGAATTATTAATAGCAATAACATTTTCTGATGAAGTTGATTTTAAAACACGTCGAAATCCACTATAATAATATTTCCTTTTACGTTGAAAATGTTGTTTTAAAGTTGTATTTTCAAAAAATGCATTAGGTACAAATTATAAATTTATTTGATTATTTAATTTTAATAATAATAATATGGTTTTGTTAAAATAAATTCTTATTATGTATTACTAGATATATATATATATATATATATATATATAGTTAGAGAGAGAGAGAGAGAGAGAGAGAGAGAGAGAGAAAGGTTTATTTTACACATTTTAATGGATTAGAATGTTCCATTTTTGTTTTATAGACTATAGATTGTAAGTTGTGACCTAATTTACCAATTTAACGTAAGCTTTAAATTTGCAAACATGGATTATTTATTTAGACTGGTATTCATTATGTTTGTAATTGATTAGTTAAATAAGGTAACGTCATTATCTAAGGTATAAACAAACTATAGCGTTTGAATCCAGGTTAGAAACAAAAATACATCGTGTATTCAACAAACGTAAACTGTTTATAACATCAAACAACAGTTACATGTATAGTATTCGCTAATCACTATGCGGATAAGAGGTCATCAACTATACATTACTTCATTAAGATTAAGAATTTTTATTACAGTTCAGTTAATCTGACAAAAGGTCATATTTGTATGCTATAATTTACAGGTATGTATAATGCAGTTTCCATGTTAGCTGATTTAATACATAGTTTATACTTTTGTTGAAACATTTCAAAATAAAAGTCGGTATTATGTGTTAAAATTGACTCATCTACACAAAATCAAACAAAGCTTGTATATCGTAATTGAATATGTTAAAAAATAACAGTAGACTTTTTTAATTAATTTCATTTTAAAAAATTATTAAATTAGTTTACTTTCAAGGCACAAATACCAATTTTAATATATGTTGGGGAAAAAAAAGATTGAAACAGCAATCCCATATTTTTTTGAAAAATACATTTTTGTTACAGAGAAAACAAAAATTCTCGTGTTGGCGGTATAGCATTGGATTTAGCCTTGGGATCAAGTGCCACAAATGGCATTAAATGCGAGTTCTTGTTTTGGCTCTGGTAAATGATCATTTGCTAAACAATGTTTCCTGCAAAATATACAAGCAGTAACAGTAGTAAAAATAAATAAAAAGGAATTATTCAAAAGGGTATTTGGAAGCGCCTGTTTATTATCTCCCTGACTGAAAAAAAATGACAAATTTAATCGAATTGTTTTTAAAGTAATTAAAATTACTGTACAATTTTGCTCTTAAAAAAAGAAAATTTAATTATTTTAAAAAAATAAAATGGTAAACCTTTTAAGATAATAACTTGTACAAAAATGCAATTAAATGTTTTGTTTGTATTTATTTATTACAAATTTTATGGATTATATAATCCTTACCACCGGCAATAAATGCGGGCTCACCCTATATATATATATATATATATATATATACATATATATATAAACCAAATTTAAAATATTTTTGTGTTGCGCAACATTACAATACCGTTTGAAACAAATATGGCTTTATTTTACGCCTGGATAGCAACCTGATTCCGAAAAAAAATTATTGCAACAAAAAAATTAAATATAATCTAGTTTATACATTAAATTCCTAAGATATAAAATAATTTTAAATTGAAATGTTTTATTTTCAAAAATTTTAAAAAAACACTACAGCAACAAAATATTTATTATAATTTGTGACAAGCAGTCTCATAAATCATATATTTACAAAATGCAATTTAGACTATACTAATGAGTAGCATTTACCCAAATGAAATAATTTTATTTATTGCAAAGCAAGCACCATTTATTTCACTTGAATAGATTCAACTGTTAGTTAGATTGCATTCAATGTAGAGCGATAAATAACAGTGTCGATTACGCATGAATTGAGGAGCATAATTATGCAAACAAAATGTCATCTTGGATGTGTCATGCGAATTAGCCACGTGAATAAAATAAATATGCTAGCTTAAGTTGTTTTTTAAACAAAAAAATAAACCTCAACCTATCGTGGTAAGCTGTTTTTTTCATGTCATTGCAATGATTGAACATTGCAGTAATATTTTTGAATATATACACATACAGTGTAAAATAAAAATAAAAATTACTGACTAAAGAACGCACATTTTGATAGAAATTGATAATGTATCTTTTACCAATTAACAAAATTAGTTGTGTGTAAAAATTAATTTTAGTGTAAAACTTGTTTGTTGATTTGTATACAATTTCAACTGTAAAAATACAGTCTTTTTAACGGTTGACAAACAACAGTAAAATGTTGTAGATCATGAAATTCTAAATTTTATTTTAATCTTGTTTTTAACTACTACTACTACTACTACTACTACTACTACTAATAATAATAATAATAATAATGATAATAATAATAATAATAATAATAATAATAATAATAATAATAATAATAATAATAATAATAATAATAATAATAATAATAATAATAATAATAATAATAATAATAATAATAATAATAATAATAATAATAATAATAATAAAATAATAATAATAATAATAATAATAATAATAATAATAATAACAATAATAATAATAGTAATATTAATAATAATAAAAACTTAACATACAACTATCAAATTGCGTAGTTGATTTTATGCTAATTCAACTTACCCAAGATATCTAATTGGGAAATGTTGTTCAAGTAACAATTAATGTTTACTTGATATTTTAAAATATCATTATTATTTTATTTAATAACTTTATCTACTATTAATTATTTAAAAAACCTTAGGATCTCAAGATTATAAGGCAATAAAATTATTTGTGCAAGTGTACATTAAAATGGTGGTATTAAAGATGCTTGAAGATGTTGAAAATTCAATTTTTATTTGTATTTTCCTAAATCATGCCTTTACTTCTTTGCCGTAGTTTTACGGAATAGTATCATCTTGCTGTTTCCTCAACAATATTTTAAAAAAGTTAGGCTGTTAACGTTGTCCTTTAATCATTCTCCTTTCTATAATATTACTTCACCTACAGAATATACTATTATACATTTTAACCTAATAAGATATGGGAGTGATACATGGAAGCAAACAGACAAGATTAATAACATGGTGGTTGTTTTTATTTTATCGCCAATGTTCTAGAATTACTACCTAGCTCGATTACATTTTAAATAATGAGATTACAAGAAGAACTAACTCTTGTCCACTGCATGACATTAATATAATTAGACGAAGAAAATTATTTGGTCAATTTCTACGTTTATCGCCCGAAAAACCAGCAAGAGCGGTTTTGGAATAGATAATTAAAGATCGTGAAGGAAAGGCTAATAGCCATTTGGAAAGATCTAATTAAAATGAATGTTTTATGGGATTAAACAGAATGTTCGAATATGTGGGAAAATGTTGTTATCTCATGTTTGTTTTGAATTACGAGACTTTGTTGTTGTTTTTTACTGTAATTGTTACCTTGCTACCCCATGCTTATTTTTAAAGCAAAAGGTTTTTGTAATAATAATAAGTTGTTAAATAAAGACCCCCATTTGTTTTTTTATAACGTCAGTTGCTTATTACGATATTTTAAACAATTACAATATTTTTATAACTTTAATTATTTATTCAAAAACTTTTTATGTTATTATTAAAAACGTTAATTTAATGTAAGAGACAACCGAAAGACAATAACATCAGTCACAACCGACAGATAATTAATAATGAAATCAAATATTACACAGGAGTGTGTAATTTTTGTACTAAATGAAAATAGTATACATTATAACCACGCGAACACAATTTTGCGAAACACGTAGAAGAAAACAATGGAGAGGGAAAAAACTTTATTGAATTTTAATTGGTTAAATAAACGATCACGTGTTAGTGAATCGGAACTTAAAAATGCACACAATCCTTTAAAATTGTGAAATACAAGACATTTTCAAGTGTTTGGAAAACAAATAAATTTAATCAAATATTCTCGTCAGTCAAACATAAAATTTTAGCATATATGCTAAAAGGGGGGTACAGTTGACACTTAAATACTGGCATACACAAACACACACAAGCTAAGTTCAATGCAGTGATGAACTGAATCTGTTTATTCACACACTAAAACCTAGTTTGTTTCCGCCTCGATGGATGGGTACAAACATCGACCCAGAATACCTAAAATGTATTTAAGGTATGTGTATGTAGCCGTGAAACAGTCTCGTCAATTTCTGCGAACAGTAGCACCGCCGCATAGATGCTTATTTCAGCCGAAAGGTATGCACTGCTAATAATTCCAAATGTAAGGATGAAACAGCTCCTGGTTGACATGAAAACCTAGTAAATTTATTATTTAAAGCATTGGGTTCCCTTTATAATTCTAAACAAAAATAATAGAAGACGTAAACTGTAAAATGAATTTATTTCGTATATTCTCTTTAATCACAAACATAAAGAATTAATATATATATATATATATATATATATATATATATGATGTAATTAACTTGACATTAATAACTACACATACGCAACATGCATATATTAAGTCCACGCTAAATTTAATGAAGTTACAAATTGTTTTTGTGCACACAAAATGGGTTTTAATGTGTGAATGTAAACAGATTCAAGTGTTTTTAACATATTAGCTGTTTGAGATGTTATCAACACTTTAAAACAATCATTAAAGTTAACTCGGTGTTTTGTTTAAACCAAATGACGTAATATTACTGCACACACGTTTATTTGAATTGAATTATTTTTCGATCCAATTGGGAATGTGTTTTTTGACCCGTTCAGATAAGCGACAAATTGTCCGACTAATATATTTGTCACCGCAACTGCAAGTGAATTGGTAGATACAATGGGAGGTGGAGAACATTATTTTTGCTGTTTTTGTTGTGGTACATAGCATTCTCAATTATGTCAATGAGTATGTCCTTTTCATCGCACTTTTAAGCTTAATTTTTAGAAGGTTCATTACATCATCTCCTTTAAAAGGCAGTTTTATAAAAAGCGGCTTGTTTTCGTTTCCAACTTTTTCTTTAGTTGTAAGTGACTTTGAGTAGAAATTGATAAATTCTTCAGAATATCCATTAGTGATTAGAGTTTGTTTTGTGGCTTCTAATTCTTTATCAATAGTGTCACTTGAACATATCCTTTGTGCACGGTTAAATAATGTTTTAACTAGTACATGTTTTTGTTCAATGGGTTGGAAACTTTTGAAATGGAGATATTGACCCGTCCAGGTAGGCTTACGATAAATCGTACGTTGAATAGACCCGTCATTTCTTCGTATCAGTGTTACATCCAAAAAATTTATTATTCAAGTGAATCTGACAATTTTAATATAACAATTCTAAAATGCGACTTTGTTTATCTATGCAATTGTGTTCTATGATGTCATAATCAGACATCAATAAAAAACCGATTACGTAATCAACCTGCATATGTGTATAACAATAAATTTAACATCACTTTATTGTTTATTGTTAAACGTGATCTAAGTGAAAATCGTTTTTAGACAGAACACAATGTAAGGAGTTTATGTGAGGTCAAGTTCATATTGTCAAAATAAACAATGCAAATAATGTATATGCATTAATTAGCACACTGATTTAAACGAAAGTCACTTCATCAAAGTGTTGTTTGTTGCACAACACGAATTTGGTAAAAATTTGTCACATTTTTGTGAGTGAGAAAAAGATTTTGAAATTGGATATGAATGTTTATGTTTGAGTTTGTTTTATTAAAAAACATGTACCAAATATCCTACAGGTTTAAAAATTATTTACTTTATAACTTCATCATCATCATCATCATCATCATTATCAGCTTTTTCCGTTTCTGGTTAATTTTCTTTTTTTGTTTTTGTCTTAATCCAATTTGAAGTACTCTGGTCATTTGGTGTGGATTTTATTTAAGGCCTAATATCCTTCCTACCGCAAACTTTCCTCATTTATCCAGGGCTAGAACTGGTTAAATTGGCTTATTTCTGATCCTCTCTCGTTTATAACTGACATATTCAAATAGTTCAACGATAAAATAAAATAAATTCTTAATCTGTATTACGTATTTTGAATGTGATACTTTTACTATGAAGATTACTTTGTATTACGTGCTTCATTTTTTGCTGTTTTGTTTTTAACTTAACCAACAGTATATATTGTTATTATGACTACTTCTCAATTTTAACATAATGCATTATTGTTTGAGGGATCTATGACACTTTTCTATAGCCGTTTTACCAAAACCTTTTTTATTTTCCTTTTTTTGTCTCAAACTTTCTTTGCTTATGCCAATAGTGTTTATGTATATATATATATATATATATATATATATATATATATATACATATAATTTTATGTTACTGAATGTACTTGTTCTGAAATATTCAAGCTTATTACAATAATAGCAATGCCAATACGACTAATAATAAATAGTTAGCAATTTACTAAATCAGTTTAGTTGGATTGAAAAGTCAGTTTTAATTATTTTTTCCAGTAAGACATTGGACAATAAGTAAATGTTTCCACTTTACACAGTTCCGGGTAATTATTTTTATATTCAACTATTGTTCCTAATTCTACTTGTTGTTGCCTATTGCGCAATGAGATTGTCACCGTTTTTAGGCTCCAGTTTTTAACATTTCTAGAATTGGGCCAAACTAACTAATACCAAGCTAAAATATGTCTACTTATTAAATACAAGATATTAATGTCATTATCATTGGTATTATTATTATTGTTGTTGTTAATATTTTATTGGCTCGAATTCTTTAGTAGATGTATATTCAGCAACAAAAATGATTTTTTAGAAATGACATACGTTTGAGCTCATCAAAACACATTACATAAAGAATGAATATTCAACACACAGATTAAACGGCATGAAGTTTTTCAATTTAAATATAAAAAACTCAAATATTTCAATATCTATAAAATATTATACGTATGATGTTGACTGTGTATACTTATACATACAGTAAATGAATTTTACTGGTTTATTTAATTTATTATTGTTATTGTTATTATTATTATTATTATTATTATTATTATTATTATTATTATTATTATTATTATTATTATTATTATTATTATTATTATTATTATTATTATTATTATTATTATTATTATTATTATTATTATTATTATTATTATTATTATTATTATTATTATAATAATAATAATAATAATAATTATTATTATTATTATTTTAAAACCCTATCGCTTTTTTAAAGAAAACTAAGGTGGTTTCTAAAAGATTTTAAGAAAATTATCCATAATTATGTTAATTATTTCTTTTATACATGTAGAAGTATAAATATTTCCATTGTAATAATTATTCACTTAAAATTTAACATGTTAAAATCAATTAAATTGATTATTGCAGACACAGACAAAGTTCAGAATGATGGTAATGATGATAGTGGAACCGATATACCTTATAATCACATTTCACATTGGTAACCAAGTCGGTACTTGTATGTGCAACAATCGAAAGACATTGACACCCCTATGCGAAAACCAATTTTATTGTTATACAAACGGCTGTCTTGTTCAATTGATAATCAACCGTAGCAACTTGAATGCCCCTATTTTCTGACAGGGTTGGTATTAGAATAAACAGCAATATTGTGTTATAATTGTGTCTGTGCCTTTCAATAACAAATTTAACTTTTGTAAATTAAAGATGAAGACATGACGATAAGATGGCTGGTGTTTAAACAAAGGTTAGATAAGTGACTGACACAAGTTCATGGAATATGAAACTTATTCCAACGATTGTGTGAGTACTTTTATTTTGGTGAATGGATAAATCTTTTTCCGTTGTTTAAAAAACACATAATCAAAAATAAATTAGCTTTTTTATGACAGTAGGAAAATGGATAATCAATGAGAAAATGTGCTTTTTGTTAACGGTCACTTAACACAAACTAATTAATAAAATTATTCAATCTTACCTAATCTACATAAATTAAATAGAAAGGTTTATATTTTAAAAATAGCATTATTATTTAATTAAATAGAGATTTTTATAGTCGAATGTGGTAAAATAAACATAATAAATGTTACACTAAATGAATTCACTAAATTTAATAATAATGAGTAATGTGTGTTTCAATATAATAGCAAAAGTACACTGTACAAAATTATCAAAACTAATAGATGATTGATTATTATTATTATTATTGACGATGGTGATATATTTGTAAGAACACTAATGTCAGATTACAAACATAAAACTAATTCACAATTAGTTCAGTTTATAACGGAGTATCTTTTGGGTTCAATATAGAAATAACTCAAAATGTAGATTAAAACCCTTGATTTGAAATTTAAATACGATTTTTATTCTTCAGCGTAATAACTTGAAATAAATTAAAGCTCCAGGTTCTTAGATAATTAATTTCCAGTTGTAATTAACGTTATGCCATATGTGACTAAGCGTTCAAACTTTTGGCTGGTAGTAACAATTTAAAATTGATCATCGATACTACCAAGATGGATTAGCGATACAACGCTCTACTTGAACTTGAGTGGATATGGGTTCGAATCCCACTACTGGCACAAAATGTGGACCAACGTTCGCTTCATAAAAACGTCTACATTAAAAGTATTAAAAAACAAGTACTTGCATTTGACAAGTATAATAGATAAACTATTATTATTATTATTATTATTATTATTATTATTATTATTATTATTATTATTATTATTATTATTATTATTATTATTATTATTATTATTATTATTATTATTATTATTATTATTATTATTATTATTATTATTATTATTATTATTATTATTATTATTATTATTATTATTATTATTATTATTATTATTATTATTATTATTATTATTATTATTATTATTATTATTATTATTATTATTATTATTATTATTATTATTATAATTAAGCATTGGGCAACAAGATAATGGCAACAACAAAAAACAACAACGAAGTCCCATAATTTTAAATGAATATGGAACAACATAATGATTCCATGTGTTCGATCTTTGTGCCAAAGTGCTTGTTTGATCTCCTATGAAACATTACATTTAATTAAATCTTTCTGAATCGTTCCTAGTCAAGTATTTTGTGGCCTACCAACTTTTCTTTTGCCATTATCAATTGTCGATTCCGAAGTCGTTGTTGCTGGTATGTTGGGCGGTAGGCGTAGAATTAAACCAAATAATGTTTTCGTTACTTGCTTGCCGGAATGGCATCCTTTTATTGTTTCTGTATCATTGTAAATTTTTTACAGATGTCAGGTTGTTAACTTCCCTTCCTCTATCCAAACTTGGAACCGGCTAGATTGGTTAATTTCTAATCTTTTCTAGTCGGAGTTGTTAAACATTAACCGCCCATTTGGAATAATCATTCGTTGACTAATAGGGTTGTCAGATCTTGTTTATAACTTGAATCATGACACTTACACTTATTAGTGATTTTGTGTGCAAAAAATTGAAATATTTAATTGAATATTCGTGGTAAGTGTCTTGCAATAGAGTAAAAAATGTCCTGTCAAATTGAAGTTTATTGAGAAATAATCAGAGTGGTATTATACATACCTTGTGAAAATGTGTTTTTTAATGCTGGTGCCAATAGAAAGTAGTGCCAAAATATGATTACATTATATAAATATTTTTTGTTGATGAAATTGCAGAGCTTAAGTAAAACTACATTGGCAAATTGTCATTAATTTTATCATCGTAACTTTCTCTAAACAGTTACAATATACTTAATTAATTATGCATTCAAACAAGAAAATTAAGGTGGACGCTGTAATATTCACCGAAATCAGTCGCAGAACATAATATAGTTGAAAAATTTTTTTTACAGTTTGAAATAGACACATAGCATGACATTAATTCCAAGTTTCAATAGCGTGTCGAATTTCTATACGAAAAGGTTGTCGGATGCGAATTAAACTTGGAGGCTAAAAGATCGCTACCTTGCGACGACGCTAGTCTTCACAGGACTTGATGAGGCAATCTTCTTTAGGATTAACGCCGGTTGACGGATCTACAAGTCTAACCGGCTACATATGTTAAATAATTACCTTGAGATACCTTTTAAGCATCTTGGATGTATGCTAGCATCCATTCACTGAACGGAAATCAAATGAAAGCCCAGTTGTACCGCTGTGCACTCGGTCCCTGCTGTTGTTAGTCAAGATACCTGTTAATACCTAGTCCAGGATGCACCACATAAAGGAGGAACAATCAAGAATATCACCATCATTGGAAATGAAGACTTTTTCCATTGGTTTTACAAAATAGCGTCCTTTTACTGTTCTTGTAGACTTTTTACAAAAGTTAGGTTAGCAACTTTATTTTCCTTTATAACTGACTCAATTGGTTTATTTCATATTGCAAAACATATAAACTTTGGGAAAATATCAGTTTTACCCATGGGGGCAACAAGGCTTTTCCAGGTAATTGCACATTACAGTTTTGATATTGACAATCCTGCATGAAAAGAAATTAAATTTCCATTCGGTTTTTTAAACCTTGCCATTTCAATTATACTTTCACTTTTTTGACATAGTTTTATAAAATGATGTTCTCTTGTTGTTTTTAATGGGATCAGTTGCCAACCTTGTTCTGTAACTTCCCCTCATTCTCAAATAGACTTGAAATTGGCTACGGTACAGTTACAAAACGTTTTTCGTTAAACTATATCCATTTATAGTCAGTTTATTAGTATTATATTTTACATATAAAGATTATAAATAAATAAAGGAACTGCAAATTAATTTTATTCAAATAATTAATTTCTTGTTAATAAAGCAAAACAAAAAATATTATGGCAAGTTGATTGTAGAAATGTAGAAATAAAATGAATAATAAATTGCAAAAATATAGCCTAAAATTAAAAATAATTTGTAATTGCATCTTATAAAAACACTTGTCTGCAATTTTTTGAACATGATCAAATTATTTATTTATTTAAAAAAACTGTAATTCTTGCTCATTAGGATTGAACTGCGTATAAACTCAGCACGTAGTCTGGACACATACACATCAAGTCAATATAGCTTTGGGTTGTATAAATAAATAGAATGGTTGAAAGAAAAACAATGAATTAATTAGTCACGGTCAAGTTAAACTCAGTTAGAGTTTGGACTTATCATCATCATCATCATCATCATCATCATTATTACAGTAAAACAATAAGCATACACACACACACATAAATATAAAGAGAGATACATGCGCGTGCCGCAATCTATACTGGAGTGTCAATTTAAATTGAAGCAAGCTCACACCAGTAGTAGACTGGTACCATTTCAACACAATTAACAGTTGGAAAGTAAACAAAGGAAATCTATCGTTTCCTCCAAAAACACCTGTCTGACCTCGGGGCATAAAAATCATATTATATCCAATATCAACATAAGTGCAATAGCTGCTGAAACAATGGGGTAAAAAACGAAAACAAATTTAATTGGGAAATAATTAATTTTTTTAATTTTTACAAGAGGATATGTAAGTAGTACTGGAACAGTTGGATAGTCTTTTCAGCAAGTTTTTTTTTTGAGTACCAAATTTAGTTTTTTAACTCAAATTTAACACATTCTACTGGTTTTATTATTTGAAAGTCTTGCAAAAAACGTTGATATTTCGTACAACCCAGATGGTATTTCGTGTTGAAAATGGAGCATCGACAGTTAACCACCATTGCACTTGGACAAACTTGAATGGATTGCTTATTTTGTACTCAATAAATGTGAATCAAAAGTATAACAACAATAGTGGTTGTCAGTGGCAACCTAATTTACTGCAGTTAAACAAGTTGATGTCAAAATCAATACAGTATAATTCATTCGCTTTTTCGACACTATGTAACTATATTAAACACGGCAAAGTTATACTAAGACATTCTTTAAATATTATCTTACAAGTATTAGTAAAATATTTTATACCAATTTTATCATAAAATTCTAATTTAAATTAAAAACAAAAATGTACACATTTTTAAATTGAAAAACAAGCAAATTAGTTACTAAAAATAAATTATATAAAATATATATACGTATATCAAAATAGGTAGTAAAAACCATATCATTTAAATATTTTAGGCAATAGTTATTGCTTGCCATAATTTTCTCAATGTGTTTAATGGATGAGACTTTACGTTTATCAACCTAATGTTGTGAAAGTTGATTTTGCATTACACAAATAATTTTCTCAATCGAACATTTTTATTTCTTAAACATTATATTTTAAAATAGTTTTTAAAAATTAAAATTAAATTAAGATGTGTATTGTTTGGGGGTTATTTAAATTATTATAAAGTTGATACAATCAATCGCTTGTACCTATTTAAAGTTTAAATCAAAATTATCTAAAATTTTATTTCTCTTGTGAATGTGATATATATATATATATATATATATATATATATATATATATATATATATCATATTCCCTTACTTTTGTTTAGATTTTGTAAATTTTTATTGTGTAGATAAAGATCAATAATAAATAATATTTTAAATCCCGCATTATTTTCAATTTTATTGTATTAAAAACATTAAAATATAGATTTTAAGTAGATAATTGAACTACAAATTATTATTATTATTATTATTATTATTATTATTATTATTATTATTTGAAAGACATTTAAATTGACATCGTTTTTTGCACTTATTTAAACAAAAGAAATTTTTTACTCAAAACCCTTAAATTTGGTAATTGATCTTGTTCAAATAATTTACATCAATTAGAAAAGGAATAATACAACTTATTTATATAGTTTACAAAAGTTTTCAGTTATTGAATGCAAGTCACACCCGGATGTAGTAAGTAACATTACGGAAAATCCCTGTCTATTATATTGTGGATTTTTTTTATTATGATGGAGTGGCAAAAATGATGAGAACACGGAATTTGTAGCTGGATAGACTTTACCGCCAACACCAAGTGCGGGTTTTTATTTAAACTTTTGCTATATACTAACAATAGTTTTTGAAGTAAACAAACATTTAATTAATGAAAAGTAAATTGGTATGGACTATTTTAGTTGAGCATAGGCCTTTTTAAAATCACCTAAAGAAGATTAGCAATATACCAATCTAGCCACTTGCAAGCCTCGATGAGGAGGAAAGTTTGAGCGCAAGATTTGCAACCCGGCTTGGAAATAGACAAATAATAGTGGCAAAGGAAAGGTTGAGGTAGACCACAAAAAACTTGGCTAAGAACCATCCGGGAAGATTACATTGAAATGAATGTTTCATTGGATTAAACGAAAATGTTGGCAAAATGTTCCAACACATAAAATCATTTTGTTGCCCCATGTTTTTTTCAAATCATAAGACATTGCTTTTACTGTTACAGTTATCTTGTTGCCACATGCTTACTTTAACGCAATGGATTTTGTAAAAATAATAGTAATAATAATAATAATAATAATAATAATAATAATAAGAAGAAGAAGAAGAAGAAGAAGAAGAAGAATAAAAATAATAAGTTTTTTACTTGCAATAGATTATAGCGGTTTATTTTGTTTATATATTTTACTTACAAATAAAGTTAATTAGCCTTTATTAATTTTGCATTTTGAGTCAAAAATAAATTTACAAATTAAAAAGAATTTGTAGCAAAAATGTATTAATGTTAAAGAAATAATAATTGTTTAAAATAAAGAAACGAAACAAACGTTTTTTGCAATCAGTTATAAAGAAGTTGACCACACGGGTGCCGATACATTTGCTAATGGCCGACTATAACTAATTAACAGATGAAATGTGCTCGTGTTGTGTTTTTCATATATGTATGTATATATTTACAAAACACTAATCTGCGTTACAAGCGCAGTGTCAAATTACATTATAAAAATGTTATACCAGCTGGTGGTGGTGGTGGTGGTGGTGGTGATATAAACGAAGGAATCAATTATTGTTTTTTTTAAAAACAAACGTTTTGTGTTAAATGTAGGTCAAACTAAAAATGAAACCAACATTTTGTTTTTATTTTGTTTGAAATCAAGTAGATGGCATTTTATTTGGTACAAGTTTCTTAGTAAAGTTTTAGCGAGTTAACAAATTGGCTGTCGATCTGATTCCTGATTATCGATTGCTCTCGTATTGCTTACAACCTTGACGATTTTATTCGTTCATCTTAACTAGGCAGAAAGAAGGCGATCAAACAGAAGAACATTTATTAACAACACAAAATCAAACGTATTGCTAATGGAAGTTTTTATTGAAATTGATACAGCAAAGCAAAATATAAGAAATAATAATAACAATAATAATGATAATAATAATAATAATATTAATTGCTATAATTTTAAAAATGGATAAAAAAATTTAAATTACTTTTATTTATTTTCTCCACAAAATTAGGTTGAAAAAACGTACAGATCCTTATTTTAAGCGTTTTGAGAAAATTTTAGAAAACAGTAAATATTACCTAAAATATTAAAAATGTATGGCGTTTATTATCTACTTATATATATATATATATATATATATATATATATATATATATATATATATATATATATAATATAATAATATATATACATTTAATATATAATAGGTAATAATAATAATAATAATAATGATAATCATAATAATAATAATAATAATAATAATAATAATAATAATAATAATAATAATAATAATAATAATAATAATAATAATAATAATAATAATAATAATAATAATAATAATAATAATAATAATAATAATAATAATAATAATAATAATAATAATAATAATAATAATAATAATAATAATAATAATAATAATAATAATAATAATAATAATAATAATAATAATAATAATAATAATAATAATAATAATAATAATAATAATAATAATAATAATAATAATAATAATAATAATAATAATAATGATAATAATGATAATAATGATAATCATGATAAAATTAATTATAACAATTAAGCAATTAATAAAAAAGCATTTGAATTATTTTTATTTATTTACTCCACGTGTAGTAATTCTTTATTTATATTGTTACATGCACACTCTTTTACGCCAATACTCAATGCATTTTATTAAATAAACAATGGTTTAAATAAAACTATTACTACTTTTATTACAAAAAAATTCCATTTTTATTTAAACCACCGTTTTATAAACTATAATTTAAAATGTATACAGATATTATGTATTTTTATTTAAAAGGTAATTCACATCGACTTAATATTTCAAGTGTTTATTTAACCTTACAAAAAGCAGCAATTTTGAATTGGAAGTCGTAATGAATGACGTGCATGTGTCCTACCGCGTTGTTCAATGACTAATTCTGCCACCTCCCCCACCTCGGAAAAATCCTTTTAGTAATTATCAACTAATTATTAACTGTTGTTTTTTTCCCCTAACAAAAAATGTAATTATTTTTTAATTTAAATAAGCGTGATTTACTTGGTCAAATTTTTGTTCAATTGACGTACAGTGTTGTTGAATGAGTGGAACAGCTGTGCGATCATTCTTTATCCTTCTTTCACTAATCTAAAGTTGACCTAAAAATTCAAGCACATTATTTGTCTAAAATGATGTCAGTTAGCTTTTAGGGAAAAGGTGAATGAATGAATGGATGAATGAGTGAAACTAAATATTTTCCAATTTGTTTAATCCCCACATTGCTTACGATTTGGCCACGTTTTAAACCATTCACCCAATGGTCACTAATAAGTTGTTTAATTTTAAAAAGTAATTACAAAAACACAATTAAATTAATTTACAAACATGTAAGATTGTGGTGTGTACTTTTAAAAGAAAAGTCAACGGTGTTTTCAAGATTTTATCAGGTTTTAAGTGGTTTTAAGTAACCTAAATTGTTAAACTTATAATGTAGTGGGCACGGGTCCAGTCCCATTATCAAGACTGAACACAATGCATTTAGTTTAATTTCCAGCAGTTTAGCAGTACAACACTCGACTCGAACCTGAGTGGGGATGTATTTGATTCCTACCAACAGCATCAAATGTGGGCCCACGTTCGGCTTCGCTAAAATGTCCACTGCTGAAAGATATTTCTTGTAAAACTATTCAAAGTAGTATCTATATATATATATATATATATATATATATATACAGGGGCTAAAATGGGTTCTGTCAAAGTTAACACATTGACATTAATTGTCTTTCCTCACATCACTTAAGCATATTAGGCACATTAACATTTTACTAAAATAACCATTAAACATCACCAATAATTAAAATAATAAAATATTTTTTTTACAAATAGAATTACCAAATTCTCGCTTAGATTAAAAACACAGAATTTATACATTTCGACAAGATAAAAATACTACTACATTATTTGATTAAAAACAAATTATAATATAAAATATATAATATTATAATATATAGATAATGGATATAACCAAATTAAAAGATTTAGTAGTTCAGGAATAATCATGGTTTTTTATAACTTCTTTTAAACGTTTTGGATAGGAATCAACCAAATTATTGACATAATCTTATCGAATTTGATTTTAAACGTGCCTTGATTTTTATTCGATTCACCTCTCGTTTAAGATAACTAAAAAGATTTTTAATTACATTGAGGTCTGGGCTGTATGGAGGCAATCGAATGAAGCTCAGTTTTTTGCTATTTAAAAAATCTTTAGTCTAAACAATGAAAAAATGCCTTCAATTTTAAATTATGATAAAAAGGATGTTATCTTTTTCGATGTATGCACTGGACTATTATCTTCAACAACCACTAAATGCCTTGAAGGATTTGTCGTAGTTCAGTTCAAACAAATTATCGTCAGTAAAAAAAACGACCTTCAAAAACAAACTGAACGGTTAACATATATTTTTGCAAATTCCACACGTCTTTTTCCATGTTCCTCTGTTAAAGGAACTTTTTTAAATGTTTTCCTTAACTGCAGATTTGCCAATTTCATCCGATTGCCAATAAGTGAATATACAACATTTGGTTATTCCTTTTTTTGTATTTATTGAATAGGTTTCATTTTGTTTCTTTTTAATTTGATGATAATAAACGCATCATCTCGTTTACTCGTAGATGGTGCAGGTCCACTTCCTGCTGTTCTTAAACGCGTATAATCCTTTAAAATTCTGTATACAATCCTTGTACTTATCCCAAATAAATCAGCAATTTGTTCAATAATTAAACCAAAATTATAACTTTTATTTATTTGTTCGTAATTTTAAACTGTTAAGAAAAAGCTTGTACTATTTAAACTCATTGTAATCAACTGCCGTATGATTTCAAAATTGTGTTAAGGTTAAGGGATGAAATAAAAAGTTTGACAAGTCGATAAAACAAAAATGAGGAGTCAAATTTTAAAAATTTTTCTTTGATATTTTTATGTTACAATTGATTTTAAATTTTATGTACATACAACATTTTAAAACTAAGTAACTTGCTTTAAATAAAATGTATGCAGTAACGCGTACTGTGTTATGTAAACACTTGTAAAATCATGTAAAAATAATAATTTTCTTTGATGCGTGGTTGTTTTGTTAACCTAATATGTATATAAATTTTAAGTGTAACTAATACCATTTACCCATTTGAATGTTATTTATCCAAAATTTTGATTATAAAATCTTAAAAAACAATTAACTTCAAGTATTGATAGCCCATATTATTTTAGCATAATTACTGTTGAAAAAATATATCTCCCAAGTTAAAACAAAAAAATTTAAAATAAGATTTTATTGACACGTACCATATATATATATATATATATATATATATATATATATATATATATATACATGACTTTATACCAGTAAATGTTTAAAATGTATGTTTATATTTAGCATGGTGATATATAAAAATTGTGAAATTTACTGAAGAATAAATGAACTTGGTTTAAGATAGCCAGGAGCTCTGTAGTTGTTTTATCCTTGTTAGGAATCACTAGCAGTGCATACCTTACACATCAGAGATTAAATAAGAGCACTTTAAAATTTTAGTAAAAAAATGTCCGTAATGTAACGAACAAAAGTATTTTTACTTATTCCCATTATTCATTAAAAAAAATTGACTGCATTTTTTGAAATGTTACCATTGTAAGTTAATTAAAACAATATTAAAATTGACGTTAGTTTAGAAATATATAAAAAGTTGCTTAAATAAAATGATTTGTAACAAGTTAACTTTTACTTTACAAAACTTTAATAAAAATTAATTGAAATACTTAACAAAGTTTAAGTAATACGTTAAATTTTTAAATATTATGTTGATTAATAAGTGTGAAATTTTTATAGTTATTTAATTTATATTATGTTGTGTGACTACTCATAAGTAGTATATTACAAATATGTTAATTTTAAACAAAAATAATGAATTAAATTATTGATTTATAATGTATTTAAATGTTAATTTTCAATAATTTAAATGTAATTGTTTTAAAAACAATATTGAATAATTATTTATTTTGTTAGTAACTTATTTTTAAGGTAAATAACGAACTCTATGTACAATTATTGAGAACATTCGTGCAAGGAACGTAATTATATAAGCCTAGTGGTCCAGCAGTACAGTGCTCAACTCAAATTTAGGTGAGTATGACTTTAATTCTCACGACCGGCACCAAATGCGGGCACTCGTTCAATTGTGCTAAAATGTTTATTATTATATTATATGTATTATACAAAACCCTTTTGCTTTAAGAATAAGCATGGGGAAATAAGACAACAATTACAGCAAAACAACAACAACAATAACAAAGTCTCGTTGGCATTAAATATTCTGCAAATCGAAGATTGCGCTTTCTTTCGGCTTTTACTCAACCTTGTCATCTGGTAATTTTGCCATCCAGAAACGTTGTTGTTTGCCGGAATAGCGTCATCTTTCATTATTTCCGCAGTAGTATAAATTTTTACAAAGGTCAGGTTGTCAACCTTGCGCTCGAACCCTCCTCCTTTATCCAGGTTTGGGACTAGCTAGATTGAATCATTTCTAACCTAAACTAGGCGGAGTTGTTAAAATGCTTACTTGCTAAAAAATCTTTTCTGTAAAGCACAATAATAATAGGAAGAAGAATAAGAATAAGAATAACGTTTTTTAATTTACATAAATCCATTCTATTTTTTAGGCAAATAAAGTGAACTTGAATCCAATTAAACTTACTTTTTTTAAAGGTTGCTACGCTACATTGTTATACAAAACCAATGTGTCTTACTTATGAGTGTATACATATATAAATTCATTTTTATCCTTAAAATAATACTTTTACTATCCAAAGTATAAAATATTGGATCTGTTTATTAGACTTTATACTACACATAAGTGTAGTAGTGATTTTTTTAACCACTAGAAATGTATCGTTTTGGAAATAGGCTTCATATAACACTTTATTTTTTACCAATAAATGGTTGAGTTTTTATTGTTGTTTTACAATACCCAATGTCAAAACAATGTAATTTTTTAATTTACTTTATATAAAAAATAAATCTAATAAATATATATCTAAACTTACACTAATTAAAGAGCTAAAATAAATTATTTTGTCTTATTACCAAATAATTGAATTTTTAAAAACTAAATTTAACAAACTCCGTTTAGAAAAGTTCAAAAATGAACCAATCTAGCCAGTTCCAAGCCTGGAATAAAGGAGGAGGGTTCGATTGCAAAATTAACAACCTGGCCTCTGTAAAAAAATCTATATTGCTACAGAAACAATAAAAGGACGCCATTCCGGTGAACAATGGCAAAATGTGATAGCACGACTCAAATGACAGGGTTGAATGAATGCAGAAAGGAGGTTCAATCTTTGATTAAAGAAAATAAAATACGTAGTTAAATTATACGTTTACAGCCTAAAGGACTACTATGAACAGTTTTGGAATAAACAGTTGATAATGACAAAAAAAGGTTGGTAGACTACAGACAATTTAGTTAAGAATCAGTCGAGAGGATCTAATTGAAATAAATGTCTCATAGAGGATCAAACAAATATTTTGGCAAAATATTTGAATACATGGAATCGCTTTGTTGCCCCATGTTCTTTTTAAATTACGGGATATTGCTTTTGTTTTTAATCTAATTGATATCTGGTTGCTCCACTCTTATTTTACAGCAGGAGGGGTTTGTAATAATAATAATAATAGCAATAGTAATATTAATAATAATAATAATCAAACCAATCTATTTTAATTGTTTTTTGCTTTTGCCTACATACATATTGATTTGCTTGTTGGTAATTTTAGTAAGAAAATATTTCTGCATTTATTTGAAGTGTTGTACTTGAGAAACAAGTCAACCTACGTTGGTGCGATTGCTTCAAGGTCAAATAACTTTAAAAATTAATCAAATGTGTTAGCTACAGTTTCAAAAGTAATTGATTAAGTTTTTGCACTTTTAAATTGTTACGTTTTTATTCCAACTTAATGTTGTGCTTTATACTTTATACTTTATTTATTTAAAGCGCTTTCATTCTAAAGAGAATTATTATTATTATTATTATTATTATTATTACTATTATTATTATCATTATTATTATTGCTTATTATTATTACAAAACCCTTTAGATTTAAAAATAAGCATGAGGCAATAAGATAACAGTTACAGCAAAAAACAACAACAATAAAGTCCCATAATTCAAAACGAACATGGAACAACATAATTTTTCCATATGTTCGAACATTTGGCCAAACATTTTGTTTGATCCCATAATCTTTCTGAATAATTCTTAGCCAAGTTTTCTGTAGTCTATCAATCTTTCTTAACATTTTCAATTGTTTCTTCTAAAAGCGTTTTTGCTATTCTTTTGGAAGGTAAAGGTAGAATTTGATCATGTAATTTTCTTCATCTAATTGTAATGATGTTATGTAGTGAGCACGAGTTACTTCTTCTTATAATCATTAAAATTGTCTCATACAATTAAACATAAAATTTTAAGCATCGAAATCTTAAGCTTTATTTCAATTTCTCCAAACTCTATTGTTACAATCATACTTTCACTGTTTACTGTAGCTTTATAGAGTGGTATCCTGTTGCTGTTTCTATAGTAATTGTTTTTTGAAAAAAATTAGGTTGCTAACTTTACGATTGTTGGTGCTGGTGTTAATGTTGTCTTGTTTCCCTATAATTTTTAGAGCAAAAGTGTTTTGCAATAATAACACGAGAAATCATAAGTTAAAATATTGATATAATACTAAGTGTCTCTGATGGAAATAGTAAAATTATGCCTAAACTAAACGAAATAAGGCAGTACAGCTTAGACGTATTAAAAATAATACAAATTCAGCAATTATTTTAAACGCTTTTTTTCAATTTATAAAAAAGGATATTTTGAAGCTTGAATTATTTAATTGATGCTGTAAAATACTCAAATGCTTCATGTTAATAATAATTGATAAATTGACATATGTACAATATTGTTTATTGTTTATTTGCTTATCAACGTGCTTGAAGTCAGACAAATGATCACGTGGTTATAATTTATATTCAATTTATTTTGATTAATTGCTACAAATTAACTATTGATTAAGTTATTTTTTTTAAACAATTTGATTTATTATTTCCAAACCCATTTACTCTGAAGAGCATGAAGCAGCAAGATTGTTCTATGCAATTGTACATTAAAATATTGACTCTAAAGATTGTGTATATAGATTGAAATTCTATACGGATTATGCCAAATCCATCCATCGGAATCATTCTACTTTTACATAGTTGCCGTAGTTTAATAAAACGGTATCCTTTTGCCGTTCTTTATCAGTACTTTTTATAAAGACCAGGTTGCTAATCTTGCGCTAAAACTTTCCTCCTTTTTCAATCACACTTGGGATTGGCTACGGTGGAGTTCTTCTTTGTAGTAGTTGGCTAAAAAACGTCTTTTTGTTGTTTTGTTTTAGAAATGCGCCTTAAATGACCTTTTCTAAAGCAATAAAATTGCCTATCAGTCATAATTTTTCTTTTTTTAAGTATCTATAATTGACTAGTCACATTATTTGACATCTAATACAAAAGATTTTTTGTGTTCTAACTTAGCTTCGCATTGACAAGATAGCGTACAAAATGGAATCAAATTAGCAGGTAGCAATTGACACCGTTAATACTATATCTAAAATGTTTAAAAAAGATTTCATTGTTGTATTGGTTTAATTATAATAATAATAATAATAATAATAATAATAATAATAATAATTATAATTATTATTATTATTATTATTATTATTATTATTATTCTATTATTATTGGTAGACCACAAAAAACTTGGCTAAAAACTATTCAGGAAGATCTAATCAAAATGAATGTTTTATGGGGGATCAAATAAAGCTTTTGGCAAAATGTTCAAAATGTTCAAAATACATAGAAAAATTTTTTGTCTCATGTTGTTTTTGAATTACGGATTTTTGTTGTTGTTTCTAGCCGTTATTGTTATCCTATTGCCCCATGCTTATTTTTAAAACAAAAGGGTTTTGTACCGGAGTTGTCTAGCGGTACAGTGCTCGATTTGGACCTCAGTAGGCATGGGTTCGAACTGCACCACCGGCACTAAAATGCGGGCCTACGTACAGCTTTGCTAAAATGTCCACTGGTAAAAAATGCGTTTCTTGTAAAACATTCAAAGTAATAAACAAAATAAAAAAATAAAAATAAATAATAATAATTATTATTATTCCCTTTTAGCTTTTCCATCTTTTGGATAAAAGTAACTGTTTTTGGTCATTATTTTCTATTTGCTTCTTTATCAAAGCAGTTGGAAGCATTGCAGTCATTAAATAGTTTTAGCGTAATGTCGCAAACCCTCCTCCTTTATCTAGACTTGGGACTCGCTAGAATGGTTAATTTCTAATCCTCACTAGGCGGAGTCTAGTGTTCCACCAGTATGCTATATTAATATATACTTTTATTTATTTATTTTATTGAATTGTGATTGGTTAAATGTTGTTCAAGAAACATTTTGCCAAGTAAACATTTAGCGATGTCAAACGATGGGGGCCTGCATTTAATGCCAGTGAAAGCAGTCAAACCCATGGTTGCACAGGTCTGGACCTCGGCGGGCATGGGTTCGAATCCCATTACCGGCACTGAAATGCGGGCCCACGTTCGGCTTCGTTAAAATGCCCACTGCTGAAAGATGTTTCTAGTAAAACATTCAAAGTAGTAAACATAAAATAAAATAGATAAATAAATAATTTTAATCAATATTTAGGTGACCTTGTTATCTTTTACAAACATATGGATATCGTTTATTGGTTAAAAAAAGTTGACCATGTTTGTTGAGTATAAAATGTTTCATATATATATATATATATATATGGGTAAGCATGAGCTCCATGCCTACCACCGGCACTAAATGTGGGCCTTCGTTCGGTTTAGCTAAAATGTTTACTGTTGAAAGATGTTTCCCATAAAAGATTTAAAAAATTTTTTAATTTGGAATTATTGAATAAATAATACAATTACAAATATGCATTCTTTTTACAGTGTTTAACTACAAAAAATTATCAACTTTAAAAGTTTAGCTATTTGTCTTACAAATTAAAGTCACATTTTTTAAAAGACGGTAAATATTTATTTTAAAGCTGTCTAATGTAACTTGTTGAAGTTGTTTTTACCTATTCAAAATACATTTCTTCCAAATGAAATCAGAACGCAGCAATCAAAAACAAACCCAATTGATGTCGGTTGCAAAAAGGAGCCTAACTAAATGCTACTTAAAAATTAACATGTCAGCAAACTACACAGTAGTCCAGCAGTCCAGCGTTTGATTCGAATCTGAGTAGGCATTGGGATTCGATTGTCCACTAGATGCGGGCCCATGTTCGGCTTCGCTAAAACGTCTACTGTTGAAAAAATGCGCGCTTCCCGTACAACATTTAAAGCAGCAAAAACTCAACAAAAGGAAAAGCACGATTTTGATTGCCGTGTCGACTTTTCAAAAAACAGAATTTTTATTGCCAAAAATTCGAACTACAATGTTGTTGTTGTTGTATGCCCTTCAAAACCAAAGGATTATTTTGTAATTATGAAATAATTCAAAACAAAAACAACATTTTTTCAATATTCTGGTATTAAACAAACTAGAATGAAAAAATATAGTTCACCATTTTACGCTAATATATCTGAATTGGACATAAAACACGGGGATGTACAACAGAAGAAAAATTTATGCTGACTGTTTTTTTTTCTTTTTTAAAAAAACACCATTTCATGTTCTCCTTTTCGTTTGTCAAATTAATACAAAACTTGTAATTTATCAGAGTGATGTGTATTGCTTTATTCTAACACACACATACATATATATATATATCACAAGATGCGCTGTAAATGTATGTACAACAACGGATTATCAAAATAATTGCTCAAGTCAAATTTAAAATACAAATTGATTTTATTTCACAATATTGAGCGCGTTCATCTCCAGATGCCATAGTAGACAAAAAAATAAAATGCTTTTTGTGTTCACATTGACAAAATACATTTAATGTGTGAGTAGTCAATTATATAACTACAAAATAATCTACGTAATGTGCCAATGATTTTGCTTTGCAATGAAATAAAAAATTTAAACAATTTCAAATTACCGACATTTACACACACACACACAAGCACACATATTGGTACAAATGCTTACACATTACATTTCGCTTTTAAACAATTTCTTATCAACAAAATCGATAATTTGATTTTTTTTTTCAAATGAAAGCACAAGATAAAAAATTAAATTCCATATTCTTTCGGCTGCACACGATGTGCCGATGATGCACCATTTAGTGCAGCAGTTGCATGCGAAGCAGCGGGATAGAGTGATACAGCTAAAAGCAATTCATCAGGTGTAGTTAGTGCTATTCTATTCAAATGTGAAACTTTGGTTTCCGCATTTTCGACTTTTTTGATACTTTTTTGCTTTTCCAACTTCGTCGCTGGACTGCTGTCTTCCGGTTTGTTAATTTTTGACGGATAATAGCCGTTTCGAATAAAGAAATAAATTTGATCAATTTCATCATACAAGTCGTCCAATTCCTCGGGAGTCATCGATTCACAAGTGGCGGGCTTTGAAGATGATGATGGTTGTTGAATTTTTGATGCACAAGATTCGCGCGGTTCTCGTGTAATATCCTGCATATGCCTGACTAAATAATTGAGGGTATCGAGAGGATGTACAATGTTCAAAAAATTGAGCGCTTGCGTTCGATGGTTGGCCATTTTTTTCAAATACTCCGAATTTTTACAAGTCCCCACTTGAAACAAATGATCGTCCAACATGGAAGGAGTAATTAGAAACAACCGCTCGGGACTGTCCATCGGCGTAATAATCAATATATCGCCTCGGTATAACGAATTTAGTCGAAAAAAGTGATAGTCTGTCAACGCCAGTGTCGAATTCATCTTGAAGCTGTTGAATAACTTTTGATTATTCGACCACGTGGGTGAATTCGAAACGTTTGTTTTCGATTTACTTGCTTGTTGATGTTGTTGGTAAATAGTGGTAGACTGAGGAGTAGTTGTAGAAAAAAGACAAGGCTTAATGGACAAAGGAAGTCTAAATTTGCGTAACATTCTCGATACCGTATGGACACCGGAAATGTTTTCGGGACCCGCTATGAGCGACAAAGCCAATTTGGAGTTGTAGACGGATGGTGCCGAATCTTCGACGCCCAAATAAATAAGTCGTGAGCACATTTTCGACTTGGAGCTGTCGCTGGTCCTATCCGACTTGTAGCCGCGTTCCAAGAACAAAAGCAATCCCATTTCTTTCATTTTTTTGCCACGTTTTAGTAAACAATTTGGCAAATAGGCGATATAGCGCAGTATTGATCCCATTTTTACGTTGTCAATTTTAGAATTGCTTAGTGTTTCTTGACTCGATGCTGTAGCCAAGAAGTCGGAAGGTAGGGCCGGAAAGGTCATTTCTTTAAATTTGGCCAATTCGTATACTTCGGGTATGATTAGTGACTTGGGAGCTACTTGACAGCGTAATTCTTGTCGAACTAAAAACAAACTGGATTTGGTACGTCGAACTTGTTCGGGAGTTGTTAAATAGGGCGTAGCCATGTGATTTTCGTTTAAAACTTCAAACCATCCAAGACACTGTTTGAATAGAATGAGTTTGGCTTGAACTTCGCATGTGTTGGGCGGACAGGGACCGTTGTAATGCTTTGAAAGAGGCTGCCAATATTCCCACGTGGCTGAAGCCAAGTAGGTGTCCAATACGGGAAACAACATGAGGAAGTTGTAATTCCGCAAAGCACAACGGCAGTCGGAACGTTTGCACGTAGTCTTGATGAGATAGACCGTACCGGGACTGTTCGATCGGAAGTCGGCGACGAGGTTTGACAACGGCTCGCCGGGTGTAGAAGACCAAATCAATTCTGATTGAAAGTTGGTAGATCTAAATAAAAAAGATATAAATATCGATTTGTTTATTGGTAAGTATTTTCAAGGTTATTTGAATATACCAGTAGAAATTATTGATTAATAATTAGAGTTCTGTCTCTGTTTTTGATTGCTCATTCAAAATCCATTTGCTCCAAAGAGCATAAGACAACAAGATTGTTCCATCGACTCGTATATTAAGTTTTCAACTTTGAAGGTCGTGCAAATTGAAGATTGAAATTCTATTCGAATTTCGCCAAACATCGTTATCGGAATCATGCTGTTTTTACAGGGGCAAAATAGGCAGTGTCAAAATTAACATATTGAAATTGATTGATTTTCCTCACATCACTTAAGCATATTAGGCACATCAACATTTTACTAAAATAACCATTAAGCATCACTTCAGTACTAATAATTAAAACAATAAAAATAACTTAAAGCATTGGGTTCCCTTTATAATTCTAAATAAAAATATAAGAAGACGTAAACTGTGAGATGAATTTATTTCGTATATTCTCGTCAGTCACAAACATATAACATTTTGGTATATACATACAAAAAAGGAGGGGTACAGATAACATTTAAATTAGTACAACTCAAACATTTACATACAATCATTACGACCAAGCTAAGTTCAATGTAGTGACGAACTGTTTTTGTGCACACAAAGCAGGTTTCAATGTGTGAATATAAACAGATTCGAGAATTTTCAACATATTCGAAGCTGGAGAAGTAATTAGCACTTTAAAACAATTTTTAAAGTTGATTTGATGTTTGGTTTGTAGTAAGTGACGTAATATGGAGGATGTGGATGAGTGTTCACTTCCGCTTGACCTATTATTGATCCAGTTTGGAATGTGTTCTTTAGCCCGATTGGATAAGCGACGCATTGTCCTGCTTTGTGTGTACAGTTCGTCACTACATTGAACTTAGCTTGGTCGTAATAATTGTGTGTAAATGTTTGAGTTGTACTAATTTAAATGTTATCTGTACTTTTTTTGTATATATATATGTTTGTGACTGACGAGAATATACGAAATGAATTCATCTCACAGTTTACGTCTTCTTATATTTTTATTTGGAATAAAAATAATATTTTTTAACAAACAGCATTACAGAATTCTCGCTTAGACTAAAAACACAGAATTTACACATTTCGACAAAATAAAAATACTACTACATTATTTGATTAAAAACAAATTATAATATATAATATATAATATTATAATATATAGATAATGGATATAACCAAATTAAAAGATTTAGTAGTTCAAGGAATAATCATGGTTTTTTATAACTTCTTTTAAACGCTTTGGATAGGAATCAACCAAATTATTGACATAATCTTGTCGAATTTGATTTTTTAACACAATCAATTTTTTCTTTGAACGTGC
The DNA here is from genome assembly GCA_025895645.1 of Cardicola forsteri. NCBI lineage: Eukaryota > Metazoa > Platyhelminthes > Trematoda > Strigeidida > Aporocotylidae > Cardicola > Cardicola forsteri. The sequence continues at coordinate 341,346 of JAKXYG010000527.1, read as the reverse complement.
CTTGATTTTTATCCGATTCACCTCTCGTTTAAGACAACTAAAAGATTTTTAATTACATTGAGGTCTGGGCTGTATGGAGGCAATCGAATGAAGCTCAGTTTTTTGCTATTTAAAGAATCTTTAGTCTAAACAATGAAAAAATGCCTTCAATTTTAAATTATGATAAAAAGGATGTTATCTTTTTCGATGTATGCACTGGACTATTATCTTCAACAACCACTAAATGCCTTGAAGGATTTGTCGTAGTTCAGTTCCAAGAAATTCTTTGAAAATGGCTATAAATTTTGAGTTCTTGAAATAGCTACTTGTTTAACTCTATTTTGGCAGTTGTTTGAACTTAATTCCATAATATCCATAAATACATAATGGATGCGAAATCTTTTTAACGATAAAATTATAGCCTTGAAGAAAATCGGGACCTTAAATAGCCGTGGATTGCACTGTCCATGGTTCGTAATTTAAATCACACCCGTCAGTAAAAAATCGATCTCTAAAAACAAAATACATTTTTGCAAATTCTACACATCTTTTTCTATGTTGGGCTGTCAACGGAACTTTTGTTAACGCTTTTTTTGACTGCAAATTGGCTGATTTCATCCAATTGCGCATAAGTGAATATAAAAAATTAGTTAATTCTTCGTTATGTATTTGTTTAATGGGCTTCATCCTGTTTTTTTTTCAATTTGGAGATTATAAACATATCATCTTGTTTACTTGTAGATGGTGCAGGTCCAGTTCCTGCTGTTCTTAAACGCGTATAATCCTTTATAACTCTGTATACAATCCTTGTACTTATCTCAAATAATCAGCAATTTGTTCAATAATTAAACCAAAATTATAACTTTTATTTATTTATTCGCAATTTTTTAGAAGTTAAGGAATAGCTTCCATTATTTAAACTTACGTGATGGAACCCCGATGAAACTTGTAAATCTCCTACGTGCTATGTACAAGAACTCAACTGCTGTAATCCGCAATTGCAACAAATCTACTACAAAGCCGTTCAAAATTCGCAGTGGTGTCCGTCAAGGCTGCGTGGCTGCTCCACTTTTGTTCAACTATGCAATTGATGCTATATTTGCCAAGGTCTCTGGACAAATGGAAGGCGTGTATGTTGGTACAAAGCCCATCACCGACTTAGAATATGCTGACGATGCTGTTGTGCTAGCTGAAAATGAAGATCAACTACAGAGAGCATTGGATTTTTTTGTAATCGTTTCCGATAAATATGGCCTAAAGATCAATCCCAAAAAATCAGTCATCATGACGTCACAGGCTCCTGATGCGAGGATTATATTGAATGATGTTGTGCTTCCCAATGTAAAGCAATTTACGTATCTGGGCTCTTCGATTATTTCTGACGGAGGTTCATCTGACGAAGTAAATCGACGAATTTGTTTGGCTGCTGCTGCGTTTGGGAAACTTGCTAATCCATTATGAAAACGAAAAAACATCAATCCAAAGACAAAGATGAACATTTTCTCTTTATTGGTTCGCACAGTGCTTCTATACGCAGCTGAAACCTGGACTCTTACAGGGTCTGAGATTATAAAGCTTAACAAATTTGAGGCAAGATGTCTCAGATACATTTGGCACAACACTCATTTTGCATCATCCATATAAAAAAACTGGACAAAAAATATAAGTATCCACCAAATTCAAGATGACCTCCAATTCCATGAACTTCCTTCCTTGGTATCGCGACAACGTAGATTGCGCTGATTTGGTCACGCTCTTCGTAAAAATCCTGATGCAATCTCACGTTTAGTAACTTTGGCTTATCCAAATGCCGATTAAAAAAATGGAAAGGTGGTCAGAAACATACTTGGATGGACGCTGTTCGAGACAATCTTCACCTTATTTTGGTCGGGACTTTATCTTGGGAACAATGGCAAAGTCGCTGGACTAACATATCTGTGCTCGCTTCCAAAAACCGTAAACAATGGAGGGGAATTATTCGTAGTGCTTTGAGAACTTGGAACTAATAAAGAGGTGGCTTTGCCACCAACTTTTGTTGTTGTTGTGTTAAACTCATTAAAATCAACTGCCGTAAGTGTTTAAAATTGTGCCAAGAGTAAAATTAAAAATGGGTCAAGAAAACAAAAATGGGGGGTTGAGTATTAAAAAAAAAATTTTTATCTATTCACACCATAATTAATGTTCAAGTTTATATACATACAAAATTTGAAAACTAATCAATCTTCTTTAAATAAAATGTATGCTGTAACATGTGCTGAGTTATGTAAGTACTTGTAAAATTATGTAAAATATAATAATTTTCTTTAAAATTATTGTGGCGTAATCGCTTAATGCTATTAACTTAATATGAATATAATTTTTAAGTGTAACTATTACCATTTACCCATTTGAATGTTATTTATCCGAAAATTCCAAGATACTTAACTTAAAAAACAATTAACTTCAAGTATTGATAGTCCATATTATCTTAGCATAATTACTTTGTTGAAAAAAATATATCTCTCAAGTTAAAACAAAAAAAGAGAGTTTATTGACAAGTTCCATTTTGGACTCTGTACTTCTTTGCCATAATAATGTCCGTTTTTGTTTTCTTTTTTCCAGAGACGTTAAGCTCAAAACCCTCTTCCTTACTCAATCGAATTTGGAACCGGCTACGGTTATAGTAACACAATTTAAAGTAATGTTTACTAGAATATAGTAGTTTGGTAACATGGTATTACAAAATACAAAAACGCAATTTTTTGTTTTTAATCACTTGCATCAATGCAATTTCCGATCGTAGCTTATGTTTTTCTTGAGACACAAGGACAATTCAAGCTGAGGAGGAGAACAATTATCAATCTTGGCAAAATACAATTTTTTAAATGACAGTAAACATTAAAAGTACTTTTTCTAAATTGTATTATTTTAAAAAGGTTAAAATTATGTGCACTTTTAATCGTATTCATTTGTATGTACATTTGGAAAAATTACAGTTTTTGTAAACAAAATAGAAACTAAGCTTGGAGTTAACAGTTTGTAAACTGGTAAAAATATCGTATTATAAAACAAGTAATAGGTGAATGATGAACACAAATAATCCAAATTTAATGTAAAAACTTATTGTCAAAAATAAAAATGCATTTAAGAGGATGGAATAAAATAAAATTGCAATTGTATTTTTTAAATGTTTGAACCCTTTATCGCAAAAGCAATTTAAGCTCAAGTTTTATTAGAAATGGCTTATTAATGTTATATATTTGGCGGCAAGGAGGAAGCGAGGTCGATAAAATTTAGTAGACTGGAACGGTAACATCAGATAGTAGATAGTCGATATCTACCGATAAGCTTGTTTATGATGGATTACAATGAAAGATTTTCGTTATTATTATAAACACTATAATAATAGTAATAACAATAATAATGCTTAGAGTTTATAATAAAACAATTAATTTATTATTATCTTTTTCAAAAACCCAGTTAAAGTAGCAAAATAAAATTTACACAGATGCAATATAAGATTGTTTTAATACCTTATTTTATTTTCGATTTGCGATTACTCTGTTATTCTTTACCTACGTTTAATAACAATAGGTATAGTCAGTTTTAATATGCATTTTATACAATACATGTGTTTTTGAATTGAATTAAAATTATTTTACAAAATTGAAAAAAATGAGTATATCTACAATTGTCTGTCTATAAAAGAAATGTAATGTTTATTTTATCAATGATGGTAACCTAGCGACAAAAATAATTTAATTTAAAGTCAGATATTGTTCATAGAATAAAAATAAAATTGACTTTCTTCAAATTGGAAAAAAGTTTTTTTGCAGGTCAAATGCGAAATAGACTGAAAAATGAAAAACCACCGCCACACAACTTATGTTTTTATGTGTTGCCTGTTCATATAATACATATGACAGTCCAAATGCTGGAATAAATCAATAGTTGAATCACGTGAGTGTATAATGTATATTATAAGCAAATAATATGATTAGTTGTTGCAAAATCAATAAATTAAAATAATTGCAATTTTTTGATTTAGGCTCCAACAATTCAGTTGATAAATCAATTGCACAAATATAAAATAAAACATTTTTTTAATATTTAAATTTGAGAGTGCCACGGTATGTACTAAATAAAAATATTTAAAAAATTATGATAAAAAATATTAAAAAACAACAGCACCAAGATTTTTGTTTAAAATGTTGAGTTTTAAAATTGACTTTCAATTAAAAATAAAATAATGTAAATAGTAAAATTTTTGTTTTTAAAAGTAAAAGTATCGATTTATTTAACGAATTAACAAAAGTGAAACGTTATAAACAAAAAAATACTACTTGTTTCAAACTTGAGCAATTTTGAGTAATATGTTAATAAGTACTAACATTTTTTAATGCACACTTTATATTTAATTTTTTCAGTATTGCATTGTATTTAAGGAAAATAATTAATTTTTTATTTTCATATTTTATATACAACTTACTTGTGGTTTTTAAAGTTGTCAAGGGAAAAACCACTAAAAGATTAAAAATTGTTTATTGGTTTTTGAAATATATATAATTTTGTATTTTTAAAATTAAGAAACATTTTGACATATAAAATACATTTGGTGTTAGTTTTTTGAAAAAAAAATTCTATAATGAAAATATTGGCTCTATGTGATCCCCATACCTTTAATTATTTTAAGTTCAAAATTTTTGTTGCCTATATTTTCAATTTATGTATAAGATTAATTAATTTAAGAAAATAAATATTATTTAATTGCACATTTTCAAAATCCATTGTATGTTTTATCTAAAAATAGGTTTTTACACAAACATACTTTTACATTATACATATAATTGATGAGTAATTGGTCTATTTTTAGAATAGTTTAATAGAAACAATTTAAAATTAACCTTTCTTCAAAAACACAGTCAATCTTAAATTAGAATTGTTAGATTCACTTAAATAATAAGTATAGTTGGTTTTAAATCGACCAGGAGTACTGATTATTGTAAATAAAATAAAATTCTTCAAAAACCCATTAATAAATATAACCGAACTGTGCTATATAAGAATATTACACCTGGTAACATGCGAAGTCCTATATAATAAAGCCCTAATGAAAAGGTTCACTTACTTGCTAAAGCGGTAGTAACGTAGCAGCATTTGAGGACACTGGGCAATTAGAATTAATCGACCTGGTTTTAAGTCAACCAGGAACACTGTACAGCTGTTTCATCCCTATTTAAAATTATCAGCAGTGTATACCTTTCAAGTTTTCCACACACACACACACACATGAACTTTAAACCATGCCTTATCTGGTGTCAGGTTAGTGTCTTTAACAACTGAGCTACCGGTGGACGACCTTAACTTTGTAAATTTATTATAGTGAATATGGCAATTCTAAATAAAATAAAACCTCTTAAAAACCCATTAATAAATTTTTGATTAATCAGTCCTATTATTTTTAAATTAATGGATAACTCAAATAAACAAACACTTCATACTAATATTTATAATATATAATATATAATGTAATATACTTATATAAGTAAACAAAAAATATTAGCAAAACAACAGATTAATGATTTTATTATTATAAAATAGTTGAAATTTTTTTTCAATAAAAAATTTCTCATATTGGACTACGATAAAATGTATAAAATTATTTAATTTGTGTTTTAAAATATGTCATAAAAGAGTATCCACTTAGTCATATACAAAAATTTGTATATAAAAATATTAATTGCATATTTTTAAACCAGAAATTAGATTCCCAATTATTAAATCACTATTACTAGTGTTATATATTAGTATCAGTGCACTTGGCATATAACAGTTGTATATATATATATATATATATATATATATATATATATATATACTGGGTCTAAAAGGGTACTTGTCAATAAACTCTTATTTAATTTCTTTTTGTTTTATATCTTTTTATATATATATCTTTTTCAATAAAGTAATTATGCTAAAATAATATGAGCTATCAATACTTGAAGTTAATTGTTTTTTAAGTTTTTTATACTAATACATATTTATGTATCTTGAAATTTTTGGATAAAAAGCATTTAAATGGATAAACGGTAATAGTTGCACTTAAACATTGTATACATATTAAGTTAATAACATAAAATGATTACGCAGCAATCATTGGAAAGAAAATTATTATTTCCTTACATAATTTTACAAGTGCTTACATAACTCAGCACACATTACTGCATACATTTTATTTAAAGAAGATTGATTAGTTTTCAAATTTTGTATGTATATAAAATTGAACATTAATTATGATGTGAAAAAATCAAAGAAAATTTTTAAATACTCGACCTCCCATTTTTGTTTTCTCGACCTATCAAACATTTTCAGTTGAAGCTTTAACCTTGGCACAATTTTGAACATCTATCGTTCGTGATTACAATGAGTTTGAATGGTGGAGTGGTAAAAATTATGAATAAATAAATAAAAGCTATAAATTTTGGTTTAATTATTGAACAAATTGCTGATTTATTTGAGATAAGTACAAGGATTGTATACAGAGTTATAAAGGATTATACGCGTTTAAGAACAGCAGGAACTGGACTTGCACCATCTACGAGTAAACGAGATGATTCGTTTATTATCACCAAGTTAAAAAGGAACAAAATGAAACCTATCCAACAAATACAAAAAGAGGAATTACCAAAATTTCCATATTTACTTATTCGCAATTGGATAAAGTCAGCCAATTTGCAGTTAAGGAAAACATTAAGAAAAGTTCCTTTAACAGCAGAATATAGAAGAAGACGTATGGAATTTGCAAAAATATATGAAAACCTTCCAGTTTGTTTTTGGAGATTGGTTTTTTTTACTGACGAGTGTACTTTGAAGTACGAACCATATGCAATAAAGTCTACGGTTATCTGTTGTCCCAATTTTCTTCAAGACTACAATTGCATTGTTAAAAAAGTTGCACATCTATTATGTCATTATGGATATTTTGGAATTAAGTACGAGCAACTACCATGATGAAGCCGTTTAAACAGCTTGGAATATATATCTATTTTCAACGAATTTTTTAAGTCTGAATTACGACAAAATGCTTCAGGGTATTTGGTGGTTGTTCAAGATAATGCTCCGGTGCATACGTCAAAAAAGGTAACTTGGTTTTTATCATAGATTAAAAATTAACGCATTTTTTTGTTTAGACTAAATGTTTAGACTAAATAGCAATTGCTTCCATACAGCCCGGACCTCAATGTAATTGAAGACATTTTCAGTTATCTTGAACAAGAGGTAAATCAAATGGAAAATCAAGGTACACTTAAAAAAATTGATTATATGTTGAACAATCGAATTCCACAAGATTTTATCAATAATTTGATTGATTCCTATCCAAAGCGGTTAAAAGAAGTTATAAAAAACCATGGTTATTCCTTGAACTACTAAATTATTAAATTTGGTGATATCCATTATCTGTATATGTACATATTTTATATTATAATTTATTTTTAATCAAATAATGTAGTAGTATTTTTATCTTGTCAAAATGTATAGATTTCAGGTTTTTAGTCTTAGCAAGAAGTTCGTGTGAGGAACATTAATCAATTCCAATGTATTAACTTTAACAGAACCCATTTTAGCCCCTATATATATATATATATATATATATATATATATATATATATATATATATATATATATGAACAATAAATTTAAATATTTATAAAAATAAACATAATTAATAATGATTTGAATATTTAACTAGAAATAACGATGGCAGTATATTCATTTGAAAATGAGCAGTAACCAAGTGTTTAAAAATTATATAACAATGTTACCTTTTATAATATTTGACGGTCTACTATTAACTCTGACAAAGGAGATTAGAAATAAACTATTCTAGCCAGTTTCAAGTTTGAATAAAAAGAAGCGTTTAAGTGCAAGGTTAACAACTTGGCTTCTGTAAAAAAATCCATATTGCTAAAGCAACAAAAAAATAGACGCCATTTCAGAAAACAACGGTTAAAAAATGATAACATAACTCAAATGACAAAGTTGAGTAAAAACCAAAAAGAAGGTCAATCTTCGATTTGAAAAAAGTTCACTTAAACGAAAAAAATGACTCGGTCAAATTCTACCGCCTGAAAGACCAGCAAGAATGGTTTTGGAATAAACAATTGATAATGACAAAAGAAAGTTGAACTAAACGACAGAACCATTCGGAAAAATTTAATTGAAATAAATATCTTATGAGAGGTCGAACAAACATATTGGCAAAATGTTTAAATACATGTAATCACTTTGTTGAATTATGGAACTTTATTGCTGTTTTTGCTGTCTTGTTATCTTGTTACCCCATGCCTAGTTTAACGCAATAGGGTATTTTGGCAACAATAATAATAATAATGAGAATAATGATTAAAGAAATAATAATAATAAAAAAAATAATAATAATGATAATAATAATAATAATATTAATAATAATAATAATAATATTACAACCATTTCAAAAATTAATGCAAAAAATTACAAAAGTATTAAATCTAAATTTGTTTGCTATGTCCGATTGTTTCTTCGTAAAAATAAATATTGAAAATTAAAAATTATGTCAAGTACTTAATAGTTTCTTTACATATACTTATAAATATTTATTTTAAATGGCTGAGTCGGCCAAAATAGCATATTTTAAAAGCTGCTTCTATATTAACGTGGGTAATAAGTTGAAGTTACATAATTCTTTATGATAATTAGCCTATTATTATTTCGTGTAGTTAATTTCATTAAAAAAAGAACAATAACTAACTCTTAAAATTGATACTAAACGTACATTCAAATCTGCTCTGATAGTAATGTCATAATAATTTTCAAAATAAATATTTAATTATTCTAATCTATATAAATAAAAAAACAAAAATAATTTTTAAAAGATTTTAAATAAAAATTTTAAAACAAATCGAATAAATTATTATTTACGTTTAACCTTGAGATTCCGCTATGTAGTTGTTCGAGAGGTTTTAGTTAAATAATCACATTTTGCGGTCATTATTGTAGGAGGTATAGTAATAATAATGATAATAATGTTAGTAATATTAATAATAATAATAATAATAATAATAATAACAATAATAATGATAATGATAATAATAATAATAATGATATTAGCAATAATAATGATAATAATAATGTTAGTAATATTAATAATAATGATAATAATAATAATTTTAGTAATAATAATAATAATAATAATAATGATGATGATGATGATGATAATAATAATAATGTTAGTAATAATAATAATACTACTACTACTAATAATAATAATGATATTAGTAATAATAATGATAATAATAATAACAATAATAATAATAATAATAATGATGATGATATTAATAAGAATAATGATAATAATAATAATAACAATAATAATAATAATATATTTATAATAATAATAATAATAATAATAATAATAATAATAATAATAATAATAATAATAATAATAATAATAATAAATAATAATAATAACTATTGGTCTAATAGCTCAACGTTGCACTCAAATTTGGGTAAGCATGAGTTTTGGTTCACTAGATTCAGGTCCTTGTTTAGATTTGCTCATTGTCTACTAGCCCAAAATGTGTTTCCCGTAGATCATCCAAGCACTAACAACTGAATACAAACATATTGTAACACACAAATTACGACAATTAAGTCGCTTCCTTCCAAATACAAATCCCAAAATAGTACAATCCTACTAATTTGATTAGGACTATTATTTAACCATCGGCACTAAATTCCGATTCTCGTTCAAAATGTTTACAAGTTAAAAATACTTGTAACAATACACTTTCGTAATAAATAGAATAATTGAGAAAAAAAACGTTACATCAAATATACTTACTCGTCTTCATTTAAATCGGATACTTCTTTTTTTGAAATATCACTGGGAAGTTCACACAGTTCGCCTGTAATTGACGTTTTGTGAGTCATTAATTTGTCATCCTTTTCTTCTTCATTGTCATCGCCAGTCAAATTCCAAATACTTTTGTTCATTTTTTGCAAATTGGATGACAATTGATCGTCTGGATAATGTGCAGTTGGTCGAAAAGTGTTGTGTTAAAAAAAACATTGTAGTCAGTTTAAAACATCGTTTAGCAGATAAAAACAACATTTTTAAACGTTTGGCAAAAATATTTTAAAACAAGTTCATGGCATTGGAAAAAAGAATTGTGAAACCGGGGTGGATGTCGGGATGGTACAGCGCTCGACTTGGATTTTAGTTCAAATCCTACTATAACTACTAAAAGATGCGTTTCCCGTAAATCATTCAAAGTAGTGAACATAAAATAAAATAAAATGTAGTCTAGCGATACAGAACTCGATTTGGACTAGAGTTCGAATCCCACCATTGGCACTAAAATGCGGACCCACATCTGACTTTGCTAAAATGTCCACTGCCGACAAATGTGTTTCTCGTAAAACATTCAAAGTAGTGAACCTAAAATAAAATTTATTCTGTTATGCTATTTTGTTAGAATGCTGCCAAGTATTTGTGTTTTATAGTAGAACGCGTATTTATTTTGAATAAAAACATAACTGCACCAACGTTTGAGTAAAACATTGAATTAGTATAAAGTAAGCTATAGGCTACTTTACGGGAGACATTTATTATTAGCGGACATTTTAGTGAAACTAAACGTGGAATCGCATTTAGTGGGCCGGTGGAAGACATTGAACCGATGTCCACCGAAGTTTAAGTCGACCGCTGTACCGCTAGACCTTGTGGTAAACGGCTCGATATCTTTTTTCGTCATGCGGGAAACACAGGTTCAATTTTGTACCAAAATAATAATAATTTTGAGTATTTGAGTAATTTCTACAAAGCCTCAATTTCTAATAACAATAGAAATCCTATTTCCCTATATGGTGTAACTTGGAATAAGATTAATACGAATTATAAACTGAGTGTACAGAGGTATAACTATGCTTCTACTTTAATAAATGGGTACAAGTATACACTCAGAGTATTAAAAAGATATTTTGGAGTGTACGTATGCTATATGTACCTAGTGAGCCAAGGAAAACAACCTTGGCATAAAAGTCAGATGGCCTCATTTTTTTTTGTAGACAATGGCGCCGTCACAAGAATTCTATCTATTGATTAGTAACCTTTGTTATTTTTCTACTCGTGTTGGATATGCAAAGTTTTTCTTTGTACAAGAATAAACAGAAACAAGATGTTCAAGGTGTTCTCTAAATACGCATACAATTCCACTCCTTATCCAAGTCCTAGTTGATATTGGAAAAGAAGAAAAACTAAAGTATGTGAAACAAGTCAACGTTACAAATAAAAATAAAAACAAATATATTTTAACTAAAACACAATCTATAATAAATTTACAAAAAAGTACTCTAGTATAAAAAAACACGACGTAAAAAAAGTTAAAAATATTAAAAAGTTTGCATGTTATCGTCCCATTATATCCTTAAACAAAAGAACTTAAAATGACCTGAGTTTTTCATGTTAACATTATTTTTTATCATGAAAAATAATTAATATTGTATATATATATATATATATATATAAACAAACTCAAGTTTCATGTAGAGTTTAAAAATGAAAACAGTAACAATAATTAAAATGCCGTGTACTTTACAAGTACAAAATACAGAAGAACAACTTCAATGTAAATATATAATTTAAATCAGTTATTAATACACACACGTGTAGAATAATCAATTTTTTTATACTTTAACATATGAATAAAGTGTAATTAGACACACGGTTTAATGTTCTAAACGTATATAAAATAAACTGTCACTTCAATTATTGTTATTAATAATTTTATGTATTTTAAAAATGTAAACTACGAATTTTTTACTTATGGTTAAACGAAATACATTCAACACTTAATACAATTGGTAATATAAAAACAAAGGTAGCTAAGGCATTTATCTTATATAATTGAGTTCATCCAACTAATACCAATCGCTAACCTTTATTAAGGACTGTGATAAATGTCTACCGGCAAACATTAAAATAATAACAAGGCCAAAATATACATACACACGAACTTGAACGTACGCCCTATCTGGTGTCAGGCCAGCGCCTTAAACCACTGAGCTATGAGTGGATGACCTTGGACCTGTAAATTTATTATTTACAGTAAATCTAATCAATTCTAATTGCCCGGTGTCCTCAAATGCTGATACGTTACTACCGGTTTAGTAAGTTTGAAAACCCTTTTATTAAGACTTTATATATATATATATATATATATATATATATATATATATATATATATATATAATGTTTGCTACTTTGAATGTTTTACGACAAACATCTTTCAGCAGTGGACATTTTAGCGAAGCCAAACGTGGGCCCGCATTTTAGTGCCGGCGTGGGATTCAAACCATGTCCTTGCATACCGCCAGGTTTAATAACCTATATATTACGGTTCGGTTATATTTATTAATGAGTTTTTAAGGGATTATTTGTTTTTAAAATTGTTATATCTGTGTGTAAAACTTGAAAGGTATGCGCTGCTGATGATCCCAAATAATGATAAAACAGCTGTACAGTGCTCCTGGTTGACTTAAAAACCTAGTATTTTATACTTGCTTGAGTTGATTATTACACCGTTTTTTTAAGTGTGCCTACCTAATAAATACAATTTTCTTCAACATTTAATTTGTAAATTAATTAACAATGTTTGTGGCAGATATGTTTAAAAAAATAAATAGAGTTGAATTTGGATGGATATAAGTTCGAATCCCACCATCGGCACTAAATGCGGGCCCACGTTTGGCTTCGCTAAAATGTCTACTGCTGAAAAATGTTTTGTAAAATATTCAAAGTAGTAAAATAGTGGGCCATGTTACAAGGTTTGTTCAATTTCTATTTTCCATTGAAATAATAAAAATCTATAAAAAAATATGAGCAAGCTTTATAGTTCGAGGAAAAAAGTATTTACGTGTTAACCCAAACTCTGCCATAGCCGGTTCCAAGAAAGGAAGATAAAGGTTTGAGTGTATGAGTAGTAACCTGGCTTTTGTATAAAATTAATATTGTTAAACAAAGCAACAAGAGAATACCATTTCATAAATTCTACATAATTTAGTAAAATCTGAATAAAAGTTCAATATTCTATATGCAGAATTTTTAAACAAAAATTTAAAGTATAATCACATGAAACAATTTTGTTTGCCCCATGCTTTTTAAAAGCAAAGGATATGGATTTTTTTATGTGTAAATTTACACCTTACTTTGTTTATTTTAATAATCATTGTAAAAATTAACAATTTTTTGCAATCATTTCCAAATCTATGGCATTATTATGAAATGAAATGACTTTTGTTTTACTAAATGATATTGTTTTTATTTTCTAATTTTATTTTTACTACTTTGAATGGATTACGGGAAACATCTTTTAGCAGTCGACATTGTTACAAAGCCAAACGTAGGCCCGCATTCAGTACCAGTGATGGGATTCAAACCCATGCCCACCGAGGTCCAAGTCGAGCGCTATACCACTAGACCACCCCGGCACAACTTGGTCGCATGTTACACTTGCCGTCTAACAAAAACGGTTTTAAAATAAAAACTAGATAGTTAAAGAAAGATTGATAGACTACGGAACTGTTTGGAAAGATATAATTAATTATTTTGACATAAAAGTCTTGTTGCCCTGTGTTCTTAAAAGTGAAATGGCTTATAACAATAATGATAATCATGATAATAATAATAATAATAATAATAATAATAATAGTAATAATAGTAATAATAATAATAATATAGGTAGTAGATACAGAGAACTTAACTAAGAACCATCTGGAAAAATCTAATTAATATAAGTATTACATAAAATTAAACAAAAATTTTATAAGTAAGTTTAAATACGTGGAATAATCTTTTTGCTGCATTCTAGTTAATACAATAAGAAATTTTATATTATTTTAATTTTAGTAGTCACTGCTTCAATATTTTACAGAAAACAATTTTTAGTGGGTAGAAATTTAGCAAAGCCACATTTAGTATTTGTAATAATAATAGTAGTGTGACTCATTTGTTTCTTATTAGACAGTACCAAATATGTATCTATTATTATTAGTACTATTATTATTATTATTATTATTATTATTATTATTATTATTATTATTATTATTATTATTATTATTATTATTATTATTATTATTATTATTATTATTATTATTATTATTATTATTATTATTATTATTATTATTATTATTATTATTATTCTTCTTCTTATTATTATTATTATTATTATTATTATTATTATTATTATTATTATTATTATTATTATTATTATTATTATTATTCTTCTTCTTATTATTATTCTTATTATTCTTCTTCTTATTATTATTATTATTATTATTATTATTATTATTATTATTATTATTATTATTATTATTATTATTATTATTATTATTACTATTCATTTTCTTATTCTGATACTTCTATTTCTTCTTCTTCTTCTTCTTCTTCTTATTATTATTATTATTATTATTATTATTATTATTATTATTGTATTAAATTATTACCTGTGTCATTGACAAAATCGTTTAGTAACGCAGCTTTGACACGATTGATACTATTTTTAACGCGCTGCGAGTGTCTGTTGGATAACAACGCATTTGACGCCATATTGTTCACATCGTCAACAGCCGTTTGTCTATCATTGGGACCAGTTTCAGTCAGTTCTTCCCCTTGTTTAATTTTGTCATTCTCGTCATTATTATCGTCCCCATCGTTATCGTCACTTTCATCACTACTTACCCAATAAAACGAACTGCCCGAAGTCTTGCCACGTTTTTTCCGACCCAATTTGATACTTCTATCCAATTCGCTGTTGTTCAAAATACCAGATGCACGTTTTGCATCTATCAAGGTTAAATTTTGAACAGATTTGGCCTTGAAAGTGGAGTTTTTCGACATGGGCACATAATTTTGACTGCCATCGTATTCGGCTAGTTGGGAAATCGTAGTGGGCACATTGCGATTATCATTCGATCCAATCATGTAATCTTCCGAAGATGGCGGCTGTTCCACAATGACTGGCTGACTGGCCTTATTGTTATTATCATAAACGTCGTTCATATTGGTGTCACTGGATTCATAATTGAGCGGCACAGATCCGACGTTATTTAAAGCGCCGTAAGACGATGACATTGCTTTCGACGAGCGATTTACATTTACCGCCTTCGCAAAATGTTGTTGCAATCGTTCAAATACGTTCATCACCTGACTGCAATTTTTTTTCTCTATATGTTTAAAAACAAATATGTGCACAAATTAGTTCAAATTTTAAAAATATAAAGCGATGTAAAAATTAAAAAACAAAAAGCAGTTACAACGGCGTTAGGCTACTGTAATTTCAATCGTAAACATTAATGGAAAGCCAACTTTAAGGAAATACTGAATTTTACGTATTTACGTTGATAATAAATTGATTTTTAAACAACTTTTTAAATTTACTTAAAACAGTTATATTATTGGTTTTTTTCTCATTTTAAATAGCTAATATTAACAGTTATAAATAGAAAACAATTTGAAAAATTAAGTTATGCAGTCAACTACACATTTGTTATTGTATCAATATTCTAGTTTATACCAAAATCTTTGATACATTAAATGTAACAAGTGCAAGCAAAATGTTTAATAAAATAAGTCAAATTTAATAAATTATCCCACAATAAATCAATAATAATAGCAATAATAATAATAATAACAACAACAATAATTTTAAAACCAGTTTTAAGCTGATACAGAAAAGAACAGAAGTTAAAACACGTGGTAAAAAATAAAATGACGAAAAGGGAATTGAATCTAAAAAGATACTGCTTGAAAGTGCTTGTTTGACAAGTGGATATTGAACAAATCCTTGGAAAATGTACGCATTTGTCAGGTGCATAGTAGGACTTAATTTAATGCTCATAAAACTACAAATTTAACGTTTTAGCTAATTGTTGCTCAATGACCGTCTAAGACAAAGCAAAACTCACATCTGTGTTTGGGAGGTCTAGCGGTACAGCGCTCGACTTGGATTTAAGTGGGTACATTAAAAGTAGTAAAAATAAAACAAACAAATAAATAAACACAAATGACATTAAATCAAAATGCAATCCTTTCATAACTTCAAAAACTTATTTATAGAAAGATTGTTTTCTTATTAAATTTTAAATTTAATTAATTAGTTTATTTATAATTTTACAAAATTTACATTTACATTTATTGTAAATTTGGAGTGGGTCACTGTTATTTAAACATAATTTTTAGATTTTTTAAACAATGATTTTGGCTTTTATAAATGTCTATTACTTAAGTACTTTTTCAAAGTATTGGATTTATTAACATTCATTTGTAAATAAGGCCAAATTAAACACATTTTGAATAAGAGGTATGTTATTTAACTGAGAACATTTTTATTTATTGTAATTAGTAGTTGTCAAAAATATTTTTAATTATCTTATATATATATATATAGTACTCGAGTTTGTTATTTTTACAAACAGTTGAAAAACTTTTATTAAGACAAATAAAACAACATTATAATTATATATGACTTAGTTTAAAATTATAATTCTGTTATTAATTTCCTAACAGTAGTCACTAATTTGCTAGCAGTACAAAAATCGATCAAGGGAAAACTTCTTTACTGACAATTTTACTACGTCATAGGCATTTGACACTGTAAATTAAAAAAGACACCTTTGTATAAAATAATAAATAAATTAGACATTTTTTGTCAGTCAGTAAGTATGTATGTAATAAAATACAATTTTTTAATTTATTACGTAATATTATTTACTAATCACAAACATTATTTATAAAAAGATTTTAAATAAATTAAAAAAAGACAACATTCATTTAAAAAAAACTTGATATTATTAAATAGTTATATGTAATGCTACGTTAACTTTGCAAACCAACTTGATTTATTTTAAACCTTTATTATTTTTGACTTAATCTACATTTTCAACACCCAATTTGGTAAAAAGGGTTTTGTCGTTTTTTATAAGTTAATAATTATATTTTTTATATACAAATTTTTTCAGTCTTACATATTTATTGTCCCCTTTTCTCAATAACCTAACTTGGAATAGGTGTAAAAAAATTAGACAATAAATATAATTGGAACGATTGCAATACTAAAATTCATGTATTAAAAATTTGTTAAATAACATTTATTTTACACAATAAATAAAAAAATTTATTTAACTTACCGTACTTAATTAATACATTGAGATGAAAATAATATTAAATAAAAATTTTAAAACGGGTATTGGGTAATATTCTGTTCATAACTAAAAATGTAAATAATAAAAAATAGTGTTATTGTTGTAAAATTAATGCAATTAATTTTTAATTAAAGTTAAAAAGAGTTTTATTAAATTTTTAAAACCAATTTTAATTTTTTTATTAAAATAATGTTCTTAAATAATCATCCTTATATCTTTTTTAAAAAAATAGAAAATTAGAACATACAATTAAAATTTTGGATTTCCTAAAAAACAACAATCTTAGCGTAACAATAAACACTAAGTAGTAGATATATTAAAATATGTACTTAATTTTTAATGCTGTTTTAATTACAAAATAATTTGCAGTAACACAATTATTAATATTAATAACACACTGTTATTATGTATAAGGTTTTGTAGATTATTTACAATTTTTATTTTATTACGTTAAATAATGTATAAATTTTATTAATTTTATTTGATAACTGACATATTTAAAATAATAAACATTTTAAAACAAATTGTGACTTTTTATTTTTTTACTTATTTTTGTTTATTTAAAATTGTAAGTTATTATTACTAAGCATTTATTTGTAATTAATATTCTATTTTATTTTAAAACACTTTTGTTACAATTTATATTTAAAAATAATTTTCAATAATTATATGTATAAATTTTAAGTTAATTTTAAAATGTTAAAAAAATTATATTCTACAAAAAGATTTATTAATTGTATAATAATAAGAAGAAGAAAAAGAAGAAAAGAAGGAGAACAAAAGAAGAAAACACTGATAATTTTATATTGCAGCGAATTAAAAAAATAGTGTTTTAATAAATAATACTAATAAATGTATTATCTGTATAGAAATAGTAACATTATTAAATTTTATTACATTTTGTAATTTAAAATTTCATTTTTTACAACAATTACAATAAACGATTATTATCATATTTTGTTGTTGATATATTTTTTACATTATATATATATATATATATATATATATATATATATATATATATATATAATATTATTTTCTAAAACACATTGTAATTATAATATACAACAACACTCGTTCTAGCAATACATCCTAATACCTCCGTTTATTAAAACTTTATATATATATATATATATGAATTCAAGACTTAATAAAATAAATAGTGTAAAATTTTGTTTAAATTTAAACTAAAATTTAATATAAAAATATTTAACTATTTAGTATTTTAAAAACACAAAAAATAATTTTAAAAAATTTTTATTTTAAATTAAAAGTAACATATAAAAATATTTAAAAATATTCTTTTAACTTAAATCAAATTTAAAATACAAGCTTTATATAAGCAATTATATATTTTTTAAAAAAGAAACATTTAAAACAAAATTTCAAATGTTTTATTTTAATATTTTTAATGTCAGTTTATATTATTTTTAAAGTTTTAAATATTTTTATTAAAATAAAATAAATGTATAATTTTTAAAATTGTATATAAATACATGTTTTACATAAAACATTTTTAGTAAAAGAATATATAAAAAACTAAATAAAAAGTTATATTATTATATATAATAAACACATTTTTTGTTAAATATAGTAAATTGTATACAACATGATTTATTAAATAATAAATACGTATGTAGTACTTAGTTATTTTATATTTTAAAGCGTATAGATACAATCAAGTTTTTAAAAACCATTAAATGTAACAGTATGTAAAAATACGTTTTAATTATAATTTAACCATTAATTTATTGCATTAAAAATAAAATTAAAAAAATTAAATAATGAATTATTTTTAAACGTATATTAAGCAATTAAAATTGGATTTTTTTGTTCTAAACTATTATTGTTTTTAAACTCCATAAAAAGTAAATATTATGTTTTTTAAAATATTTACTGTTTAGCATGTTTTTATTGCAATTAAACATAATTTAGTATTTAATACAAATAATAAAATTAATATTTCATTTTAAAAGTAATTATTAATTTTAATTTAAAACATTCATAACAATGTTTTAAATTTTTTTACATTATTAATTTATAAGCATTTTATACAAAGCTTTATTTAAACTTTTAGTTAAACATTTTTAATGATAAAATAACTAAAATTTAAATAAATTTAAACAAAAATAAAAATAGATTATTTAAAAGTTTATGCTTTTATTATTTGCGTAATAATAAAATTCTTGGATTTACCAAATAATTAATATACTTAAATACAACTGTTTTTTAACAAAAATAAAGCAACCACAAAATGTTTCCAGTCAACCAAATATATTTATCATTAATAAATTTAACAATTCTGACATAACGCAGTATTCTTTTAATCTTATATTTTTAAACAATATAGTACATTTAATTTTTACTATTTTCGATAGTTAATTTTTATAAAATAATTATGCACACAATAAATAATTATTTAATATAACAAAAATATAAATGTACATTATTTAAAATAAAGATTATAACAAATTAATATAAAACAATAATTTTTTAACAATTTAAAAATTGTATATATACTAATATACAACAGTATTATTAAAAATGTAAATTAAATTTGCATATATATTATTGTAATTATTATTATTAATAATACCATTATTATTATATTATAATTTAATAAATACATTAAATTAAAAATTACGATTTAAGCAAAACACAAACATAATGCAAATAATATTGAGTAAAAATTAAAATAAATAATAAAATTAACAATAAAAACAAAATTTTAAATTAATCAAAAAAATAAATAAATACAAATTACAACGACTAACTATTAAGACTGTATAGCTTTCCGTAAAATGTTTAAATTACCCCCTGTTTATAGTTAAAGCTTTAAACAAATTAAAAATATAAAATAAATATTTAAAAAAATTATACATAATTATGTATTATTAAAAATAAATATATTTTATTAAACGTTTTTTAATTATTAGTTTTATAAAAACGTTTTTTTTATATTAGTATTGCATATAATAAATTGATAATTATTTTATTACAATAAATTATAATTTATATATATATATATATATATATATATATAATTCCGCCTAGTTTGGACCAGAAATGATTCAATGTAACCAGTCCCATGCCTAAATATAGGAGGAGGGTTAGAGATCAATGTTAGCGACCTGATCTCTGTAAAAAATTTATACTGCTACGGAAACAATAAAAGAACGTTATTCCGGCAATCAACAGCAAAAAATAATTGCACGTATCTGGATAAAAGAGTTACGCAAATGACAGGGTTGAGTGAAAGCCGAAAGGAAGCTCAATCTTTGATTTTCAGAGTCTTTAATGCCAAAGCCTTAGCCAATGTTAAGATATGGAATGTACGCACATCATATTGTACTGGACAATTAGAACAAATTTTTTGAGAAATGAAAAAGTACAACTTAGATGTTTTAGCTATTAGCGAAATGCGATGAAAAGACATTTTAAGTCATTTCAAGAGTGGAGATACATTAATTTTATAATCTGCACATGGAGAACATTATCATGAGAGATTAACAGATTAGGATTTTGTAAATGATATTGATTTACTCAGTGGAACTCAGAAAATAATGCAAAATATGACAATACGTCTCAGTAATATTAGTTTACGTAGTGGCTTACGGATAAAAAATTTAAAAACAAAAGTGTTGTATACTAAGTCAAACAATTATTTGCCTATCAAAATTAGTGGACAAGATATTAATAATGTTGATTCCTTTACATATCTGGGAAGGATCATTGGTAAAGACGGAAAAACCAAAATTGATGTTAAAGCCAGACTTGGAAAGGCAATGTCAATCTTCTATATACTCAAATCAATATGGTCATGTTCTTCCATTCGCCTAAAGACAAAATTTCGTTTGTACGCATTAATATTTATTTTTACGGCAATATATAGAAGTGAAACGTGAAAGCGAACAGGCAAAATTAATAAGATAGTGAATGGTTTTTATCGCTGGTGTTTTAGAAGTATTTTAAGGATTACCTGCCGCGATTGCATTTCAAATAATAAAATAATGAAAAAAAACTGTCTCTCGTTCATTACATGATGTCATTACAATTAGACGAAGAAAATTACTTGGTTAAATTTTACGTTTACTGCCCGAAAGACTAGCAAAAACGGTTTTGGAATAAATAATTGTAAATAGTAAAATAAAGGTTGGTAGACTACAGAAAACTTGGCTAAGTACTATTCGGGAATATCTAATTAAAATGAATGTTTCGTGGGATTAAGTAAAACATTTGGCAGAATGTTCAAATACATGAAAACATTTGTTGTTTTATGTTCTTTTTAAATAACAAGACTTTGTTATCATTTTTTGTTGTTATTGTTGTCTTATTGCCTAATACTCATTTTTTAAAGTAAAAGGTTTTGTAATAAATTATATATATATATATATATATATATATATATATATATATAAAGAAAATGGTCGTAATAAATCAAAGTTTACAGAAAATAATAATGGAGTTCCACAAGGTGCAGTGCTATCTCCGTTTTTATTTTCACTGTACGTAAATCCATTGCTAGTGCCGAAGCCATCACTTTTGTTTAAATTTGCAGATAATATGGTATTGTGCACAAAGATTTCTTCAAACAATAATCTAAACAATTTTGAAAATTCTATTAATAAAATTAAAAAATGGTTTACTAACTTTGATCTCAATTTAAATCTATCAAAATGCAAGTTTATTAAATTTACAACGAGGCGTCCAAGAGAAACAATAGAATTAAACAGAACATTTAAGTTAAATCAAACAAATATATGCACCTGTAACAAAATTAAATATCTTGGTGTAAACATAAATAGCATACTTATCTGGTGTGATCATGTAGAGCATATATTTTTAAAAACCAAATCCTTATGCTACTATATAAGAAAATTAAGAAAACTAAATGTTAACAATTATATTACTAAATTGTTCATTACATCATGTTTTTATCCTTTAATATTATATTGCTCACCCATAATTTTTCCTGGTTTATTAAAACAGGATTACGTTATTTTAAAAAGATGCATATCATTGGTATCAAAATTTGCAGGAATCAAATATTCTATCTTATTGAATGATATTGTTGATAAACATTTTAAATCCTGTATACAATTAGCATTAAGGATTGAAAATAATAACAATCACCCGCTACATGCAGCTTTTAACAATTCTAAAGCTTCTGGATAAACAAGAAGAACTTACTTGCACATGAAAGCCAAAACGAATTAATACAAAAATTCATGTCTGTCCTACTTATCCAGAGTATTAACCAATCCAGAATCAAACAAAATTGAACTACTAAGAAACCTATCAAAGTAGGAATTGTTACACCTACGCATTCATTTGAACTAATTTGGACATCTCACAGTATAATGTAACAAGTATGCCTTATAATGACTCATTCTATATACAGCAATTTTGAATAATTTTTTAAAATCACATGCATACTATATAGACTATATTATATTCATTAACATATGACATTCTATTTCATTTTGATCCCATTATTTGTACTACTACTTTTTTTATATTGATGGTAAAAATATATTTTATACTGAATGTATCTCTAGTGAGATAATTATATATATATATATATATATATATATATATATATATATAATTTTAGTTTTAAACTGTAATAAAAAAAACGCATCATAAATTAAATTAAAAAATGAAAAATAAATTACTGTATTTAAACATTTTTATTAATGTTTTTTATTTAATCATTATTATTATTAGTATTAATAATATTAATAATAATAATAATAATAATAATAATAATAATAATAAGCTTTATTATCTCACAAGAGATATATTTAGCGTAAAATACATTTTCACCATCAACATAAAAAAATAACAACAACAATTTAAAAAGTAGTAGTACAAATAATGTGAGCAAATTGAACTAAAATGTCATATGCTAATGAATATAAATATAGTCAATACAGTAAATATATAATTTTAAAAATTTTAAATTATTGCATTTTGAATGAGTTATTATAAGGCACAGTTGCTACATTTTGCTGTAGGATGTCCAAATTAAATCAAATAAATGCGTGAGTGGAATAATTGCTACTTTGATAGGTTTGTTAAAAGTTCAGTTTTGTTTAAATCTGAATTGGTTATTATTCTGGATAAGTATGGCAGACATGAGTATTTGTATTAATTTTGGCTTTCATATGCAGGTATGTTTTTTTTTGTTCATCTAAATGCTTTAGATTTGTTTAAAACTGTGCGCAGTGGGTGATTGTTATTATTTTCAATCCTTGATGCTAATTGTATACAGGATTTAAAATGTTTATTAACCATATCATTTAATAAGGTTAAATATTTAATTCCTGCAAATTTTGATACCAATGATATGCATCTTTTTAAAACAACATAATGTTGTTTTAACAAACCAGGAAAAATTACAGGTTAGCGATATAATATTAAAGAATAAAAACAAGATGTAACAAACAATTTAGTATTATATTTATCAAAATTTAGTTTTCTTAATCTTCTTATGTAGTAGCATAAGGACTTGGTTTTTATAAATATATGTTTTACATGATTAGATTAGGTTAGTTGGCTATTTATGTTCACCACATAATACTTAATTTTATTACAGGTACATATGTTTGCCTGAGTTAATTTAAATGTTTTGTTTAATTTTATTGTTTTTTTTGGACGCCTCGTTGTAAATTTAACCAGCTTGCATTTCAATAAATTTAAATTGAGATCAAACTTAGTAGACCATTGTTCAATTTTATTAATGGAATTTTTAAGTTTTTCTAGATCATTAGTTAAAGAAATTCTTGTGCACAAGACCATATTATTGGCAAATTTAAACAAATGTGATGGCTGTAGAACTTGTAGTAGATCTATATACAATAAAAATAAAAACGGAGACAATACTGCACGTTGTGGAACTCCATTATTATTTTCTGTTAATTTTGATTTATTACGATCAATTTATGTAAACTGTTTTCTTTTAAAAAAATAATTTTGTAGCAAGTTTAAGATGTGGTCAAATGTTTCAAGTGGTTTAGAACGTTCAATTAATATTTCTCTTTATATACTATTGAAAGCATATTTATAATCCAGAAACATGCAGTATATTGAACATCTTCCTTTGTCAAAGAATTCAATAGTGCAATAAATAAGATTAGTTACACTGTCTAGATAAAAATAATTATTTTTATAAGAAAATTGATAATGATTATTACTAATGTTTAATATAGGTTTAAGGTCGTTAAGTATTATTTTTTCAGTTAACTTTAAAAACACTGAAGAGCAAGCAATTAGGCGATAGTGTTCTGGATTTGTTGATGGAACAAAAATTTTCGGAATAGGTGTGATTTGTGAGATACTCCAAGTATCAACCACTTTACAATTCATAATAGATTTGTTTATTATTGTAGATCATAATGGAGCAACTGTGGGCATGCAGAGTTTTAATAAATTGCAGCTTATTCCATTAAGTCTAAATGACGTGCTTGCTTTACAACGGTTAATTAATTTTTGAATATTAGTTACATATCTGTTAATAACAAACTTGAAATAATTTTTTTTTTAATGCAAAAATGTTGAGGTAAAATCCTCAAAATTAAAAATTAATTTTGTAATATGGTGAGTGCACAAGTAGTAACTTTTATAGACAAAAACTGTTGTTTTGATTTAATCAAAAACAATTATGCTTCTTTAAGCAAAAATAAATATTTAAAATATGATTATCTTTAAAAGAACAATTAATTAATTAATTTATTAAAAAATATTTATGTTTTTAAAGTTTTTATATAAATAATATTAAGAATCCGTTTAATAATAGCTACAGGTTACAGTTTGGTTTACGAGTTGAATAGGAGACAATCTCGTTATGATCCTCAGTTTGATTGTATCGACAATATTGTGTTAAAAAAAATTAAACAAAGTTAAAAAATAAATAAAACATCAATCAACTGGGGATATTGAGTTAGAATCATGTGCAATTAGAAAGGACATAAATATCATATGCAGCCTTAAATGACTTAACAGATTTGGTATTGACTACGTTTAAAAGTAAACTGTTCTAGGCGTTGATAACTCGTTGAGAGAAATAATGGAGTCTCAGTTTGAATGCACTCTAGGTTTGCTCAGTTTGAGATTATAATCTCAGCAAGAGTTCCTAGTTAACAAAAAGCAAGGTCGGAAGGAGCCAAATGATAAAAATTAATATAACAAAATAAGATCAAATCAAAGCCTTCTATTGCATAAAAGAAACAATTTTAGAGGGAGGAGCCTATTTTAATAGGACAGATACTGTAAAGGCCTTGCTTTTTGTACTTTTAGGAGATTGTATGAGTCTGATTTAAGAATAGGAGTAGTAACCTGAAAACAGTATTTTAAGCGCGGTTTGATATAAAGCATATATAGCAAACGCACACATCTAGGGCTGAAGCTACCTAAATTCCTTTAAAAAAAATTAATTTACCGGTAGTCAATTTGAAACGCTCTTGTATAAAAATTTTTTTGTACTAAACAATTAACGATTTTTATTAACCTATCATTTAAAGTTGAGCCTATTTTAAATATATTTTTGGTTGTTTATCTAAAACATACAAAAAATTAAGAAATTCCAAGTTATGAAAATAACAGAACAAATAAAAATATAATACATTAATTTTAATAATATAAGACTTATATGTAATTAAAATAAACAGTTAAATTGGGCATATTGTTTTGAAAGATTAGACGCATCAAACGATTACAATTTTATGTACATTAAACAAGTAAACGAAGTAATAATTTTACTCTTACAAAAATAAAAGTTAATAAATTATTTAATGCATAATAATTTTTTTTAAATTTTATATTGTTTAATTGCAAAGTAATATTTAAAAAAACAAATATTTTTTGTTAACTTAGCTTAGAGTGCTAGTAAGTAGGTACTTATTTTTATATAATTAATTTTTTTGTTTAATTTAATTTAAAAATTATTTATTTAAAAAAATATTTTAAATTATTGTTTTTTTTATAAATTGTTTTACTATAGCAATTGTTGAGGTACTAAAAACGCAGTATTTAGTAATAAAAACTTGTTCAACGTTTTCGAAATGTGATGTTGTTAATATATTAGTTAATATTGTTCCAATTGCTGTTAATTATAATATTTTATTTGAAATTGTTATTATAGATATGAGGTTTTATTTGAAAGGTGTATTTCGTTTGATTGTTGTATTCATAATTTTAAAAATAATATATGTATATATATTTCGTTCAGATGTAAAGTTACAAGTAATAAATAAAGTAAAAATTTTTAATTATTCAAATGCTACAATGATTGATTGGGAAGATTATATACTAGTTCGTGAAGAAAAATTAAGAACCGGATTTGGTGAAGGTGGATTAGCTGTTAGATTGAGTTCACGTGAATGGGATATTGCATCAAATTATGTTAACGAAAACGGTTTCAACACTTTTGTTTCTGAAATGATTAAAGTAGATCGTTCTATTAAAGATCTCAGACATCACAAATGCATTGGTCAATTATATTCTAGAAGCCTTCCTACTACGTCAATAATTATTCCATTTTTTAATGAACATTGGACTACTTTAATACGCACGGTAACATCGGTGTTAAATCGGACTCCGTTGATTTTAATAAAAGAAATTATATTAATTAATGATGGAAGTACACTAGATGGGTTAATTGATAAATTGGACCTTTTTGCAAAAAATACAGTTATTGGTACCCAAATTCGTGTAATAAATATGCCAGAACGCCGGGGTCTTATAACAGCTAGATTAAATGGTGCCAAAATTGCAACTGGGGATGTTTTAATATTTTTGGATTCTCATTGTGAAGCAGGTACCAATTGGTTACCCCCATTGTTGGATCCAATTAAAAAAGATTATCGAACTGTTGTTTGTCCTTTTATTGATGTGATTGATGCTGATACATTTGAATATCGTGCACAAGATAATGGTGGACGTGGAGGTTTTGACTGGGAGCTTTTTTATAAACGTCTTCCGCGTTTAAAATACGATTCTTTGTACCCAGAAAAGTCATTTGATAGTCCAGTGATGGCTGGCGGTTTATTTGCAATTAGCAAAAAATGGTTTTGGGAATTGGGTAGTTATGATCCAAATCTTCGCATCTGGGGTGGTGAACAATATGAATTGTCTTTCAAAATATGGATGTGTGGTGGAAAAATGATTGATACACCATGTTCTAGAGTTGGTCACATTTATCGCACGCATTCAACTAATTTTCCAGATCCAGGAATTGGAGACTATGTTAGTCGAAATTATAAGTATGCTTTTAATAATATATTTGGTTACATTAATTCTTTAAAATAATTATGTTATATTTATATTTTAATAATTTGACGGAAATTGACTTGTTTTTTATTAGTTATAGACACTGTCGCTTTGATGATATATTATATATTTATTTGTTTATAAATGGGTTGCTGATATAATCACGTTTATATTAATATTGAATTTGAGATAATTGTCTCTTATATTGTATACACAAAGAAAATTTTTTATACTGGTTAAAAGTAAGAAATTAATGAAGTTTTTTTAGTTAATAGGCGTTATTGTCTGCTACACTTTATGAGGACGTCTGATGTTTTGTTACAGATGTCTTCTTAAGTCCGGTAGTTATATATGGTTTACATATATTTTAAAAAAGTTTTTAAGTATCCCAAGTATAATTTTATATTTATCCACTAAGGTGGAATCCCAGTTATATCGTTGTACATTCGGTTTATTATGCTTTTTAGTCTGGGTCTACGATGCACTGTATCAAGGTATAATTACATGATTATCACTATTATTAAAAATTAAAACTTTGTAAACTACTCAATTTTTCAAGAGTATTAGTATTTTATTTTATTTTTAGACGAGTTGCTGAAGTTTGGATGGATGAATACAAAGAATTCATATATAATAAAAAACCTTATTATCGGTCATTGGATCCAGGGGATTTGACGCTTCAAAAAGATCTTAGAAAAAAGTTAAAGTGCAAATCTTTTCGGTGGTTTATGACTGAAATTGCTTTTGATTTAACTGAAACATATCCAATCGACGGTCAACGTGTAATAGCTACAGTACAAATTTGCTCTTCAACTAAACCTTTTTTATGTGTTGATACATTCGGTACAATTAAAGATGGTTTTTTAAAATTAAATAATAAAAATGGCAATTTTATTTCTAGTTCTCAAATGTTTGAATACACATATTCTAAGGAAATTCGTGTTATTAATGGGTAATTTTAAATTTATAAAATAAAATAATTTTAGTTTGTAATTATATATATAGTTGTTTTAAAAACCGAGTATTTATTAAATAATATTTGATTTAGATTTTTTTGCATTATTTTATCTTTGTGAATTATGTAGTGTGTTATATAAAAGAAATTTAGGATTAAAGTCCAAATATTTGTACAATTTTGCTAATATTTGAAAGCCTAGTGATTAATTTTGCTTAATAGTTAATTTTTAATAAATTAATTGTTTTTTTCCAAATAAAAATATAAGAAGACGTAAACTGTGAGATGAATTCATTTCGTATATTCTGGTCAGTCACAAACATATAACATTTTAGTATATATATACAAAGAAAAAGGGGGGGTACAGATAACATTTAAATTAGTATAACTCAAACCTTTACACACAATCATTACGACCAAGGTAATTTCAATGTAGTGACGAACTGTTTTTGTGCACACAAAGCAGGTTTGTGGTAAAAAGTCACCTTGAGATACTTTTAAGCATCTTGGGTGTATGTTAGTACTCAGTTATTGAATAGGAATTCAGTGAAAACCCAGTTATACCGCTGTGTAGTTAGTCCCTGCTATTATTAGTCTAGATACTTGTTGGCATCTAGTTCAGGATGTACCACATGGAAGACGAACAGTCAGGAATATCACAATTATTGGAAATTGAGACTTTATAAGTATTATTCCAATCCTCAGAAGTATAAACATCCGTACATACCTGTCTTAACTAACATCTTTGCAACCTTTTCTTGATTTGAATCGGATACTATAAATAAAATCATACTTTTTATACGTTAAACGAATCTAATTCTTACTTAACTCCGTTTTATTTTACAATTACACCGTTTGCATTACATTTTATACTTTATGTTAAATATTTTGTAGTATTTTATACTCTAGCGATATAATAGTTATATGATTGATGATTTTGTGTGTATCCAATGCAACACAGTGTGCAAACATGTTCCAAAAATCGTTTAATTAAGCATGTTTTGCAAATTGTACGTCTTAAATCAAAATAAAATCAATAACAATATATAAATATTTTATTTTGTTTTATCTTATTGATTTTTACTGCTTCAATAATACGTAAATATTCTATTTTATTTTATCTAATTGGTTTTTATTGCTTCAAGGCGAATTCAAAGGTTTCTGTAGACAAAACGAGGAACTGCATTTAGTGTCCGCGGCGAGACTCGAATTCATGTCCGCCCAGCCTTGACTGTGACCACTTCGATACATTGATCATAATAAATTTGGTGTCAACTACTTGTCACTTTTATCCCTCTGTCTTTCTCCAAAATAGTAAAAATAGCCGACTTGACAATTACAATATCACGTCGCAAGTACAATTTCCACCGTGGACTGCTCCACATCCGTAATGAAAAAGGCCAAAGATCGAGTCCAACAATAGACTAGTGAATAGATAACGCAAAATATTTTATTTTTTATGTTTGCTACTTTGAATGTTTTACGAGAAACATCTTTCAGCAGTGAACATTTTAGCGAAGCCAAACGTGGGCCCGCATTTTAGTGCCGGCGATGGGATTCGAACCCATGTCCACCGAGGTCCGAATTCGAGCGCTGTACCGCTAGACCACCTCGGTACTATCGAAACTAAAAACGTTAACCTGTTGCATGATGGTATTCATTTATTATAGTTGATGACGTAGTCACCTCTTTATTATTTCCATATTTAAAAAGCATATTAAACGATCGATTCCAATGAGAATAGTAAAGTTTCTTGGCCGAGTAATGGTGTTCTTGTAATGACGCCATTGTTTGAAAAGATTAACGAATCCGCCTCACGTTTGTCAGATTTATTTTCCAATACATAACGGCTACATATGGTATGCGTTTGTCTAAAGATACCTTTTAGGTATCCTAGGTATACGCTTGCACCCATCTACCAAAACGGTAGCCTAATTATTTCGCTGTGCACTCGGTTCCTATTGTGTAAGTTTGGGTACTCTAATGTATCTAGTCCAGGATACGCTACGTGAAAGTAACATTTAGTAATAGTGTTTACTTTTAATTTTGTTTATATGGTATTTTTCTAATTTTTCGTTTGTTAAATGTTGTATGGCAGTATTGCTACATTATTTGATGGCGTTTCATCAATAACAATGATGAGTGTAATTTTTAAATAAACATTGTGTGTTTGTGATAATGAGACGATTTTGATATATAGTGTGCAAAATTTTTTCTCGAATTTAGAGTGATTAATCAAATCGAATTGAAAATTGAAGTTCTTGTTTTGGGGGTATTCAGCATTTGTTGTTTATCATCGACATATCTAACTATTATTTATTTATGTTTGCTACTGTGAATGTTTTACGACAAACGCATATTTTTCAGTAGTGGACATTTTAGCGAAGCCAAACGTAGGCCTGCATTTTAGTACCGGCGATGGGATTTGAACTCATGTCCATCGAGGTCCGAATTCGAGCGCTGTATCGCTAGACTACTCCGGTACTTATAGTGCTAAGATAATACTTACAGAATGTTTTTGTACAACTTAGATGTAATTAATATAATTAAATAGTGACACAAAAACGATTGCATTGATTTTTACGTGAGTCCGTTTATCTATTGTAGAAAATATGTGTTGTAAAATGCAGTAGAATCACAAATTTCTACACATTTTCGAGGTCAACCACTTCCTTTTCGATAGACAAATGCACCAAAATGCCACTCACCTGCAATGATCAACGTTGACCAATCGGATTATTTTTTTGTCTAAAGAGGTGGCGTAAACGTCTTGACCATAGGCTCGGTAGTGGCTTACCAATATTTATAAAAAATATTATTTGTAAAACAACATGTATTCTAGCAACAAAGCATAGTACCACCATTTATTAAAATTTAAAAACGGACATGTATAATTGGTTATTAAAATAATATTTGCAAACTTTATAATATTAATAATTTAAGTCATATTTACTGTCTTTTATAATTTCTATCAATCGTTTTAAATATGAGTCTATCATCAATGTATCGATATAATTCTGTAAAATGCAATTTTTTCATAAAATAAGCAATGTTTCCTATACATAATACATTTTTTCACGAGCTGTTCACCAACCGTTTGAAAAATACTCCAAACAAAGTAATAACATTTACATTCGGGTTATGGAGAATTAAATGTAGGAAAGGCTGTTTTGTTTTATTAAAATTTATGTGATTTAAATTGATCAGATATATCGTAAATTGAAATTCATACTTGGTATAAAGTGTACCCTAAAGTATTATTTTGAACATTTGTTTTCAATTTTCTAAAACACCTTATTAAAATAACAACTGAAATAATTTGTCAATAATTTTTTATAAATTTTTTACTATTCAAATTGTGCTTAGTATAAATTGATTTTTGTTATTCCAAAGACTCGTTATTGCAATATCTATATAGACAAATCCCGTAAACTACGTATTTTGCAAAATTCAAATCTAATTAAACCTACACTCTGACATGTTAAGTCTAAAATGTATAAATAACGGCAAACACATTTTAAAATGTATACCTCTAAAATTATAGAGGACAACTTTCATACATTTTCTAAAACTCCAGTAATCTCAATCCTTGTTTACATCTAAATGGAACATGGATTACGACAGACTTTAAAACCAAATTCAGTAAATTTATCCATTTTTCGCAAATCCATTATCCTAGAATTTTCTACATTTTCTTTGTTGTCTACCTTTAACTTTATTTTTCAAATTCTATTTAATGTCAAAATATATAATAATAATAATAATAATAATATTGGCTGGTAGACTCAGGTAGTCCACTTTTGCATGATTGGGGGAAACGTTTTCACACGACATGTTTATTTTACGTTTATGCAATTTTATGGACGTTTACACCATGGATTCGAGTTTTGCCGCGGACACTAAATGCAGTCCCTCGTTTGGTCTACACAAAACCTTGAATTAGCCTTGAAGCAGTAAAAACCAATTAGATAAAATAAAGTAGAATATTTACATATTATTAAAGCAGTAAAAATTAATAAGACAAAACTAAAAAAAAATTTATATATTGTTATTGATTTTATTTTTTCAAATTCCAAAGCTTCACAATTTTATCACTGAATTGGAATATCAATTTCTAAAGCCAATTGGTAATCACATACCTGAACTGTATGGACTACCAAAAACTCACAAAGAAAACATTCCGATCAGACCAATTCTATCTATAGAAAATTTACCATATCATAAACTTGCAAAATGGCTGAAGCACCTGATCAATCCAGTTGAAAAACAAATGAGTATGTATTATCTCAAGGATACATTTGAGTTTATTGAACACATAGATAAACTCAACACATGCAACAAAACAATGGCCTCAATTGACATCGAGTCACTATTTACAAATGTACCGCTAGAAGAAACGGTAGACTACTTAGGTGACTACATAACGTCAAATGAAATTAACACCAAAATTCCTGTTGAATATTTAAAAGAATTAATTTTGCTCTGCACCCAAAATATCAGATTCAATTTTAATGGCAAATCTTATATTCAAACAGACGGTGTAGCCATGGGCAGTCCATTAGGACCCGCACTGGCAAATATCTTTCTATCAAAAATCGAACATCAAATCAAAACATTAATAGAAAAAATGGCCATATATAAACGATACGTGGATGACATATTTGTAGTAACTCACAACAAACAAGACCTTAATGAACTGCTTCAAAATTTAAACAAAACTCATTCCAACATAAGAACAAAACATGAATTTGAAGAAAATAATACAATCAACTTTTTGGACGTTTTAATTTCACGGAGAAGTGACGGATCGCTTCAACGTAGAGTTTACCACAAGCCTACTGGAACTGGTCAATATTTACACTATACAAGCTTTCAACCAGTTCAACACAAACGTGCACTTGTCAAAACACTGTTCAATCGTACACAGAAAATTTGTTCTAACGACACAATAGATGAAGAAAGGAATATCATTAAACAACTGTTAATCAATAATGGATATCCACTAAAATTCATCTAATACCATGCCGAGCAATACGAAAATCCGGGTTCAAACGATGATGAAAAGAAGCCGGCTTACCTAAGGCTACCATTTAAAGGAGATGACATTATGAACCTTCTCAAAATCCGTCTTAAAACAGCCATAAAAAGGACCTTTCCATCGATTCAACTAACAATGCTGTTCACTACTAAAGGTCTCCCTTTGCCCAACATTAAAACGGCTAAAGACACCTTTTCCGCCTCACATTACATTTACCAGTTCACTTGCAGTTGCGATGACAAGTACATTGGTCGGACAATGCGTCGCTTATCTAATCGGGCTAAAGAACACATTTCTAAATGGATCAATAAGAGGTCAAACGGAAATGAACACTCATCTACATCCTCCATATTACGTCACTTACTACAAACCAAACATCAAATCAACTTTACAAATTGTTTTAAAGTGCTAATTACTTCTCCAGCTTGAATATGTTGAAAATTCTAGAATCTGTTTATATTCACACATTGAAACCTTCTTTGTGTGCAAAAAAACAGTTCGTCACTAGCAGTAAACTTAGCATTGGTCAAAAAATGAGTGTGTGTAAATGTTTGAGTTGTACTAATTTAAATATTCGCGAATCTGTTTATATTCACACATTGAAACCTTCTTTGTGTGCACAAAAACAGTTCGTCACTACATTAAACTTAGCTTGGTTGTAATGATTGTGTGTAAATGTTTGAGTTGTACTAATTTAAATGTTATCTGTACCCCCCCTTTTTCTTTGTATATATATACTAAAATGTTATGTTTGTGACTGACCAGAATATACGAAATGAATTCATCTCACAGTTTACGTCTTCTTATATTTTTATTTGGAATTATAAAGGGAACCCAATGCTTTAGATTTTATTTTAATTTAAGACGTACATTTTGCAAAACATGTTTAATTAAACGATTTTAGGAACATGTTTGCACATTGTGTTGCATTGGAAATAATGAAGAGGTGACTACGTTAATTTTTGCAAACAATGGCGTCGTTACAAGAACACCATTACTCAGCCAGAAACTTTACTATTCTCATTGGAATCGATCGTTTAATATGCTTTTTAAATATGGAAATAATGAAGAGGTGACTACGTCATCAACTATAATAAATGAATACAATCATGCAACAGGTTAATGTTTTTAGTTTCGACAGTACCGAGGTGGTCTAGCGGTACAGCGCTCGAATTCGGACCTTAGTGGACATGGGTTCGAATCCCATCGCCGGCACTAAAATGCGGGCCCACGTTTGGCTTCGCTAAAATGTCCACTGCTGAAAGACATGCGTTTCTCGTAAAACATTCAAAGTAGCAAACATAAAAAATAAAATATTTTGCGTTATCTATTCACTCGTAACGTATCCCTTTTGGAATAGTCTATTGTTGGACTCGATCTTTGACCTTTTTCATTACGGATGTGGAGCAGTCCACGGTGGAAATTGTACTTGCGACATGATATTGTAATTGTCAAGTCGGCTATTTTTACTATTTTGGAGAAAGACGGAGGGATAAAAGTGACAAATAGTTGACACCAAATTTATAATGATCAATGTATCGAAGTGGTTACAGTCAAGGCTGGGCGGACATGAATTCGAGTCTCGCCGCGGACACTAAATGCAGTTCCTCGTTTTGTCTACAGAAACCTTTGAATTCGCCTTGAAGCAATAAAAACCAATTAAATTAATTAAAATAGAATATTTATATATTGTTATTGATTTTATTTGTATTAAAGTACTTTGGTGCACCTAGTCCAGATGTGTCACATAGAGATGATGGTTAGATGTATAGCCATTATTGAAAATTGAAACTTTATAAGCATCCCTTTTTAATAATTTTTACTTATTTTATGACAATTTTTGCAAATAAATCAATATCGTCAATATTCTTGTAGAACTACTTGTTGGGATGTGTTACGTCACGATCGGGATGTACGCAGTTACAACTGTAATGGTCAAGGCGGCAGTCAAAAATGGAAAGTCGTCTACCTGAGCAATAAACCATCGATTGTCGTTCGCTTAATTCATCAATATACCAAAATGTGTTTGGATTCGGATGTAAGAAAACGAATCGTCGTTTTGGCTTCATGCTCGCTCAAATCGATTTCACAAGAGTGGATTTGGACTCATGTGGAATTCAAGTAGAATGACGAATGGGTTTTAGTATGTTTACGTTATATGGTTGTGTTTTGAACATATCAATTTATGAATTAATTTGTCTTTTTACATTTTATTTTTATGTATGTACAAAAAAAACCCCGAAATACTGGTATTAATTTGAAAACAACCTTTCCAAATAGAATTCAATAAAGTTTTTATTTAAAAAAATGAAGTTTTTTTAAAGATACAGAATGTAAAAAGGAATAAGATAGAACGCAAGAAGAATTAGTAATGACTCTGTTGATATGGCTTATTTTTGATATAACGGATTATTAATACAAAAACCCATGGGATAACGAGGTAACAGTAACAGTAAAAATAACACCAACAACAACAAAGTCCCATACTTTAAAATAAACAAACATACTGACAAAATGTTTGACACATAAGAATAATTTTGTTGCTCCATGTTCGTTTTGAATTATGGGACATTTCGTTGTTGTTTTCTGCTGTAACTGGTATCTTGTTGTCCCATGCTTATTATTAAAGCAAAAGGGTTTTGCAATAATAATTTTTTCTTAAATACTTTTCAAAAACCACTTTTTAGCAGAAGACATTCTAGCGAAGCCGAATGTGGGCCCGCATTTAGTGCTAGTGCTGGGTATCTCATGCCTACCCAGGTTAAAATCAAGCGCTGTACCGCAAGACTACCCCTGCATTAAATTAATTGTTAAATAATTCCTTGTTTTAAAACAAGTTTTATAATTGTCTTTTTTAAACTAAATTGGTTGTAGGGTATTAGAATGACCAGGTGGTTAAGACACTAGACTGGTGTTCCATAGTTACGTGTTGATATGATAGGAAACAAAATTTGAAAACTCTTCCAATTATCAGTAATACTTTATCCTATTATAGTGGTATATCTTTTTAAAATAAAATATTTTTTAATAAACCGAAAAAATATAAAATTGTGGTAACATTTATAAAATGAATAACAAATTCTAATTGTTTATTAATAATAATTGTATGTGTAAAACATTTTGTTGGTGTTTGTTACTATTGTACATATTGATTTTTCTTAAAAAAAACAAGTTTTTCAATCATAAAAACTACCTTACCCGCACACATTTATTCCAATATTTTGTAGCGATGACAATCGACGAAGAAGATTGAAACTCAAAAATAATAGATAATATTATTTTATTTCATTACAAAAATTAACATTTAATTTCTGGGATTAATATTCCTTAATCTTAACATTTGTGTTTGAATGTGTTACTTTTGAATCACTGCGGTGCGCTTGCGTCACGTGCTGATCAAAAGTAGCTTGTTGTCTTGCGCTTGCTCGTTGTTACATGTGTCATTGTTTTTGTTTTGTTTTTAGTGTAATCTGTTTTTGTGGGCTTTGTGTCAATTGTGCAATCTGTCGTTGCTCAATTGTTTGAATCAGTACAATTTGCATGAATCGTGCCTGAAATTTTTATTTTTTGGTATTTTTAGTGTGCTTTGTGTCATTTGTGTAACTTGTGTTGTACAATTGCTTGATTGCGTACGATTTGTATAAATCGTACTTGAAATTTTTAAATTATTTTTTTTATCTGATTATCACTTTGCAGTTGCATTGTAATATTTGCTTTATTTTATTTAATAGTTATTTCAGTCACTTTTTGCCATAATGAAATCCTCCTAATCCGCAATCTGTGGCAGGCGTGGGTGCAGTAAGTCTGTAAAGACCGGTATGTTTTGTTCTGGATGTAACACCTGGTTTCACCAAAATTGTACAGGTTTTTCAGAATCCAACTACAAAGATTTAGCAGAAAGTAACGTCGGCTTCAATCGTATTAACTGTCTCTGGTCAAAAGACCATAGGTGTGCTGGTCAACGTGATGATTCTACACCTGAACTAATTAAGCTTGTTAACGAGCTCAAAACCAGCAACTTAGATTTAAAGAATTCGCTTGCGATCTTGCATGAATTTTATACTTCCTCTACTATCAAACAAGCGGAAAAAAGCAGACTGCTCAACGACTCGGTAGCGAGTTTTTCCTTGCTAGTCAAAGATTCCCCATCAACAAAAACCAATGCCATCCTCCTACTCTTGCAGAATGAAATACTTTGCGCAGCTAAACAATTTGCCGTAGATAAAGGCAGAAAACACAACATAATAGTTAGAGAGATTCCTGAGACTACAACCAATTACAAGGATATAGTCTCAGAGATTATCAAATTATGTTTCTCATGAACCCCAGACTTCAAAATTTTTCGTATGACGTGTAAGCGTTCCCATACCTTCCCTCCTATTATTGTCAGTAGTGCCTCTAATGTTGTAACTAAAATATTAAATGTCTGGCCCTCTATCCACAAGAACTTTTCTGGGATCCGTTTACATAAAAACCAGACTACGTCCGACAGGATAGGCAGGTCTCCTGTCTTAGGTCAATATATTTGTTCTAAGCTATCGGCTATGCCAGTAGTTAAACTTACCTTTCTCAAGCTCAAGGACACTTTTACCTTTATTTCCAATACACAGTTTTACTCTATTAATTCGTCTAAGCACAACTATCATGTTTTGATGGGGGACTTTAACGCTCCCTCTATTAAGTGGAATTTGCTCAGCTGCTCCCCTAAGTTTTTTGATTCCACTCTTCTTCAATTTAGTATTAAACACGCACTCACCCAACACGTTTGCTTTCTCACTAGATTTAGGATCGGTAGCTCCTCTTTTTGCCTTAATTTAGTTTTCACCAACCAAGCCTCGTTGATTGATGGCATTAACCATCTACCACCCTAGGGAAGAGTAATGAGGCTCTACTCACATTCAAAGTTTACTTCCCTTCACCTGCGATGGTACGCAATCACCGGTCCTTGCCTACTTCTAATTTCTGTAATGCCGACTCCGTTGGTCTTAAGAACTACCTGAGGAATGTCAACTGAGACTTTTTTAACAATGACATAGACAGTCTATATGACCATTTCTTTCATTTTATTCAAATAGGTATAGAGAGTTTTATTCTCTTTCAGATCTCAACTCTTTCTAAGCCCGAAATTCCACGTTACATTATCCGAATCATTAAGTCGCGTAATATTACTTTTTATAAATAGAAATTGTTAGGTCTTTCCACCTTCCTCTACCACTACCTAGATCTCCGCAGCAAATCTGTAGCTTGTCTCAGACGGCTCAAAAGCCAAAGACTCTATTTACTCTTGAACAACGCTAGATAAAATAATAGTTTTTTCTTTAAATTTATTAAAAATAAGTGGGGTTACGATCTTTCTCTTCCTAGGCACAAGAGTAATACTGTTTTTTTTTATTGTTGCCAGAGGTGTGCAATACCTTTGGTGATTACTTTAAGTCTGTATTCAATTCCGATTATTCAATTGGTCCCCTTTCTGAGCCGGATAACTTTAAGCCCATTAGTATTTTGTCAGGTTCCAATAAAATTTTAGAGAAAATTATTAAAACCCATCTGATTAGTTTTATCACTAAGAATAACCTCATTAACCCGGGTTTATGCCAGGGAGATCCTGTTTCTCCAACCTACTGACGGTTACCAAAAACATTACTTGCATACTGAATTGCTCACCATCAGTCGATGTGATCTATTTCAACTTTTGCAAAGCTTTTGATAAAGTTCCGCATTTATCATTGCCAAGTAAACTAAAAACTTTCGGGATAAGTCCTCCACTTCTAAAATGGATAAGCGACTTTCTCATCAATCATTAGTTTAGTGTCAAATTAGAAAACGCA
Organism: Cardicola forsteri; assembly: GCA_025895645.1. NCBI lineage: Eukaryota > Metazoa > Platyhelminthes > Trematoda > Strigeidida > Aporocotylidae > Cardicola > Cardicola forsteri. The sequence goes on along the minus strand of JAKXYG010000527.1, from coordinate 302,060 downwards.
GCCTTCACTCCCACTTAGATTACCTCAGGTGTCCCGCAGGGATCAGTTTTAGGTTTATTCCTTTTTATTATTTATATTAACAACTTACCCACGATTGTTCAATTTGATATTCTGCTTTATGCTAATGATGTTAAAATTTTGGGCTTTAATCCCGAACAATTGCAACAGGATGTTAATAATATTTACCAATGGTCTCTTGACAATGCACTCCCTTTGAATATTTCTAAATGCAATCACTCCTCTTTTGAAAAACATTCAAGGACCCGGTATATAGTTCCTAGTACTCAGACTATTACCACAATTGACACGGTTAAAGATCTTGGTGTGGCTTTCAACCCCTTCCTTAACTCTTCGTTCCATCATAAGAGGGCAGTCTTAACCTGCTATTGTCTAATTAAGTTTTTTAGGCGTAATTTAGGAAGTATCCCTGTCAGCTGCATTTGACTTCTGTATTAATTTTACATTAGGCCGCACCTCCAATACTGTATTTAAGTAACGTCCCCTATCCTAAGGGGCGACATAGTTAAACTCGACAAGGTGCAAAGAAGCTTTACAAGATTGCCGCGTGCCCTTAGGAGCGTTCCCTATCCAAAGCGTCTGGAAGCTCTTTGTTACTTCCCACTAAAAGATAAGACACTCCGGGGCGACTTCATTTTAGTATTCAAATTTCTTAATTTCAACCAGTTTAAGCATTTATTTGTCCTTTCTAATGATCCTTGCAGAGGACACCCGCTTAAACTCATCAAGACCCGAGTTTATTCCCGACTAGGTTTTCATCATTTCTTTTACTTGTGTATAAACCTGAAACGGGTATTTAAACAATCGTTTCTACACCGCTGAACACATCCGTCCAACATTGTCATTTTCCCGTGCTTTTAATCCTATAAATTTGACAATAAACGTTTTCCCGTTTTGTTTTTGCGTTTTTATTTATTACTTCACGTAATCAGTAGAAATGTTATATATTAAGAGAAATCGCGACTAGGCTCAATACAAGCAACCTTCGTCAGCAAGCAACATCGTTTGCTCTTTAAACTGCCCTATCGCGCTAATTAGTGAAACCCGGCTACGCAAATGTCATTAGAGTCAATTTTACTAAAATTTATTTACTTTATAATAGAAAAGTAACATTATGTAAATAAAATTAAAAATTAAATGCAACATTTAAACTCAATTTTCAAAAGTTTAAATAAAAATACATTTAAAAAAATACTATTAATTAAAATTGAACTTGTGCATACAATCCAGTTCTATTGATATAAACGTAATATAATACTCAAATAAACAATTTTTTTAATATATGTAAAAACACGTATTAAAATCAATAAAAATGTATTATTTAAAAATTAAAATCAAAAATGCTTTAATTAAGAAAAAGTTGGTTTTACTTATAAAGTAAAATTATAAAAACAGACAATTTATTTACAATTATATAAGTTACAACAACAATAATTAAATCATATTAGCTTATGAATTTAAGTAACAAAATAAATATATAAAAAAACAATTTAATAAAGTAATGTTACTAGAATAAATCTAGACTGACATAAGTTTTAAATTTTTTTTACAGATATTGTATTAATAAAATTATATCTTTTTAATTAATTATACAATTTTTATCTCTATTTAAAATAATCCCAACTCTAGTTAAGATAGAAAAAAAATTTGAACACGTTTATCAGTATGGTTTTATTACAAATATTGCTAAAATAAAATAAAATTCCATTGTAGTAAATTATATCAAGATTCTGATAATAAAATAAAACAAAATTTTAAAAACATCTATTTTTAATATGTAATAATTGGAGTAAAATACCTTTGTTGTTTGTTTATGGTTACAAGTTGGTACGCAGTTGAGTAGAAAAAACTCTTATTGAACCTCGGTTTTGATATGTCTTAAGTTATTGGGAAGGGATAAAAATATGAAATAGAGGGTGGAATAGAAAAAATGTTATTGCAGAAATAGTTGGAAATTAAGACAAAAAATTGAGGAATATATTGGGAAAAGTTAAAAATAGTAGAAAGTGAGCAAAAATAATAGATATATATATAAGCAATAATAAAAACATTTTGTATTACAAATTAAAGGCAAGAAGAAAAAATTCAAAATAACGCCCCACTTGCGAGTATCTCACCTGGTAAATATAAAAAGAATAAAAAACAGTTGTAAACCATTTAATGCGGTTAATAAATTTTTTTATAACATAAAGAGGGTTTTCAAAAAAGGTTCCACTTTACAAATGTTCACATTTCGTAACATTATAAAACAATGCTAAAAATCTCAGTTAATTTTATTAATTTTACAAAATTTTGAATAATGTTTATCAAAAATCTTTACAAAATTGTTAAGCTTTATAGAATATTGTTAAAATATAGAAATATTACGTGTTGGTTATACCAAAATTTTATTTTTTGTTTAAATAAAAAGAATAAAATGTGACAAAAAGTATGTCAAAATGCACTTTATTATTTTTTGTTTTTATTTGCAATCAAATTTATTATAACGTTGTATATAAAAATTTAATATTATGTATAAATTGGAAATATGGCAAATTAAAAAATGAAAATTTACCAAATAAGATAATGAGACACTATAAATGATATTAATTGTAACGATACGTTTTTGCAACATAAGTTTTAACTAAATGTGATTTCAGTAAAGATTGTATAACCTGGTTTCACCAATTAACGCAATGTGGCGGTTTGATAGAACAAGCAAGGTCGCTTGTCGTTAAAGGTTGTGTGTTTCTTGTCTAGTCGCAATTTCCCTCAATATCTAACGTATTTACTGGAGTAATGAATAAAAATGCAAAGGCTAGACGGGAAAACGTTTATTGCTAAACTTTACAGGATTGGACTGCGGGATAAAAATTAAAATGGAAACTGGAAACGGGGCAAAAAATGGAAATAAATAGAAGTTGGACGGAAGTCTTTAACGGCGTGGGAACGGTTGTTTCTACTAATATATACCGTTGACAAACAAAAAATGTCAAATATTTGAAGAATATTAATTCTAAAAATTAAATGCTAATTTTTGTGATGAAATAAAATAATATGGTTTATTATTTTCACCTCCGATTTTTTTCGTTGATTTTTACCGTTACAAAGTTCTCGTGTTAAACTACGTGTCATTTGTTTAAAAGCAAAAAAATGTATTTAAAACCAAACGGCTATATGACTACTAAAATAAGTAGACAAAATCTCTGTTAACTATTTTACTTATCTGGAAATAAGTACTGATAAAAACAGAAAACTTGAAATGTTTTTTATCGTTTGAATCTTAAAAGTATTTTAAAAATTACTTTATTTGATTTTTAATTATGAAATTACGAAAGAATTAATTTTTGTCTACTACATGGCATTGTTACAAGTGAACAAAAAACATAACGTTTACCGTTAAAAAACAGGTAAAAGCAATTGTAGAGTAAAAAAATAAAAAATAAAAAATGTTTATTACACAAAATTTGGTTGAAAACCATTACATAAAAATTAATTTAAATAAATGTCATATGGGATTAAACAAAAGCTTTGGAAAAAAATTAAAAAAGTGAAGCAACCTTATTCCTCTATACTTTTTAAAGCAATAGGATTTTTGTATTACACTATAGCGTATAATCTTTTAAATAATAAAAATATTTATGTAAATAACTAAACCATAAAAAAAAATTGTTTTTCAGAATTCAAGATTGTACACGAGTTGAGTAAACCAAAACGCTTTTTATTACTCGGTTCTCAAATTGTCTCAGATTTTTAGGGGGGAAATTAAAATAGATGATGAGGTAAAAAAGGATTTGTTACAGAAATTTTTTTTTAAATTAGAACAAAATCAAGATAGATAGCTGAACGATTACATTTGTCGAAAGCGAGTAAAATATACGAAACAATAAAAAAAAGTTTTGTATTACAATGCAAAAACACTACATAATGCATTTTTATACATTTTATTATTTAATTTTTAACAATAACGCATGTTTTTTACAATAGAGATACTAGCTCAATGTTCTAATTTCACTCTTTTTAAATATAAATTTAAAATAAATTAAAAAAATTTTATTTATAGTTATAAACTGTTGATAAATTTACAAATAAAAAACGTTTTAACGTTGACAAAATGAGAACATTAATATAAGCATAAACACTTTTTTAGTGTAGTAATATTACTTTTGGTTTAAAATTGTATTTTATTTACTTCAAATGGTTTTTTAATTACATGAACTTGTCAAAACAATTTTGTTATTAATATTATGGTCCAGTTATACAACGATAAGCTCAAAATGTAATCACCAAATACAGTCAAAAGGCTTTGTTAAATTTTCGCTTGTTGAAAATGTTACTTGTAAAGTATTTAAATAGCAAAAAAAAAATATTTTAAAAATTTTTAAAAAGTGATTTCTAAAAATTAAAAATTATTTGAAAAATATAAATGTTATTTTAATAATAATAATAATTATTATTATTATTAAAACAAAGAATTGGTTAGCTGAATTCACTTTTTATAACGCATTTAAATATAAATTTGTAATTATTATATAATTATTAATTATAAAAAATTAATTTAAAATAATTTTTGTTGAATAATAATAGCAATATTTTCTTTTGTTGGAATGTGTGACTTCTGTATACTTTAAGTGCTTGAACGGTTTTAAAACACTGTTATGATCAGGCCAACCGTTGATTTTGGGAAAACGTGTGAAGGAAACGTTTTTAAAAAATATCCTACTGTATACACAAATAAGTAATTGTGGTTTGTTTTAATATTAGTTTTTTATTTTTACAATTTGCACGTTAAATGCGATTTTTTTATTGTATTTTAGTTACTAGTATATTTTTAATCAAAGTTTATTGAACTTAAATAGTTTTTTAATTATTATTACTTATAAATTAAAATTAAATATTTAAAAAATAATTTTTGACAGAAGTTGTAACTATAAGTATTTGTTATAAGTTTTTAAAATTTTTTAATTTAGTTACTTATGTATTAAACATCAATTTTTAAATTATTCAAAACAAATAAAGATTACGTAATTATTGTACTATTATAAAACCGTTTTGCTTTAAAGATTAGCAGACAACATATGTTTTTTTAAAAATCAGGTTTTGTTTACGTGTTAAGTTTATAACAAGTATGCGGACGTTTTATGATGATTGAATGCGATGTTTGTTAACTGGAGATACTAAATTATTAGTTTTTGCATTTATGGATTATAATATTAAAAAGAAAACAAACTAAAACCAGTGTTTATTGATTCGCGTTAAAATATCGGTTCAATTTAATTGTCCAAATTATAGTATTTAAATAAACGAGTAAAAATAACTCATTAATTGTATAATTGTAATGTTTGTTCATTTAAAGAGAAAATTAGTAATTATAATAATACATAATATTTAATTAGATAATCACAACTAAAAATTTTAAAAGATGGATTGTTAAATTTTTTTAAATTAATTTTTATAAATCCTACTTGCTACAAGTTAGTGCTTTGTTTTAATATATTTTAATTATTAGGGAAAGTAAGAAATAGAGAATAGGAATTAATAATAAAACAAATTGTAAATTAAGATAAAAATCAGAAGTATAGTGGATTACATTAAGTTAAAACTTATGAAGAGTAAATGAAAAAGATAAAAAGAGAAACTGAAAAGAAAACTATTTTTCTAATATATTGCAACAACACTAATAAATTTTATAAAATAACAAATGTTTCAAAATAACGTTTTATTTGACATGTAGTGTGACACGCGCCACATCTGATAGACACTAACTCATACATGATCAAAAACATAGAAAAAGATTGTTCAATGTGATTTTACTTAAAAGTTTTTATATTAAAGATTGAAATTTTTATGGTTTTTTAACCCTGCTATTAGAATTATGTTTTTACATAGTTGATTGACATCCTCTTATTTTATTAGTAATATTTTTTTTGCCGGATTTAAGGCTGGTTATAATAGAATTAAAATGTTTAGCACGATTGATAATTATTAAGGTACTTTTAATAGTTTATTTATTCATGCACATTTACGTTTATTTCGGCTTTTTAATTTTACGAGTTGGTTATTTGAAATGCGATTACCTGTTTGGATTTAGAAGGTATGTACTGTTGATGATTCCAAACAAGGATAAAATGGTTGTACAGTGCTCCTGGTTGACTTACACCAAATGGATTTTTTAAATTAAATTTGACAATTCTAATATTTTACTTTTTAAAACGCCATAATAAATTTTAATTTGCTTTTCAAATAAATTACAGAATAAAAATATAATAAATTTTTTTAACGGTTTGAAATTATATTAAAACAATTTTTAATTAATTTATATGTTTTAACAATTTTTTAAAAGTATATATTTCACTTAGTTGTTTTCATTTTCTTACTTTAAAGTTTGATAAGATAAATTCCTTTTATTGGTGAACATTTAGCAAAGCTAAGTTGCTTCCCGTATTAGTACCGATCATAAAATTGAAACCTATGCTTACCCAGTTTTGACTCTAGCTTTTTAGGTACCTCGTTAATCCCGGCATATATATATATATATTGAAAGGGAAAGAGAAAATGATAAATTATTGACATTTTATGTTTTTTTGTTAATAAAATTAGGTTTTTATATTATTTCATTCTTTTTAAATACTGAATTACTTAATTTGTGTTTAAGGTCAATATATTATATAAATAATTCCAAGTGTACATGTAATTGTTGCATGGTGTAATAACTGTAATACAGAGCAAAACATTTCAACGGTACAAGCATCGAATAAACGCTAATTAACATATGAAAGGTCTATTTTTGATATTTTCTAGGTTTATTAGTAATTATAATAAATAAGGAAGATATGAATTATAGTAAACAATTGCTTGACTAAATTAAAAAACACTATGATTATTTTTAGAGATGTATTTGCCTGTTATTTGTCAAAAAACATTTCAACTCAAAGTTGTGCATCTTCTATTGGTCAGCCGTCAGTTTTCGCATTTAATTCGGATGGCACACGAGCTTATTGCGGATTTTGTACTGGCGAAATTTATTGCATTGATCTTTTCAAAAATTGGTACGTAATTAAATTTTGAATTGCATTTTGCTTTAAGTTACAACTTGGTAGAAAAACTTGATCAGCCCATTACTTGTATTCGTTTTCACGATTTGTATCAGCTGATATTGGTTGGATTGGGTGACAATTCACTGGCACTTCTTCACCAAGGTGATATTTTTAAAATTTATTTTATTTATGTTTACTACTTTGAATGTTTTACGGGAAACGTTTTTCAGCAGTGAATATTTTAACGAAGCCGAACGTGGGCCCGCATTTTGGTACCGGTTGTGGGATTCGAATTCATATTTACACAGGTTCACGTCGAGTTTACCCCGGCACATATAATAACGTCTTTGGGGAAGAGAGGGTTTCACAGTTTGATTTTGTGATGTTTATTGTTAGATTGTTATTATGCAACGTATGTTGGAGCGCTGTAAGATTGAAAGAGTTTGAAGACAATTTAGATGCTATTCATCATTAATTATTTATTTAGGTTGGTGACGTAATCAACTTTTCATTATTTTTTATGTTTATACGGCATATTAAACGATCGACTTTTATAGTTTTATAAGCATAACAAAAGTACAAGAATAACTATATTTCTTGGCTAATAGACGGCATCCTTGTGACGGCGCCACTATTCGCAAAGATTGACGATGCCACCTGATATTTTGCCAGGATTATCTTAGCCCAGCGGCCACATATGGTATGCATACAGTTTAAAATACCTTTTAAGTACCCTGGGTGTATACTTGCACCTATCCGTTAAAGCGGAAGACCAGTCATACCGCTGTGCACTCAATCCCTGTGGTTATTAGTCCAAATGCATACGGGCACCTAGGCCAGGATGCACCACGTGGAGGACGGACAGTCAGAAATATCATCATCATTGGAATTTGAGACTTTATAAGCATTACATCATTAACATCTTAATTTAGATGTCATGCTACTTTATTAAAATAGAGTTATTTGTTTGCTTAAAATGGATTTAGAATACAATAAAAATACTAGTAATAATAATTTACTATTAATAAATGTAACTCGTAAAATATTCAATGTTTTAACAAGGTTTGCGGTGTAGAGTCTATTATAAATTATAAAGAAATATTTATTATTTAGATACGTTTTTAAATTATTGAAAATGATGATAAATGCATTTTTTGGGGTGGTATAATCTTACAGCACTGGACTTAAAGTTGACTCAACAGGGGGTTCGATGTTCACCACTGCCCCACTAACTGCGGCTCCTGTTTGGCTTCGCTAAATTTCTACTTGCTGAAAAATGATTGCATAAGAGGCAGTTAAGAAGCAACAGCTGAATAAATAAATATATAAGTAACAATTTAAAAAAGTGATTGTATTATTATTAACTACTATTGCTTGAATGTTTTACAAAAACCATTTCTTAGTAAGTGGACATTCTAGCAAAGCCAAACGAAGGCCCGCATTTAGTGCCTGCGGTGGTATTCAAACCAAGTTTAAATGTACTGTTGTACCACTAGACCACTCCGGCATATTAAGGTTGTTTATTTGTACATTTATAGTGTGCTAAGTTAACTGGTTGATAAAAACGTTCAAATGCCCTATTTTTAAATTTAACTTGATTTAACATAAATTATTGTAGATAAAAAGCAAAAAAATGTTATACTATACGGTCACGTGTCGCGAATATTGAATATATCCATTCAACATCAATCAGGAAGTCACATTCTTACAACAGCAATGAACGAAGTAATTTTGTGGGATTTAAATGCCCAAGAACGTCGTTGTAAACTTGATCTTGGCGAAAAATTGCAAATTGTTTTGGTATGTGTATCGAACTTGTTCAAACTGAGGTCTTGTTTATAGTTTCATTTTGGGATTATCTAACAATATTATTATAGTCGTCTACGGGTCTTTTTATGTGATTTTGTAAATTTCGAACGCTTACAAGTTACAAATTATTAGTTTCTATTGTATTGGATCATTACTTTTGTACATTTTGCATTATTTGACATTGTAGAAATGAGTATAAAATTAAGTACTTACCAGAATGTTACTCGACTGAAGACTGATCCGATTTTCACTACCAAAATTGATTATTCTTTAACTCTGGTTAACTTTTCTCAATGTCCACTTATTGAATAATAATTGTATTAAAGTATTGTAGCAAGGAAAAAGTTGGATGGTTTAATAGTACAACGCTATACTCGACTTTGGCTGAACATTGATTAGAGTACTACTACGGGTACCAAAATGTCCACTTACTGAAGGTGTTAGTCTATTTCAGTTCAACTTTATTGTTTTATTTTGTATTTTTTAAACTCTCAATTTTTACTACTTTAAATATTTTGTCGGGAAAGGCATCTTTTCGTTCAGTGGACATTTTAGCGAGGCCCACATTTGGTGCTGGTGGTGGATATCGAACTCATGCCTACCCAGGTTTGAGTCGAACGCGGGTACCACTAGACCACATGCCAATGTTCAACCACGTTTGTATCACAATGACTTGGTGTGACGTTTTTTGATATTGCAGGCTGTTTTCATGCCTCCGATTGGTGACAAGATTTTATCGTGTTTTCACAACGGTTCAATTTACGTCTGGGATGTGACTTCTCTCGATTGTATATACACGTTGGTTAGTGAGGAGCATTCAACTATGACTTACCGAACTGTTTGTTTGACTAGGTATGCATTGAAGAAGGTAACGTGGTCAACTATTTCATTATTTTTACAGTATATCAAACTCTTGATATCTGTAATGGTTTTATCGGCATAACAAATAGAGGAGAGCGGCGACGCTTATTGGCTGATCAATGATATTTATGTAACGGTGCCACTATTTGCAAATAATACATTTTCATTCTTTAAACCAACGGTTACATATTGTATACATATACTTTAGAATACCTTTTAAGTACTGTGGGTGTATGCTTCCACTTATCCATCAAGATGCAATCTCAGTAATACCGCTGTGCATTTGGTTCCTTCTCTATTTCGTTATGGTGGTCTATTCTATTTTATCATAATGTAAAAACTATTTTTCTAACAATACTTTGAAGATAGGCTGGTCTTATACGTTGCCCTTTTTTCCTTTCCTAACAATTTATCCAACAAGTTATTAAAATTCAAAACTTTGTCTAATTAAAAAAACCAATTTGTTCATTTAGCTAGTGGACCTGGTACGTATTTTATATGTCTACCGAAACAATATTCACATAATACTAGTAAAAAATAAAATTGGTGGATTTTTAAACAAGACTTAAAAAAGTAGGGGATATTTTAATTGCAACTGAAATTAGACAGAATCAACTGGATAACTCCCAAGTCCAGTTGAGAATGGAGAAGCATTTGAATGCAAGATTAGCAACCTGGCCTTTGTAAAAAATGTTGTTAAAGAAACAACAAGAGGCTACCATTTCATTCAACTACGGCAAAAAAGTAAAAGCAACGTAATTGCAATGACAAGGTGTGGAAATATCCGAATAGTATTTCAATGTTCGGTATGCACAATCTTTGGAGCTGAACATTTAATATGACTGTCCCATGCTTTTTAGAGCAAAAGGGTTTTAGAATATTTATTTTGATTGATGCTGTAATCACCTCTTCATTATTTTCCATCGATCGATTACAATGGCTTGATAAGCGTAGCAAACGTTGAAGAATAACGAAGTATCTTGGCTGGTATACGACATCTTGGTGACGTCGTCACTGTTTGCAAGGATTGAAAAGGCCGCCTAATTTTTGTCAGGGTTATCTTCACTGGCCCATGGGCTACATACGGTATACGTATACCTTAAAATACCTTTTAAGTATCCTGGGTGTATGCTTGCACCCACCTGCTAAAGCATTAGTCAAACCCTCAGGATTATTAGCATAATAAATAAAATAGTGAATTGGATATATTAATAATGTTCGAATTTTGATACTGTTACATTATCGGAGCCTAAACAACAAACAATGCTCGAACATTTAATTTCAGTTTGAAGGTTGTGCTTATTGATTGAATTGTTGTTCCATTATTATTGCGACTTTTTCAAACAGCCAAGGCAATTATCTGTTTGCTGCTGGATGCTCGTGCAGTTTCGTTCACTTGTGGACACTCAACGACAATTTGGATCGGACCAGCAAAGGTGACCGGTCGATACAAGAAATGATCAAATTTTGCGATCAAGTCAAGTCCATTCGCCGACTCGACTGGATTCCGTCGACCAAGCAGTCGAGCAGCGATCACGAGGTTCGATTGACACATTTTTCCATTCTACCGGACTGGTCTAGTGGCACGACACCGGACTCGAACTTGGGGTGGGGGTCCTGGGTAGTGGACATGTGTTTGACAACCATGGTCGGCATCAAAATGCGGACTTTTGTCTACTTGCTAATTCATGTGTTCACCGTAAAACGTTTTTAAATAGTTGTCGTTCTAGGTGACTTGAACAAACAAGTGATTTTGATCGCCAACGATTTGGCCTATTTGTAACTGCGACTTTGAGGCATTTATTGGCTCACTGTGTTTTGGATGGGTAAGATGGATGGGCACATAGCACATATATATATATATATATATATATATATATATATATATATATACAACCATATATATATATATATATATATATATACAACCGGCTACATATGGTAAATAGGTACCTTGAGATACCTTTTAAGTATCTTGGGTGTTTATGCCGCACCCATTCACTGAACGGGAATCCAGTGAAAGCCCAGTTATACCGCTGTGTACTTACTGCATTTGTCTAGATGCTTGTATGCATCTAGTCAAGGATACACCACGTGGAGGATGAACAGTTAGGATTATCATCATCATTGGAAATTGAAACTTTGTAAGCATTACTCAAATCCTCAGAATCATTAGCATCCCATATGTGTTACAGTAGATAGTATTAATGTTATCAGAGCTTGAACAAGTCTAAACTAACGCTTTGTCATAAATCCTACATTTATTTGCAAGTTTTGTTTTGAAGTCGGCATCCAGATAAAGTTTAATCAAAACTCTTTTTTACTGCTTGATTAGAAAACCAAGCATTTTATTAATAACGTATCTATTTAAAATATTGATTTTTCCAGTTGAATTATATTCATTCAAATTGCATTTATAGTTATCCGGTTTTTTGCTCGTCCTGGCAAGTGACAAACGTTTGCGCATTCTTCAGCGTCGCACACAGTCCACTGACGTTCAGTGGCAATCCATTTATACGTTTGGCGAAGGCACTCTGGAAGATCCACTAGTAGTCAACTTTGCAATTCCCCAATTTCCTTTCGTGACTGTGTCCAAATTGTGCGACAAAAATGTGTCTTTCGAGTCATTGCTACTTGTATCCGACAATTTCAATCATGTCCATTTGCGAACATTGACTTTTTTGCACGCAGGCAAACAAAAGGTACTTGTTATTTTGGTCAATTTTGCGAGGTAATTGCAAATTTCTGCAATTGGAGGATTGGATTATAAAGTTTGGTTGAGTACAGTTTGTTTGCCTTTCAAGTTGAAAGGTGAGAACCAGAACAGAGGCGATTCATTTGTTGCTTTGTGCTCTGCAATTAGTTAAAGATCTTAATTGTTTTCATGATCAAATTGGGATACTTAGACATATCAAACCCATTGTAATGAGTAATATATTGTGTAACAACTTTGAAGTATAATTTTTAATTATTTTTTTAACCGTTGATGATAATGATGACAAAGCTGTTTAATTTTACGTCAAGGCAGATTCGTTTATTCAAGTATTCATATGGGAATAATAGTGATCCCAAAGATTTGAGTAATGTTTCTATATCTAACGATGGTAATATTCCTGAATTAGGTATACACAAACACCTTAAATAATACGACAAGGACTGAGTGACAGCAATCTAGCTGGGATTCTAATTTGGCAGATGGGTGCAAACATACACCCAAGTTATTTAAAAGGCATTTAAAGTATATGTAGTTGTTAAGCCGAATGAGATAATTCTGATCAAACACACAAGCGGTTTTGTTAATATTTGCGAACAGTGACGCCGTTGCAAGGATATTCTCATAAGCAGATAAACTTGGTTATTTTCTTACGTTTGTCATACCTATAAAACCATTTGAAACAATTGTTTGATTTACTGTACAAATATAGAAATAATAAAGTGGTAATTACGTCACTAACCACAAACAATAACAGTAAATGATTATATTAGGTGTTGTAAAATTCCTTCCAAGTATGTTGAGTAGATGTGTACATCGAGCGTGCGAAAGTGGAATATTCAATAACTCACTGTGCTCTTAGATTTTAGTCCAATATAGTCTCAGTTTAGACTGCACTACGTGGAATTAGGAATTTGATCAAAAACAAGGCAACATTTTTTAATTTCTCAAAATGTAATACTCAACTGACACATTGATTTGGCGAATTTTGTATTCAAGGTCAAAACACCGGTGATTTCGGTCAGTGAAAATAATTCCAAACCGCAATTAAATAATCAAAATTCGCGCCGATTGTCGAACACGTCGGGATCGACGACGTTTAAAACGGTTTCTAGACGATCGTCGACGAAAGACAACATGTCGGAATTGCAGAGTAGCACTATCAGTTCGAATAGAGTGAGTTTTGACAGTAAACATTGTTACCGTATTTAAGAGGCACCTGTTCCTTCTTTATTTGTTGATAAACTTGTTAATATAATAATAATTATTGTTATTATTGCTCAGGGTAGTCCAAATTACAAAAAGCCTGTATAAAGACAACAACGTTTACAATGTACACTTAATGAACGACACTTGAGGTATACTGACTGCAAATATTAATTGTATCCCAAATTAAACCCCTCCAGTGATCTCTATTCATTGCAAACGGTAAGCAGATGGAAGCCCAATTAAGTAATTTCTTTGGATGGGTGGAGAGGTAAATATAAATAAATGGCTGAGTTGGCGTGCTACAATGTCCATCCAAATTATTCATTGGTTATCTGGTCTTCCTTTCTATCCGGGTAATGATTAGGCTTTCATAGCTATTCATATTAACAAGTACGTGGACGTTGTATGATGATTAAATCCAATACTCGTTAATTAGCACTATTTAATTTTAAGTTATATTTTCATATAGATTATAATAAGAGAGGTAAATAAACTATTACCAGTGTTTATTTAATCACATTAATACAAACTACAACAAGTGAATGGAACTGATGAATCACAAAAATGTGATGTTTGTTTATTCAAAAGAAAAATTGATAGTAATAATAATGAGCAATAATGCTTGATTAAGTAATCAAAAGTGGAATATATTTAAAATTAGAGAGTTCAGTTGTTGTTAATAGACAATTCATAAATAGAGCTTACAACAAACACACTACCTTTATTAATAGTCACGTTATTATAATTAACTAAAACAGCAATACATTTGTACTAATTGTAGGCTTAAAGCATTTGGTAGTTCAGTTTGAAGATAAGAGTTATTTGCATAATTTATGTATCATTATTAAAGAGTTTTATTTAATGTATACATGTATATAAAGTATATATGTCTGTTTAATAAATAAGTAAACTGAATAATTGCGATGTAATGCCTAATATATATTTTTTATTTAAAGTGTGATGGTTTGTTAGATCGAAAACGTCTTCGATTATTGCTCAAAGAATACAAGCATTTTCCGGCAAAATACAGGTTATTTGATATAAAAATTGTATTTAAAATAACACATTATTTAAACATTATTTAAATTAAGTTACTTAGGCTACTCATAAGTAGTCATTTATTTTAAAAATGTTTATATATATATATATATATATATATATATATATATGTATGCTAACATTAATTAATAGGCTACGTTAAAACTGAGCTCAATGAAGTTACAAATGGACTTTTCGTGCACATATTAAGTTTTAATGTATGAATGTAAACAGATTCATAACTTGAGTAGCCATTATATTGTCACTTTAAAACAATTAATAAAATGAACTTGGCGCTACAAAATGTATTCATCTCACAATTTAGGCCATCTATTTTATTTGTATCTGCTTTAAAAATGCATTGTTTTGCCAGGTTATTTATTTGGCGTTCTTTACTGCAATTACCATACAATATTGAAGCTTTCAACGGTTTGTTGCAAAAAGGCATTCATCCAGCCTTTGAACTTATTCATTTGCGTTATCCAATCAGAAGCCAGAAACTTTTGCGTGTATTACAAAAGTAAGCGACTGTTTTTGTTTGCATGCTGAAAGTTTTTGGTCGGTTTATTTGTTTAAATTATTATTATTACTATTATTATTATTATTATTATTATTATTACGACTTTTGATTTGAAATTATATTTCTATTTAAATAATCAACATGATATATAGATTACTTGATTCTGAGAGTTGAATTATTGATATTTCAGACCATTGAGCACTACTCATATATATATAGTTTGTGATATTGTTTTCTGTTTTATCTTTTTATTTTTTTCACATCATTTCAAACATTCAATTTGTTTGTCTTTTACAGATGTGCATCTAACGTTGGAGAAATAATGAAGATTAGTAATTGGTGGACTGTATCCATTGATTTTTGTTAAAGTGAATCTTTCTTACTAGGCAATTGTTAGACCCTCGTTGCATGGCTGTATTTTGTATTTATTAGTTAAACCAAACATCTACATATTTTACTATGCGTTCGATTGGTGCTCTACTTAGGAATTACTCTGGGGAGGCATAATACTAGAAATCATGCAACACCCATCGAAGTGGGTAGAGCTGTAACCTTGAAACGGGGTGGACATGGGTTGAAGTTCGACTACCGGCATCGGCACTGTTGGCTGAAAATTGTTTTTGCTACAACATTCGAGCAGCAACGGTCATGTATTGATAAGCTGTTATTGTTAGTATTATTACAACACCCTTTTGAGTCGAGAATAAGCCTAGGGTAAGAAGACACTAGTACTAGTAAAAACAACATCAAAGTAGTATTAGGTAACACATGATTTCATATGTGTTTGAACATTTTGCCAACATTTTTGTTTTATCTCCCCCCCCTTGAAACATTCATTGCAGTTCTATCTTTTCGAATCATTCTTAGCCAAGATTTCTGTCGTCTAACCCATTATTAATGGTCTATTCAAAAACCATTCTTGTTTGTCTTTCGGGCGGTATAAGTAGAATTTGACTAAGTAATTTTCTTCGTCCAATTGTCACTTCTTTGTCGTTGTTTGCGCCGGAATCGCGTCCCTTTATTGTTTCTGTAGTCAACGTTGAGCCCAAACCCTCCCCCTTTATCCAGGTTTGGGATTGGCTAGATTGGTTTGTTTCTTTATCTTCATTAGGCGATAAGTATAGTATAGCAAATGTATTATCAATTACATAAATTCCATTTTCAAACTATATTATTTTGTAGAATTTGTTCTGCTTTGGCCTACTGGTGTCCGTTGTTTGGTGAAACCAATTGGATACCCTTGTTCATTTTTCCATTGGTCAAATTGTATCAAAACAATTTACTGTATGCATTCGAATCGATTGGAACCATTTTAAGTAGGTCTTATGCCTCGAACGTTTTGATTATAAACGTGTTCCATCTATAACAAGAAATATATATATATATATATATATATTATTTACTGAATACCATTTTTAAAAGTATGTTGTACTTTTAATTCTTAATATTTATTTTTACAAAAAAACCATTGAACACAAATGAATTTAGACTGATACTCTTATAGATTTTTAAAGTACTAGTTGTAATAAAATTTTATGTGCTTGTGATTTATGGGAATAGATGAAATAAATTTATCTCACAGTCTACATCTTTTAGTAGTTTTATCTTAAATAATTTTCACAGTACGTTTACATAAGTGAATCGTTTATTTTTGTTTTAACACAGTTTTATTAATAGTACAGTCAGATATGAAACTGAATCGGAACTTAGCCTACTATGATATTCTAGGATATTTAGCACTTGTTATTTATCTTAGATACATTCTAGAAGACAGCTTTTGTTCTTTTTATAAAACTACATTAATCCCAATTTTACAGCTTGTAATAGAGAAGACTTTAAAACCAAATTGTGCAAAGTTATCCATGTTTTGAAAATTCAATATTATAAATTTTCTAGATTTTTTTTACTACCTGTAATGTTTTTTATTTTGTAAAAGTAAAATTAACATACTCTTTTCTTGTAGATTTCTGCATTCCACTTTGACAAAATTAAAAAAAAGTTGTATTCACAAAATGTTTCTACATACTATATACTATATATATATATATATATATATATATATATATATATGCAATTCTGTAGATGTTTACACTCTTTACATAGAAAATTTGAAATTTTGGTATTAGATAGAGTTTAAATAACGATTATTCTTTTACTAAATACACGTATAAAGTGAGCAAAAAATACGGTATATGTAACAAATTGCCAAACGTTTGTACGCAAAATAAAAATTGGACTTACTTAATGTTTTTTATAGTTTTTGCAAAAAAACGTTTTTTTAAATAAAATAACTATTAACTATTTGAAAATATAGCGTAAATTTGTATGTATTTATGTAAGCATTTATTTTATTTAAAAAAAATTAAAATAGTTTTTTAAATAATTCTTTTCATAATGAAAATTAAATATTTTAATATTTATTACTTTTTAACTAGAAATAATTAACGTTTAATCACTTGCATTACCAGCGTTTGTATTTACGACATACAATTTATAAAAAAGTGTATTATATATATATATATATATATATATATATATATATATATATATATATATATATATATATATAATAGTTTATTTAAAAAAAGAAAATATTTTAAAAATTAGGTCGATTTAGAGTTATACCCGACTGTAATGGATGTAATAAATTCAAAATCACTTCTCCATTAGAGTGTGCTTTCTAAACACACAACGTATATAGCTTGTTTACATAAACATTTTTGAAGCCTATTCAATTGTATTCATTTTATTTTTCTTCTCAATCACTAAATTCCTGTTGGGCACATTCAAGTCAATTGGTGCGGTACGTGGTTTGACTTTTTTCCCAACCCCCCCATCAATATATTGTGCATGATTGAAAACATTGTGGCCTACATTGATCCCGATTTGTATCACCACTTTGTTCGTTTGAATGTCACTACGGAGGTAAGTAGCTGGATGGTATCTGGCTGTTGGAGTGGCACATAAGTGTATCTAGTAGATAGGAATTTGTGGAAAGGTTATTATTTATTTGTATGTATTTATATGGGATGGAGCTCCGCTTAAAATCATATATTTACTGTATTGACTATATTTATATTCATTAACATATGACATTCTATTTCATTTTGTTTCCATTATTTGTGCTACTACTTTTTTGTTTGTGTCATTTTTTTATTGATGGTAAAAATGTGGTTTACGCTGAAGGTATCTCTAGTGAAATATTAAACCTTAATGTAATAATAATAAAAAAATAGTAATCTAAAAATAAATAATAAGAATTGAAATTTATGATAAATAATAAAAAATATTTCATATTTATTTGTATAATTATTTAGAAATATGTGCTTTTGAACTAATTATCACTTATATAAACAACCTTTAGGTGCAATTTTTTGATGCGCTTAATACCAGTACTAGTAGGTATCAACTTTCGGATAACAGCCATTTTTATTTTATCTTGGATTGTGTTGAAATCGAAATTTGTATGTGAACAAAATAAAAATTATTTGAGTCACTCTGGCATTTTTTGGTTTTGATTCATCCACTACAGTGGTTAACGAAATTGAATTCTATATTGACCTACTATGATAATCTAAAATAGTTAGCACTTTTTATTCATCTTAGATATATCTAACACACCTTAGATAAAACATTATCAAAAAATATATAAAATATTATTCGCAATAAAACATTGCAATTATGATATAGAACAACAGTTGTTCTAGTAATAAAGTTATAATACATCCGTTTATTAAAACTGATAAATAAACTTATGTAATTTGTTAAAGAAAGAATTTTTTTGACCAAAATACATTATTGTATAAAGAAAAAGTTACAAACTGTGTAATGTCAACAATTCAAGTAACATTCACTTCCATTTATAACTTCAGCCAGCCGTTTTAAATCTACGACTATCAATGCGACTACCAATAAAATCCTTTGAAACTCGATTTTTCATAACATAAACGATATTATCTACAAGTAATACGTTATTTTACGACTTGTTAGCCTAGCCCTTAAAATAAAACCAAAACAAAATTATCAACGTTCAAATCCGGGCTGTAGATAATCAATTGTACGAAGGTCGGGTTTTTGCAATTTAAATAAATCCAGCTGACGGTAAATGGGGTTGTTTGTGAACAGTGTCGACGTCACAAGGACGCCGTCTACAGCCAAGAAACTTCGTTATTCTTTTAAATGTGTTACACTTATGAAGCCATTGAAATCGATCGTTTGCTATGCCGTATAAATATGGAAAATAATGAAGTGGTGATAACGTCATCAACCAAAATGAATGAGCAAAGCAGTAGCATATTTGCAACTAATCATCTATTTTGTTAAACAGTGATTCCATCAAACATGCCATACATATATTATTGTGTCCAAAAGTAACTTTTGTTTACATTTATGTTTGTTACATTTGTAACAAATTTAAATAAACCGCAACGAGGTTGTTATCTTCTCGAGTTGTTTTATATATTTTATATTTTATATTTTGCTACTTTGAATGTTTTACGAGAAACAGCAGTGGACAATTAGCGAAGCCAAACGTGGGCCCGCATTTTAGTGCTGACGATGCCGGGATTCGAACTCATGTCCACCGATGTCCGAATTCAAGCGCTGTACCGCTAGACCACCCCAGAAGAATTTGCTACAACAACACTGTTCATTATAGCAACTAGATACTCCTCTTATTCAAAAAATATTTGTTTTTTCACTACTCTAAAACGTTTTGACAAAAAATGCATGCCTTTCAGCAGTGGACATGTTAGCGAAGTCGAACGTGGACCCGCATTTCGTACCGGTAGTGAGGATCGAATGCTCTACTGATAGACTACTCCGTCATTATTGTACTTTAACAAATACAAGTAGAAATACATTTTACAATGTGAATAGTTATGTGGTTGGCCGATTAATTAACAAAATATAACATTGTGCTAGTGGGGAAAAGGAAGCAAAAATCAACCGAATACCTCTAGGTCAATAAAAATAGTGATTTACGTGGGCGAAAATCGATACGTTTTTGATAGGAACGAAAACGAATTGTTTTAGAATTAGTTCGTTTAAACGTTATTTGATACAAACGTATCTTTTGAATGGTACTGGATATATTGCAATATTGAAACGTGTAGATAGAGCAATGTTACAATCCCAAAATGAATTGGTTTTAAAAACAAAACGGTTTGGCATTAAAATATTTTTGCCAGCATAATAGAAACACAAAATAAGAAAGGTATAAATGTACTGGAATAACAAAAATCATTGTATTTGTAAAAGCTGTTTATTATCAAAAAATACAAAAGCTATATAACGATAAGCATTGCATTAACATTTGAATTTATATTATTGCTAGTATTAATATGCTTATTATTATTATTATTATTATTATTATTATTGATTATTACTATTATTATTATTATCATTTATTATTTATTATTACTATTGGTATTATTATTATTATTATCATTATTATTATTGTGCCAGAGATGGATTTGAGCGCCACATTAGTATTGAAATGGGCATGGGTTTGAATCTTACATCACACTGCAAATTATACGGAATAATTTAATGAATGGCATTTTATTTTAATGTTTTTGAGATTGTTTTCACGCTCAAACAGGAGGATCATGTTTTTCAAGACAATACTTTATGTCACATTTAAAAAAAGGAACGGTCGACTTAACTTTAATTCACTTTCATCGTGTAAAATTAAGATTCTAAAATTGGTATAATAATTGAAAAAATATGGCATCCATTAGCATATACAAATCCATTTCTGTTGATAATGAGATGATGTCAACACGGAAATCATATTAATTATTAAGCATTACTAGCATGTAATGCAATAAGCTATTTTGTGAAGAACGAAGTGCTTGATTTTTTAATTTTCTATATTATTTACATTGATAATTGTACTCATTCAAGGATTATGAATCAGATGACTTTGTATGTACAAAAATTTTTATTACTATGTATCCATAGAAGTGCTATTGTATGTAATATAATAAAACAATGTTCTTTTTTCTATGCCGACGTGGTGTCTAGCGGTACAGCTCTCGACTCAAACATGGGTGGTCAAGGGGTTCGATCTCGGCCACCGACCCACCAAATGCCGGCTCACGTTCGGTTTTGCTACAATGTCTACCGCCGAAAGATGTTTTCTGTAAAAGGTATGCACTGCTGATGATTTCAAATAAGAATGAAACATCTGTACAGTGCTCCTGGTTGACTCAAACCAAGTGGATTTATTGTTCAAGTGAATCTGACAATTCCAAGTGGTATGTACGTTGGAAATTTGCCTAGTTTGGATTAGAAATGATTCAATCTAGCCAGTTCCAACCAAGCCTGGATAAAGGAGGACGGTTTGAGCGCACAAGGTTAGCAACCTGGCCTCTGTAAAAAATTTGTACTGTTACGGAAACAATACAAGATGACACCATTCCGGCAAACAACAACGTATCTGGATGGCAAAGTTACCAGATGACAAGGTTGAGTGTATGCCGAAAGGAAGCGCAATCTTCGATTTGCACAATTTTTAATGCCAATGAGACTTTGTTGTTGTTGTTGTTTTTTGTTGTAATTGTTATCTCATTGCACCATGCTTATTCTTAAAGCAAAAGGGTTTTGTATATTATATAATATTTATAATGTACGTTGGACAATGATGTTGATTTGCAATCATTTTATACTTTTGGCAGATCTACGCTTGGCCTTTGCTCAAAACGGGCTTTAGCGAAGTTTTTACCCAAAACGAATGGCTGACATTGTGGGATACACTTTTGTGCCATTTGCCCGGTCTGTTTGTCGTCATGGTTGCCTCGTATTCGATTTGCGCACGAACCGCTCTGCTCGACGTCAACAATTTTGACACAATTCAAGTAAGTTGGAATGACGTACCATTTTATCGGATTGTCTTGTACCAATTGACTGGCAAGTGTCAAAATATGCCTTTTTTATTGGGTTTAGTCAAGTTACAAAAATTATTGAACAACCGATGCACAAAACTGTTTAAAATCTATATGCTTTCGCCTGCTGTCATTTATCGAACGCACTCGTTTAATAACTAATAAAATATTTCAACCATTTCCAGATATTTGCAAGACACTTAACATTTATTGGCCATGTATTTCTATCACAATAAGACGAAGACGATTAAAATGGATTGGCCATGTTTTACGTAGAACGTCTACGTATCCAACCAGAATAGCTATAGAAGCCGAACCATTCCTTGGACGGAAAACAAGACCAGATGGCCAACGGAAAATTTGGACGAACGCATGCAAAATCAGTCCTTTTACTTATGTGAATTACTTAATTGGGCGTCCGTTTGCTGGAGGATTTTAATTCGGGGGGATGTAATTAACATTTAAAGTCAGTCTACCGCAAGTGTCGGTGCATTAAGTGCACATTGCAAAAGTTGGTGTTTTCTGCAGACTTTTGGTAATTTGGACTACCCTGGACGATAACAACCGGTGGGGTGGATGTTTATCTCCGATGATGATGATGATATTAGATAGAAGGGGCAAGATTTTAGAGTTGTGTAGAAATTATGAGCAATATTTTTTCTAAAAAGCATTATGAAGTATGAATGTGGTTACAACTTTATGTTAAGTATCTGATTAATGTATAATTTATTATTAATATTTTTTTTGTTTCATTTTATTCTGATTAGATAGGTGATAATCTCTTGACTATTTTTGTATTTGTATGATGGAATTTAATGGCTTGATATGCGTGACAAATGTAGAAGAATAACGAGGATGTATGACATTCTTGTGATGATGCTATTGTTCAAAAAATTGATAAGGATGCGTTATCCTCCTTAGTCCAACGGTTGTCTGTAAATACCGTTTAAGTACCCCGAGTTTAAGCTTGCACCTAACCGGTAGGGTGAATTCTATGTTATACCGCTTTGTACTCAGTTTCTTGTGCATTAGTCCAAGTGCTGAGGTGCACCTAGCTCGGATTAAGTCACCTGGAGGTGACAGTTAGAAATACTACCATCATTGAAAATTGAAACTTTACAAGCATTATTTAAATCCTCAGGATTATTAGTATCCCCTATTTATATTCTTTTTCTTATTGTTATTACTATTATTATTATTATTATTATTATTATTATTATTATTATTATTATTATTATTATTATTATTTATTATTATTATTATTATTGTTATTGTTATTACAAGACGTAAAAACTATATTTGGAATACATTGAACATAAACAATAACAGTAAGGTTCTAAGCTTACATAATGTTTCGATTAATTGCCTTCTTCGTTTTACAATTTTTAAGTGTGCAAAAATAGTTCGGTTTATTAATTTAGTCATCATTTTCATGGTAATGACCTCGCAATAATCATGTTACTACATGTGACTAACAAAATCAGTAATTAAACGAGCAAATTTACATTTGGGCAGTGCATTGGTGCGAATAATATTTACAGAGCAGGCACTAGTATTGCAAGTTACATTCTACCTTCTTTGGCCTCCAGAATGTGCCTTGTTAACCACGACATTTAATTGGTTTTTGTGAGATTTTAGGCCACGAGTTTGTAAACTGGTTAGCCGGGGTCAGCCATTCTGGTAAAAAGACGAGTAATTTTTAAACCATCTTTTCCACATTCCTCTTTGTCCTGAAAAAGCAGTACTGTTTTTTCAATAGAGCAGCTTGGTGATAATAGTGAAAAGAGTAACACCAATAATTTTTGTCGCCTTTATATATCAATATATTGGTCCGCAACTGATCCGCCATCTGTAAATGTGCCAAGTAGGGGTTGATAACTTGATCTAGTCTGGGTGATAATAATAAGTAGGAAATGTTTATGCCCAATAATAATGATGAATGAGTAAATTATAAACAAAATTGACGATGGAAGTGCAATTATTGTAACATTGTGACTAAATTTCCAATCAGCGTACACAACAACTCAAAACCATTTCCATACTAACAGCCATGATAATTTTGATGAAATTAAATCAGAAAATCAACATTTATCGAGAGTATGAGAGTTTAAATATTTGAGAATGGATGTTGGGATGTTGGGAAAGCTCAAAATAAAAACACAGACATGATGGCATAACTAAAAGTAACTTATAGGAGGATGGAGGGACAAAATGGAAAATATTAAAGATTTTACCAAGTCTAGTCACGATTCACAGATTTAAAAAAACAAACTGAACTTAGTAGAAATGAAGAAATATTGGTACTTTCTAGGATTGTTCATATTGGACAGAATAGAAAGCTCAAAGTCACTGAAACCTTTACATTGGTTGAGGTAGTACGACCACATTCTACGAAGAGAAGAAAATTATATTGGCAATGGATGTAGAAGGCAAAAGAAAGTAAGGTGAACCAAAGAAAAGATTACTATAATGGGTGAACGAAAGGGGGGTTGACAAACAATGACTCTGCCGACAAAACTGAATGGAGAATGGTGTCCTCCCCACCGCCGCCCAGGAAAAACTGTCAAGTATAATGGAAAACATTTGTGTGTGGGTGTTGTGTCATCTGTTGTTAACCCTTCCATGTGTTATTTATGTAATTGCAGGCATTCTACCACGGTGAAACGTCCATAGTTGTTGTCAACGTGATCAACAGAGCACATCAAATATTGGCATCCCTACCGTCCAATCTCAATCCCGACAATTTGCTGTCGGTTCTTGTACAGCCCGTTGAAGCATCATCCAACAAGCCTACTTCGAAGTTGCCCTTCCAAAAGCTCAGTTCGCCTCACTATCCAATTGTAACGCGCTATCCCAAATTTATTGTCAACTATCATATTCAGGAACGCGAGCGTATTAGGGAGGAAGAAAAAGAGTATTTGAAACAAAAGTACGTTCAATAAATGAATTGCTCGATTTGTTGATTCTTACTAATTGAGTGAATTGTGAGTAGGTTTGAATTGTAAAAGTTTTATCAAGAATAATTTAACTATCCAGTTTTAAAAACAAATGACCCTCATTCTAATTTGACATAAAATCATTCTGTTGCCAAAATATTTTTCATTTATTGTATATGCACTGCAATAACCTAGTTACTGAATTAACTATATGAATTCACGTTATAACAATTGCACAGAATTGATCATTTGTACATGTAACTAAGATTGATATTATTTATTTTATTTTATTTTATGTTTATTACTTTGAATGTTTTACGGGAAACACGTCTTTCAGCAGTGGACATTTTAGCGAAACCGAACGTGGGCCCGCATTTAGTGGGCCAGTGGTGGGATTCGAACCCATGCCCACCGAGGTCCAAATCGAGCGCTGTGCCGCTAGACCACCCAGGCACAATATATAACTGGTACTTTTGACTCTTCATCAGTCAGAAACATACAATTTTAGGGATGTTCTAGCGGTCCACAGCGCTCGACTCGAACCTGAGTGGGCATCGGGGTTCGAATTCCCACCACCGACCCACTAAATGCGGACCTACGTTCGGCTACGCTAAAGCGTCCACTGCTGAAAGATGCGCTTTTTGTAAAACACTTGAATTAGTAAAAAAGGTTTACAGTTGACATGTAGGTTTAATACAATTCACTAGTAAACATACTCACACACACACACACATTAAGATACAACCAAGCTATGTTTACTGTACTTAGTTATGATCTGTTTCTGTGCACACAAACTGCGTTTCAATAGGTGAACATAAACAGATTCAATGATTTTCAATATATTGAAAACTTGAGAAGTAGTCAACACTTTCAAACGATTTTTGGAGTCAATTTGATGGTTGATGAGAGTAAATGACGCGATTTGGAAGAAGTGCATGAGTGTTCACTTCCATTCGACTCAATTGGGAATGTGTTCTTCGAACCCAGGTTGGCTAAGCGACAATATGGAAAATGCCTCTCATAGTTTACGTCTTCTAATATCTCGTTTTTAACATATTCCAGTTATGACCACTTAATTAAGTATTATTATTGATCGTTATAATTATTAAAAAAAAATTTACAATAAACAAACATCACATTTTTGTCATTTATAAGTTTGTGTACAAGTGCTCAAGTGTTCAAATGCTCTAGTTAGGCACGATTGTACCAACTTGATGATGCTTTAACGTAATCGAATAAATAATGGTTCTAGATTGTTTACTATCTGTTATTATAGTCTATGTAATCAAATAACTAACGTCTAATTATCGCTAACTGACTGACATTTAATAGTTCTAATAGTAATAATATTTATTTTATTTTTTTTGTATCATAAAACTTAACATGTATAAGCATATTTAAATTGAAAATTTCTTTGTTCAAATCAATTTTTGTTAAAATCTAAATTACATTTTAACCAAGAGCGTACCAAAACACTTAAGCCAAGTGGTTACAAACACAAGATATTTCCAAATAAAAATATGAGAAGACGTAAACTGTGAGATTAATTCATTTTGTATATTCTCGTCAGTCACAAACAACATTTTAGTGTATATATACAAAAAGGGGAGTACAGATATTTCATTTATTATCCTCTTTTGATGGAGAAATGCACCAACGTGACTCACACTCATTTGACCGATAAGATTTTTTAAAATTCTTTTTCCCTTGGTTGGTTTTATGGGAGGTTCTAAACCACCACAACATTTTTGCACAAAAAAATAATCTTATTGGTCTACCGATAGAATCATTTTTCATTTATTAGTTTATATATTTTACAGGAAACGCATCTTTCAACAGTGGATATTTTAGGTGAAGTCGAACGTAGGCCCGCATTTGTGGGCCGGTGGCGTTGATCAAACTCATGTCCACTCAGGTTCGAATCAAGCACTTTACCACTAGACCACTCCGGCTCATTTGTCAATAATTCATTTGAAAAATTGGAAATGCTTGAACAATGTTGGACAAGTGATTGCACTCTATCGCCACATTAAATGCTGCTTTTCGTCTGGATTTGCCTCTTATTATTCGCTAGCAAAAATTGTTTTTTCTCTGTTTGGTGACTTAGTTACCTTTCTATTGTTTCAATATCTGTACAGTGCAGATCAATAAACGACTGGCACCGATGGATTGATAAGTATGACAAACGTAGAAACACATATCTTGGCTGATAGACGACATCTTTGTAATGGTGCCAATGTCTGCAAATATTGACAAAATGACTGTTCTATTGTCAAGGTTGTCTACCTTAGCCCATCATCAGCTGCATGTTTTTTAAGTATCTTGGGTCTATGTTTGCAGCCATTTGCTAAGGCGGAAGCCAAGTTGTACTGCTCTGCACTCAGTTGGTGTTGCGTTAATTCAAGAATATAGGTACAGCTTATCTACGATGCGACGTATGGACGTGACGGTTAGTCATAATTTGAAAATTGAAACTTATAAGTATTACTCAAATCCTTGGGATTATTAGCTTCTTATTGATTCTTTTACAACAACAACAACAACAACAAACTTGAAACTTTTGCAGTCGTTGTTTGAATAAAATATTTACCATATGTTTATCTCAATAACAATCATATTGCTAAATTTATGATCATTTTTCAATTTACGAATCGTTACAAATAATTAATGTCAGTTATTTTTTTTCCAACTATGTGCATTTTATTAGTAAATAAAACTGCAATGTGTAGTTTTTTTTATCAAATAAGCAAATTCATTTCTTGTAAATTTGATATTTGTAGAGCAACCGTTGAAGATATGACCAGACGCGCTCAACTATTGGCTGATAAAGAACAAAACTGGTAGGTTTTGACTGCTCACGATTTTTAATATTATTATTATTATCACTATTATTATTACGATTATTATTATTATTATTATTATTATTATTATTATCATCGTAATTGTTGTTGATTGTTTTTATTATTATTATTAACTTAAATTGTTTAATACAAGTACATGTAGCATCAATGTTTAGACAAAAAAGTTATGTTTTAAAAGTAAAAAACAAAAAAAGCAAAATGTTGTAAACGTATGCAATAATAACAAGATCTGAAAGAAAACAACGTTTATTTTTCTTTTAATAGTTCAAAACAAATTAAGTTTTTTTTATTTTGAACTATAGGTTATATATTACAATTTTGAACATATGTTGGTGCTTCTCTTTGTATAAACATACACAACTCCCAAACTAATTAGTGTTGAAAACGTAGTTATTAAACTAAAACATTTATAGCAATCACATAACATGCAATAAAGACATTATTTTAATTATAAAACGTACAATATTATGTGATAATTAAAATACAAGTATAGTTTTATGGATATATATTGTAAGTAATAAAAAAACTACATAAAACATTACTGTAACTGATTCATAATCTAAGATTGAGTAAAATTACCAACATAAAATATAACTTCTAATATATTTTAAAATGTAAAACATATAATTTTTAGGGTTAATAAATTGTTTTATGCGTAATTTACTACAAAATAAATAATAAATAAGATAGCTCGTGTTTGTAACCACTTGACTTAGGTGTTTTGGTATCCTTTTGGTTAAAATGCTGATGTAGTTTTATGTAATCTAAATTTTAACAAAAAAATTAATTTAGACAAATATATTTTTTGATTTAAATATACTTATACATGTTAAGTTTTGTTATACAAAAAATAAAATAAATGACATTAATAATAAAACTACTAAACAGCGATTTTCAAAAATATGATTATTTTTATTTTAGTCAATGTTATGGTTAAATTAACTTTTTTATCTAAACAAAATAAGTTTAAATACAATTGCAATTAATTTTGTAAAATTACAATGCATATTATTATTTTTATAAACAATTGTAACACTGGCATGAGTAAAATACTATTTAACTTAAAAAATATTGATACATTTTACTAGAAAAAGACCACTGTTTAAATTGGTTAATATAATTTTTTACATAAGGGTTATTTAATACTTTTTATACAACCAATTTAATATTTGTTGCTTATATATATTGTTCTAACTATAAAATTTTAAGTTTGTACAAAAATGTTTATACACAGCAACTTATTTTATTATCCAACATATTAATCCTTTTAAGTCAGTGTCTTATTAGCTACAATTAAAAGTAATTAGTATTAAAAATTTTTTATTTTACTATTACAAAACATAATTTTTGTGTTATTATTTTGTAATAAAAAATTAACTAAACTTCCTGTGATAAAGAAGATATAACATGTAATATGTTCTGCTCTTAGGTAGTAAATAACTATATTTGTGTTAGTTGTATTTTATAATTTAACAAAATAATGTATTTTATTATTTTTGAGTTAAAAAATTTTTTTTAACAAACAAAAAATAATTTTTTAATATCTTTAAGAAAATACCTAAAATATTATTAAAAACATCATTATAATTTTTAAATCGTTTTAACAAGATATACCGTATTTCTAATTTTAATTCGTATGCAAATATTAATTTTTAAATTAAATGTAACAACAAATCAATATTTTAAAGTAAAAACCGAAGTAACGTTTTCAAAGTAACATTACACAAAAAATCAGTTTTTAAATTATTTCAAATTTTTGGTTACTGTGGTAACTTTTGAGTATAAACATACTTTTAAAAATACTTATTTAATATTTAAATATTTAAAAAATGATTAATTAGTTGTTTTTTAATATAAAATAATGTTTTTTAATTTTGGTTTTAATTTTTTATTAGGTAATAAAAATATAAATTTTGTGATATAGAAACGTAAGCTTAAGGTATTAAAATGCATTTTTGAATAATTATTTTAAACAAGTTATTTAAAAAATTAATAATAATTATTAAAAAAATGTTAATTACGTTTAGTTATTCTATTTATATAGGTGTTGTTTTTAAAATATGCTTTTTTGACCAACTCGGCATTTTTAAATAAATATAAATCAACTATTGAATATTTAACATTATTTTAAATTCTTAATAATTATTTTTACTGAAAACATTAAAAGATAGCAAATTAATTTAAATTAATTTTTTTTCGACACTAATTTATTCAAGAGGTGTATATATAATGAGTCGTAAATATTTAGAATGATTTGAAGTTATATGATCGATAACAACAATATCTTCTAATAATCAACTCGTAGAGGCTTCGATAATTGGTTAAGAAATCGCTTTAAAATTTACCAGTGATTGACTAAAACAATGAAACTACTTCATTATCGGTTAAATATTTGTCGAAAAATTCATTCATTTATTTAACTTGGTTGTTGACATGATCACCTATTCATTGTTGATACGCGTGACAGTGGTAGGATAATTTGTTCAAGGGCTGTATATATATATTATTATTATTATATATATTATACAAAACCTTTTTGCTTTAAGAATAAGCATGGGGCAATAAGACAATAACAACAATAACAAAGTCTCGTTGGCATTAAAGATTCTGCAAATCGAAGATTGCGCTTTCTTTCGGCTTTTACTCAACCTTGTCATCTGGTAACTTTGCCATGCAGATACGTTGTTGTTTGCCGTAATGACGTCAGCTTTCATTGTTTCCGCAGCAGTATAAATTTTTACAAAGGTCAGGTTGCCAACCTTGCGCTCAAACCCTCCTCCTTTATCCAGGCTTGGGACTGGCTAGATTAAATTATTTCTAATTCAAACTAAGCGGAGTTATATATATATATATATATAACTTTAAATGTTTTGACGGGAAACGCCTGCCTTTCAGCAGTGGATATTTTGGCCAAGCTGGACGTGGGTCTGCATTTGGTGTCGGTGGTGTAGATCGAACCCATGACCACCAAGTTCTAGTCGAACGCTAGACCACTACAGCACCTCTTTTACATTGCTACAGTTTATTGTATTTATTTTTATTTATTGATGTTTACTACTTTCATTGTCTTGACGGGAAACGCATGCCTTTTGGCAGTGGACATTTTTGTTCAATTGTCTTCCCCACTCGACCGTCACTTCCAAGTCGGCTGGGAAGAGACATTTCGTGTCAATAAATGCCAATTGTTGTTTTTCTATTTTTCAAACTAGGTATCGTCAGCAGGAATTGCTTCTGGAGGCCGAAGAACGCAGGCGTTTGATGCTTGCCGAAGAAGAAAATAAGTTGAGAGAACAGCGAAAAAAGTACGTTTTTTAGAATATTTAAGGAGTGTCGGTAGTAAAGTGTGAATTTAGACTTTTATCCGCATTTGGAAAGTGTAATGAAAAGCAAATTTATTATTTTATTGTGGAATAAAGTAATAAAGATGGATGAATTATTATTTGTTTTTAAATTAAAATATTGATTAATTATGTGGGTTATGTTGGAGGTTCTTTGATGTTGCCAAGGTTATGTTCAGTCCAAATGAATTCTGGTCGATATAGGAGCATCAACCGAACATTCTTGTTGATCTTAATGATACTGACGACTTGAGTAAAGCTTACAAAATCTCACTTTCCAATAACAGTACTATTCCTGACTGCCACCTACACGTGGCGCATCGTATACTGGACGCACCTAGCTGTCTAGAAGAACACAACAGAGACAGAATATATAGTAGTGTAACTGGGCTTATGTTTTGGCCAATCTATGCAAGCATACATACTGTACATATATAAGGTATACTATATGTGGTCGTTGGGTTAAGGGTGATAACCCTCAGCCATAGATTGCTAAAATTCCGTCCTTTTGATGCATTTTTAGCAGCATTTATTTTTAAAGAGGTCAGACCGCTAACAACGCCCCCTTGCCTTTGTCTTTTATTAAACACCCTGGGGACTGACAACTGTAGATTTGGGATTAAACCATTCTAATGGGGGAGACCGATCTTGTGGAGCAAACAAATAGTCAGGTGTTAACGTCGTTAATGTGCTGACAAGAAACCGACAACGGTTATCGGTGTCAGCCTGGTTTTAATGGGCAAATCTTAGATTTAATAACTGGTGCCATGTATCTCTAGCACAGTCAAAGAAAGACGATTAAAATGAATTGGCCATGTTTTACGTAGATCGCCCTCTCATCCAGCCAGAATAGCTATGGAAGCCCACCCATTACCCGGATGGAAAAGAAGGCCAGGCGGCCAACGGAAAATTTGGACAAACATTGTAGTATGCGAACTTAGTCCTTTTATTTATGCTAAGCCCCTCGTCTAAATGAATTATTTAAATGGGCGTCCGTTTGTTTACCCTATGCAGCCAACAGAGATCATTGGAGGCGCTTAACTCGGGATGTAATTAACATTTAATGTCAGCACACCTCAAGTGTCGATTCTTTGAGAACACACTACAAAAGTTGACGTTTTTGCAGACGTTTTGGTTTTTTGGACTACCCTGAGTGATAATAACCGGTGGGGGATGTTTATCCCCGATGATGATGATGATGATGATAATGTCAGCCTGGGTATTATCACCAAGTAGCCCCTATTTGGCAACAATTCCACATTGAGAGCGGCTTAGAAAAAGTGGATTGAAATTGTTCGTCTTTTCACCAAGATAGATGGTCGCTGCTAACTGGTCTATATAGTTGCAGTCAACACTCTTGCAAAATCAATCAAATGCCATTGTCAACAGGGCAAAATCTGATGGCCAAATACAACGTAGAAACACCATTTTCGGAGCTCAAACAAGGCAAATGTAACTAGCAACCCTACTGTCTCCTCCATGAATTATATTTGTAACAATGCACCGGATTAAACAATTACACAATAAGTTTTTTATTTATTTATTTTTTACAAATTTGCATCAGATTGAGTGCTATGATGAGTGACGTCAAATTGTACGAAATCGGTATGGCCGAACAATCGGCGTACAGGATGAAACAGCTCGAACTCAAGCGTCGTAAGTCGGAATTTGCCAAACTCGAAGACGAGCTCAGACGAATGGTAATTTTTTTCAACTTTTACATCTGTTTAAAAATGGATTTGCAATAGGATGAATAATTGTGATTATTTGCATTACACGACAAGACCGTTGGGTTCTAAAGAGCATGGAACAACACTGCCAACATAAACAAAACATATTTATAACTTAAAAGGAACATGGAGCAACATATTGGTTTTGCATGTGTGTGTGTGTGTGTGTGTGTGCGTGTTTACGTATGGACGTTTGGTCAAACGTTTTGTTTGATCGCTCATAAGATATTCATTTCAATGTGTGATCTTCCCGAATGGTTCTTAGCCAACATTTTTGTAGTCTACCCCCACCTTTTCTTTGTCATCTTCAATTGTCTATTGCCAAACTGTTTCTAGCGGTTTTTGTCGGTGGCCAACCTATAATTTGGCCAAATAATGCTAATGATTCTGAGGATTTGAGTAATGCTTATAAAGTCTCAATTTCCAATAATGGTGATATTCTTGACTGTTAGTCCTCCACGTGGTGCATCCTGGACTAGGTGCCTCTAGGCATCTAGACTAATAACAACAGGGTCCGAGTGCACAGCGGTATAACTGAGCTTCCGCTACGGCGGGTGGGTGCAAACATACACCCAGGATACTTAAAAGGTACCTAAAGGTATACGTATACCATATGTAGCCCTTGGGCTAAGGGAAATAACCCTGACAAAAAATCAGGCGGCCTCGTCAATCTTTGCGAACAGTGGCGACGTCACAAGGATGCCGTCTACCAGCCAAGAAACTTTGTTATTCTTCTACGTTTGTGTTACGCTTATCAAGCCATCGAAATCGATGATCGTTTGTTGTGTCGTATAAATATGGGAAATAATGAAGAGGTGACGCCACTTCACCA
This sequence comes from Cardicola forsteri, assembly GCA_025895645.1. Lineage (NCBI taxonomy): Eukaryota > Metazoa > Platyhelminthes > Trematoda > Strigeidida > Aporocotylidae > Cardicola > Cardicola forsteri. The sequence goes on along the minus strand of JAKXYG010000527.1, from coordinate 268,292 downwards.
ACCAAATGAATGAATGATGTAATTATGTCGTGTATTGGACGAATACTATACTTTAAGACAAAGAACAGTTAACATTTGATAGATCTTGTCAGTTGGCTTCCATAGTTCACTTTAATCGATTGCTATAGGAATGATAACCGATGCGTACAAACAAAGTTTTGTCTTCAAATGGATAGAAAAACATGACCATATTGGGTTGAGTAGTCGATTGGTTTATAAACTAACTAATTTTTGAAATGTAAATAAAAGTTTTGCGTTTCGACTACTATTTGGCCTTGGACTTTGTTTTCTATATCAATTTTAAAAGACGATTCGGTTGTATTGTGATTTGTACAAATAAATTATTTGTGTGATTAATCAATAATTTGTGCATATTTATTTGGATACTTTATTGAATACTGATTGAGGTTTTGAGTAATGCTTATAAAGTCTCAATTTCCAATGATGGTGATATTCCTGACTGTTAATCCTATTCCTGACCGTTAATCCTCCACGTGGTGCCCTCCTGGACTAGATTCCCATAGGCATCTAGACTAATAACAGCAGAATCCGAGTACAGAGCGAGTAGATGCGCGTATGCACTCAGGATACTTAAAAGGTACCTTACATATATTATATGTAGCCGTTGGGCTAAGGGAGATAACCCGGACAAAAAATCAGACAATTTTGTCAATTATTGCGAACAGTGCGACGACACAAGTTGTTATTCTTTTACACGTTTGTTACACACTTATCAAACAATCGAAGTCGATCGTTGACATAATGTGCCGCATAAATATGGAAAATAAAGAACAGTCGACCACGTCACCAACCAAAATGAAAATGAAATATGTTGCATATGACTTGAAGTTTGTATTTTTACCTGACCGTTGGACATTGGACTACATAAAATAAAGTTTTAATTCATTCTTTACCAGTGTGTGACTATAGCTAAGTCGTACTTTAGTTATTTGTAAGTTGAATTTTACTATCCGCGCTGAAAGCGTGTCTAAATAGCAAAAACATTTAACAAAAGATTAATACAAGTTTTTACATTGCCAATATATTCTTTAACATTTGCTCCAATCCACTAGTGCCGAGATGATCAAGTAGCACAGCACCGGATTCGAACTTGGGTGAACATCGGTTCGACTCCGATCATTGGCATTAAATGCGGTCCGAGCCCCCCACCCCACCCCACCCCACCCCCTTTCACCCCGCTTAATGTTGACTGGCTAAAAATGTTTTTTGTAAAACATTCAAGCAATAATAATGATAAAAAGAAAAATCAAACAAACAAACGATTGCTGAGGTGGTCTAGCAGTACAGTGCTCGACTTGAACCTAGGTGGGCATCGGGTTCGAATCCTGCCACCGACCTACTAAATGTGGGCCCACGTTCAGTTTCGCTAAAATGTCCACTGCTGAAAGATGTATATTTGCCGTGCCAACATTCAAACTAGTAAAAATAAATAAACAGTAAATTATTGTGCCTTTTATGTAAATATGATGAGTAGTGAATCACTTACAAAGTATTTCATACTCTCTCTCTCTCTGTATATATATATATATATACACTCATATTTGGATAATCTATTTCAAAAACTACAGTTACATGTTGTTATCACTTTTTTGCATTAAATACAAGTCATTTTATCAAGTAATTGTTGAAAAAATGTGCATGTCTTGAAATTGGAATAGAATCAGACAATCTTCGATTGAAAACAATACTTAAAAGGATGTTGGTAATATTATTTGTAGAAAACAGTGCACAAAAACTGTTTGGAAAATCTTTTATCTTGTCAACGGCGATTGGAATGTATTCGAGGGTTATTTGGACTCGTCAATACGTTTTTTTGAAATGAACAATTCTGATTCACTTAATAAGATAATCCTTTTCTTTTATAAGTTTAGAGATTAGTGACCCAATTTATTTCTTTATGTAAAACTGTTTTCTTGTTGTTTAATCGGAATGCTAATAATTATGAGAAGTTGAGTACATGCTTGCGCATTACGCTACTAACCCATGATTAAATAATAATAAAAATAATGTCAAATAAAGCATAACTAGCAACTGATTAAAATACTGTAATAAAAATTCCAAATAAAAATATGAGAAGACATGTTTTGGTATATATATATATATATATATATATACTAAAATGTTATATGTTTGTGACTGATGAGAATATACGAAATGAATTTATCTCACAGTTTATGTCTTCTCATATTTTTATTTGTAATAAATATGTTTAAAGTAGAAAATTGCTTAAATCGTATTTGGAGAGCTGAATTAGTGTTCAAAATATTAATCCGTAGTTTGGTAATACCTAGTCACTACTTTGAATGTTTTACGGGAAATGCATCTTTCAGTAGTAGACATTTTAGCGAAACCGAACGAGGTGCCGCTGGTGGGATTCGATCCAATGTCCAAGTTGAGCGCTGTATCGCTGGATCATTCCGGCATTTGACTTCAAGTTCGCACATTTGGATCAAGATGCATTACTGAATGGTATTGTATTTCGGGTAGATGATAAAACCAACCAAGGAAAAAAGAATTTTTAAAAATCCTATTGATCAACCTCCGTAAGTAAGTGTGAGACACGTTGGTGCATTCTTCTATCAAAAGGAGATTGTTTGACCTTGAAAATGTATATAAGGTGACAAAATCAATATTTCGCTAGTACTATACAATGTATATTCCATCATCGTGCAAATTTGGTCGCACATTAAAAAACTTTTCCATTCCCAACTTACGAGTGATCATACAGTCGCACAAAAGATTATCTGACTCTTATTGGTTCCTTTTATCGCAATTTGTTTCCTTTGGTTGGTTTTATCATTTACCCGTATTTCGAATACCGTGTAGACTAATTGCCGTTATGATGAAATGGAACAAGCACAGCATGAAGCACAATTGGCTAAATTGCACGACGTGTTGAATCAGAAACGCGCGTCAAATGCCAATCGACCATCGGATACCGGTGATGGCGAAATTCGATCCGACGATCAACTGAACAACAATCATTTGGATGCATTGGCATGTAGAGACGCAGAACTCGACAGCAGGCAGCAGGCAGATCATAAGTTGCGCGACGTGACCAACAACGCAGACATGATTACGTCGCAGGTAAAAATTGATTTTGTTTTCTTGTTGCAACCAATCGTCCTAAGTTTTCAATTATTTTTTTAAAATTTATTTATTACAAACTCCTTTTGCTTTAAACAATGAGCATGGGGCAATAAGATAACAATTACAGCAAAAAATAAGAACAACGTTTCATAGTTCAAAGAGAACATGAGACAACAAAATGTTTTCATGTATTTGAACATTCTGCCAAACGTTTTGCTTGATCCCATGAAACATTCATTTCAATTAGATCTTCCCAAATAGTACTTAGCCAAGTTTTCTGTGGTCTGCCAACCTTTCTTTTACCGTTTACAATTGTCCATTCCAAAACCGTTCCTGCTGGTCTTTCGGGCGGTAAACGTAGAATTTGACCAAGTAACTTTCTTCGTCTAATTGTAATGATGTCATGGAGTGAACGAGAGTCAGTTCTTCTCATGATCTTATCATTTCAAATGTGATCGTGCCAGGTAATCTTTAAAATATTTCTACGACACCAGCGGTGATAAACATCCACCATCTTATCAATCTTGTCTGCTCGCTTCCACGTGTCACTCCCATATATTGCCGTAGGAATGATTATTGATGCGTACAAACAAAATTTTGTCTTCAGGCGAATAGAAGAACATGACCATATTGATTTGAGTCTATAGAAGACTGACATTGCCTTTCCAAGTCTAGCTTTAACATCAAGTTCAGTTTTTCCGTCTTTAAAAATGATACTTCCAGATATGTTAAGGAATCAACAATATCAATATTTTATCCACTAATTTTGATGGGCAAATCATTGTTTGACTTAGTGCACAACACTTTTGTCTTTGAACAATTAATCCGTAAGCCAATACGAGAACTGATATCACTGTGACGTGTTGTCATATTTTGCATCATTTTTTGAGTTTCACCGAGTAGACCAATATCATCTGCAAAATCCAAATCTGTTAATTTCCCATAGTTTCATTTGATATTATTTAATATTAATCACCCAAAAAACTAGCAAAAATGGTTTTGTAATGGACAATTGATGATACCGCAAGTATCAACAGTATCTTTCGCTTTAAAGAGCTTGAGGTAATAAGATTACAGTAACAACAACAGCAACATAATAAACAACCATCACTCAAAAGGATAACAAATGCCGCGGTGATCTGGATGTACAGCTCTCGACTTGAACCTGAGTTTGAATTCCACCACCGTCATTCAATGTGGGCCCACGTTTGGCTGCTTGACATTCATTTCAATTAAATCTTTCTGGATGGTTTTCGGCCACGGTTTCTCTGATTGACCAACTTTTGTTTTGCCATCTTCAAATCTTCATTCCAGAATCGTTTATGCTGGTTTTTCGAGCGGTAACCAACTAAGTACTATTTTTTGTCTAATTTTCTTGGCTGGTAGGCGGCATCCTTGTGACGGCGCCACTGTCCACAAAGATTGTCCAGGCCGTCTGATATTTTGTCGGGGTCATGTCCCTTAGCTGAACGGCTACATATGGTACGTATACCATACCTTTTAAGTATCCTGGGTGTATGATTGCATCTACTCGTTAAAGTGAGAAGTCAGTTATACCGCTGTGTACTCGGTCCCTGCTGTTATTTGTCTAAATGCCTCTCAGCACCTAATCCAGGATGCACCACGTAGAGGACGAACAGTCAGGAATATATCCATCATTGGAAATTGAGACTTTATAAGCATTACTCAAATCCCCAGGATAATTGGTATCTCATATATATATATATATATATATATATATATATCAAATTTGTGGAACACATTAAACGATTGCCTTGTATTGTTCTACATGAGTCATGCACATGTTGGTGTATATTGTTATATTAGTATACTATTAACTGTAATACGTTACTATAGCAATATCATGCTCGATTATGTATATCAGAATGCATATATACATTTGAATATGCGCTAATTTTTATTGTGTACACTAAGGTGTGTGTATTAGAATTGTTAAAAATTTTGTTTGACCAATGTTACATACTGCTAATTATATTGTATTATTATATGTACCTATTTTTTGTGTACTGAAAGCTACTTCTACTGAAGTATCTAAGTCAATAACTATAATAGTAATAATAATAATAATATTATATAGCTTAAAATACCTTTTACGTACCATGGATATATGTTCACATTCCACTACCAAGATGGAAGCACAATTATATCCTATTCCGTGTTCATCTGATTTGTAATTTTACAGGTCTGACAATGTGAGTTAAGTAGGTACATATAATGTCATTAGAGGACTGTAAATTCCTAATATCATTTTATTGTTTGTGTAGCAAGTTCGATATAAAATTTTTATTAATAACATTTAAACTCTTATTTTAAATATATTCCAGTTTTGATCAATTCATTAAACATTGATTAATGTATAATTATCGATTTTTTTATAAATAAACAAATAGCACATTGTTGAGATTTATGAGTTATATTCACTTGTTGTTTTAATTAGTTTGTATAATTAAATTAAATTGATGATATTTTAATGTAACTGAATAAACGCTGGTTTCCGCTTGTTTACCATCAACTGTTGTTATAATCTATATAGGAAAACAACCAATGACTAAATGTCACTAATAGACAAGTATTGAATTCGATCGTACTTGTTAATGTTGCATACTTTGTACAAGTTCAAACATTTTGCGTTTGCATTATGATTGTTTATATTTATTATTGTTATTATTATTATTATTATTATTATTAACATTAAATGTTTATTTTGATAATGCTTTTCTATTCATTTATTTGTTTACTTTGTGCTTTTTATAGATATTTTGTAAAATGTAGGGCCATATATTTTTATTTCATTTTTACGTGAAAATTGCACATTGATAATCGTTAAAATATTGGTTTTTTTAAGTTACTTTTTTCTATCCACTTAGTAATTGTTGCTTTTTTCTGTTTGGTACTTATTATTATTATTAGTAGTAGTAGTAGTAGTAGTAGTAGTAGTAGTAGTAGTAGAAGTAGTAGTAGTAGTATTACTATCATTTATTGCTCAAATGCTTCACGAAAAACATTTTTAGCAAATAGACATTTCGGTGTAACTGAACGAGGGCTCAAATTTGTGCTTGTAATTGGAGTGCAACTCCTTACCACTAGACTGCCCCGGGACTATTATATTAACACTAAATTTAGAGTAATGACGAATGTTTACTGTGACAGATTGAATTTTGCGATAAACATGTATTGCACAGCAACAACAACAATAAGAGTTAGCGGTAAAGTCACATTTTTATTAATTCCGAGTTTGCATAGCATCTCGAACAATCCCTTTCTATTGTTCAAGATTTTCGGAGGCGTGTAGAAAAATTCCAGTTTATTAACTTAGTCATTGTTTCCAAGATAAAGTTCGGGCCAGGATGGTGTGACAATTGTCTTGAACAGCATCCGTCCAAGTACGTTTTGTGACCACCTTTCCTTTTTTTCCAATCGATATTTGGACAAGCCAAGATTACGATACGTTAGATGGCATCAGAATTTCTACGGAGAATGTGTCGTAACCAGCGCAAGCTTCGTTGTTGCGATACCAATGAAATAAGATTGTGAAATTGGAGATCATCTCGAATTTAGCGGTTGCTGATTATTTCATCCAATCCCTTGATACAGAGGATGCGAAATGAGTGTTGTGCTAAATGCATTTGAGACATCTTGTTTCAAATTCGTCAAGCTTTGTAATGTCTGACCCTGTAAGAGTTCACGTTTCAGCTGCGTACAGAAGTATTGTGCGAACCAATGAAGAGAAAATGTTCATCTTCGTATTTGTATTTTACTTTATATAATATAATTCTATTACCAGTAAAACGATAGTTTTTTAAATTTTGAAAATGAAGACTACTCAATCAATGTCAACAGGATTTAATTTTTTACAAAAATTGGATACCGCATCCCGAGACACATTTATACTCAATGTTGTTAAAACATTTATATTGATTACAAATAAACTATATTATAGCAAATCGTGAATATAGTTGAAAGGTGTTTTGTATTGTAATTGGTATGATAGTTGGGTTTGTATTAAAAATAAGATTTTTAAAATATACGTTAGAGTTTTATTTTTTCTAAAATCAATTGTCATTTTAGTTGCATTTTCATTTCAAGTGATAATTGTGAAATAGAGTAATGTTATGATGTTTATGATTGTACCCACTTGATAAACACTGCTCATTGATTTAGCAATAACGACGCCGCAGATATTTACACAGTTACCTCTGTACAAAAACTAGACCACATAGGAATAACATAAGTTGGTGGCAGAGCCACATCTTCATTAATTCCAAGTTTGAATAGCTTCTCGAATTCCTATACGAAAAGGTTGTCGGATGCGAATTGAACTTGGAAGAATAAGTGAAGTCCATTGGTCAGAAGACCGCACGCTTGCAACGATGCCAGTATTCACAGGAGTTGATGAGGCGATTTTTTAGGGTTGGCATCGGTTGACGGATCCACAAGCCTAACCGGCTACATATGGTAAACAGGTACATTCAGATATCTTTTAAGCATCTTATGTGTATACTAGCACCCATTCATCGAACGGGAATCCAGAGAAAATCCAGTAATGTCGCTGTGCAATTGGTCCCAGCTGTTATTAGTCTTGATGCCTTTTAGCACCTAATCTAGGATGCGCTACATGGAGGATGAACAGTCAGAAATATCACCATTATTGAAAATTGAGACTTAATGAGCATTAGTCAGTAGTACGCAGCATACTAGTCTGAACGTTTGTTTTGATTAATAGATCCAAACGTGCATGTTATAATGTAACAATTTGGCTAGCAAAGATTGTATTCATGTAGAATCGGACGTTTTTGTTAATTGATGTAGATGCTGACAAACATTGGCGTAAAATTTCCCATATTTCTGTCAATCGTATAAAATTTCTTTTGTAGTCTAGAGGTAGTCTAGAGGTCTTGACTTGGACCTGGATGGGCATCGGGGTTCGAATCTCACCACCGGCCCACGTTTGGCTTCGCTAAAATGTCTACTGCTGAAAGACATATTTCCCATAGAAACATTCAAAGTAGTAAAAAATAATGATGATGGAACAGAAGAAAATCGTTCCCGTTGTTAACAGTAACACAAGGCACAGGGCAACAAATTCAATTCCATGTATCTAGACGTTTTGCCAAAACCTTTGTTTGATCCTGCGTAACATCGAGTTTAAGTAGATATTCCCGAAGTTTTTGTGGTCTGCCCCCCAACCTTTCTTTTACCATCATCAATTGGCCATTCCAAAACCGTTCTTGCTGGTCTTTCGGGTGCGGTAAACGTCGAGTTTGTCGCAGTAATGTTTTTCGTTTAATTGTAATAATGTCGCATAGTAGACGAGAGTCCGATCTTTTCATGAAATCATTGTTCAAGATGCGATTAGGTCAAGTGATCTTGAAAGATTACTTTTACGATGCAGGCGATAAAAAAACATGTACCATCCTACAAATCTTGTCTGCTGTAAATGTAGTGCGTTTGGTGCGTACAAACGAAGTTTTGTTTTCAAGTCGATGGAAGAACATAACCGTATTGTGATTTGAGTTTGTGAAGTCTGGCATTGACATTAATTTCGGTTTTGTCGTCTTTGCCAACAATACTTTTGAATTATTTCAAAGAACTGACGGATTTAAAAATTGACAATTAAAAAAAACATCGATTTAAATTAGGAAGAAAGTAATTTTCTAAATTCCATCTTGTTTATTTACCAATTCGAATTTGTGTGTAAAGTCATTTGATACAGTAACTTGAAGCTGATTAAATAATTGTGTTTATATACGAAACTTGTTGGATTTTGATTGTACTCATTATTATCATTATTATTATTATTATTATTATTATTATTACAAAACCGTTTCGCTTAGAAGAGCATGTGGTAACAATGTGTTTGAATGGTTTGCCGATATCATTGTTTAATTCCACGTAATGTTCAATTTAGTTAAATATTCTCAAATAGTTTTTGGCCACGTTTTCTATGGTCTACCAATCTTTATTCTACGGTTTTCAATTGTCCATTCTAAAACCGTTTTTTAGACGGTAAAGGTAAAATTCTACTAAGTAATTTTCTTGCCTAATTGTGATATTATCTAATAAACAAGTCTTATAATCACAAACATTCACATTTTCAGAGTCATTAACACCCTTGTTAAAATTTCATTTCTTCATTGATACAAGCGAAAGGTAGTGTAGGTTGTAATTATTTTGCTGGGCTTATACTCTGCTCCCTTCAACATAAAATTAAGACGGAACCTGCTACAAAACCGTATTTAAAAACAATAAATAAAATAGACACTTCAAATGCACTCGACTTGAACGTAAGTGGGCATGGGTTCGATCCCCATGATCGGCACAAAATGCGTGGGCCCACGTCTGGCTTTGCTAAAATGTCCTCTGGTGAAAAATATTTCTCGTATAATTTTTAAAGTAGTTAAAATAATATACACACTAATAGTAGTGACTTTCAACTATTGTTATTATCTCGTTTACCATAGTAATGGCTTTGTTCATTTAATCGATCATACATGTTATTGAAAGTCATGTTAATATATATATATATATATATATATATATATATATATATATATATATATATATATATATATTAATACTTAAATGCTTAACGGGAAAAGTGTTTCAGAAAGTAAACATTTTAACGAAACTAAACACACCAAGTGCTAGTGGTGGCACTCGAAAACATACCTACACAAATTTCATGTTTATAAAACTATTCTTCTTGTACTACTACTACTACTACTACTACTACTACTACTACTACTACTACTACTACTACTACTACTACTACTACTACTACTACTACTACTACTACTACTACTACTACTACTACTACTACTACTACTACTACTACTACTACTACTACTACTACTACTACTACTACTACTACTACTACTACTACTACTACTACTACTACTACTACTACTACTACTACTACTACTACTACTACTACTACTACTACTACTACTACTACTACTACTACTACTACTACTACTACTACTACTACTACTACTACTACTACTACTACTACTACTACCTTCTCACGCATCCAAAAGAAACGTATAGGTTAAAAGCGTCTAGATACACAGACAAGGAATTAATTTAGAAGATGGTAGATTATCATATTGATTTATTATTTTTTAATTTATTTTTACTACTTTAAATGTTTGCACAGGAAACACGCATCTTTTAGCAGTGGACAATTTATTATGAGACCCAACTGGTGATCGAACCCATGTACACCGAGCGCTCGAATCGAGCGCTGCATTTCAGTAATTGCATAATGCACTTGTTTATTTGCAACAGAAAAGCCCATTGGCACCAATTCGCCACTTTCCCTATACTTCAACCAAATTGCCTGCTGGCAACAAAGATGACGATGGTAGCAACACTGGACAAGACGTTGTCGGTACCAGTGCAAAGATGAAAGAAGCCGAGCTGACCAACACGTTGGAAATGATGTCGGAAAAGTACAATTTGAATCAGCCCATCTCGTCGGCTTGTCTTGATCGATGGACGATGTCGGAAAAAGACGACGTGGCAAGTCGTTCGGATGACAGTTCCAACATTGATGTACGTTTGGCCACCTTGTAGGGAAGGAAGGTAGATATGCATGTCAGCCGCCGTTCGGGTGTTTATCTGTTTTGCTGCAAACATGTGTTGACAATTGGACGAATTATTTGAATTTAACTTCAGAATTATTTTTGTATTGTTGATTATAATTTAAGCGGTCTGATTGGAGAGTTTTGTCTGGCGACTGCTATCTAATTTATTATTTTCTTTATTGTGTGGTTGGTGAAACGGTAACCTTTGCATTATTTCTATTTGTGCACAACGTATCAAACAATTGAATGCAATTACTTGGTGGACATAACAATTCTAGGAGAATGACAGGGTTTTTTGGCTTACAAACGGCATATATGTGACAACGTCACAATTCAAAAAAGTCCAGCACTGAATATTTGGTTCATATCGTGGACCTAGTCAGGAATTGTCTCAGTGAAGATGACAGTTGAAAATATCGTCTTTAATGGGATGCTAATGATCCTGAGGATTCGAGTAATGCTTATAAAGTCTCAATTTCCAATAATGGTGATATTCCTGACTGTTCGTCCTCCACGTGGTGCATCCTGGACTAGGTGCCCCTAGGCATCTAGACTAATAACAGCAGGGTCCGAGTGCACAGCGGTATAACTGGGCTTCCGCTACGGCGGGTGGGTGCGAACATACACCCAGGATAGTTAAAAGGTATCTAAAGGTTTACGTATATCATATGTAGCCCCTGGGCTAAGGGAGATAACCCTGACAAAAAATCAGGCGGTCTCGTCAATCTTTGCGAACAGTGGCGACGTCACAAGGATGCCGTCTACCAGCCAAGAAACTTTGTTATTTTTCCACGTTTGTCTACGCTTGTCAAGCCATCGAGATCGATCGTTCTACATGTATAAATATGGGAAATAATGAAGAGGTGATCACGTCACCAACTAAAAAAAATGGCAATTGGGACTTTATAAGTATTACTTAAATATTCACAATCGCCAACATCATTAAATATCTTAAATACGTTAACAGTTCGTGAAGTTGGATAAGCCTAAAATTAAATAGTATGAAATAAGTAGTATTAAATAGTATCTTAAATATGTTAACAGTTCGTAAAGTTGGATAGGCTTACAATTAAATTAAAGTTGTTTTTATTCAAATTTTGAACTCACTAACCATACATAGATTAGGTAAATAAATTACAACTTTTCAAAAACTTTACGTGTTTTTGCCAATTCTATTTCTATTGCATCCTGTTTGTATCGGATTTTATTTTTCTTAATAGTTTGACTTTTGGATTTTGTTACAATTATTGATTTCACACAATTCTTAGAAAAATGCATTTATCTCACATTTAAAAATACTAGATGTAAAAATTATAATAACATTTTTATTAATCATATTTCGTCATTATTATTATCGGGGAATCAACATCCACCGGGTATTATTGCCCAGAGGAGTCTACATTACCGAAAGCCTGCATAGTGTCAACGCTTGCAATGTGCACTCAATAGACGACACTTGAAGTATGCTTACTTCAAATGTTAACTACATCCCAGAATTGAAACTTTTCAATGAGCTCCATTTACCGAAAAACGTAGGCAATTAGACGCCCAATTTGGCAATTTAGTTGGACGCCGAGATTAAGCATAAATAAAACCACGATGTCAGAGTGTTACAATGTCCGTTCAAATTATGGATAGCGGTTGAGTTTCTGCCGAAATTCTGATTTGATCAATGGCATTTTGAATAATAATAATATTAATAATAATAATAATAATAATAATAATAATAATAATAATAATAATAATAATAACAACAATAATAATAATAATAATAATAATAATAATAATAATAATAATAATAATAATAATAATAATAATAATAATAATAATAATAATAATAATAATAATAATAATAATAATAATAATAATAATAATAATAATGACAATAATAATAATAATGTTAGTAATAATAATAATAATAATAATATTAATAACAATAATAATAATAATATTAGTAACAATAATAATAATAATAATAATGTTAGTAACAATAATAATAATAATATTATTAATAACAATAATAGTAATAGTAATAATAATGAATTTGTGTAGTTAATGTGTTATCTAAGTGAAAGCTTTTTGGCTATAGAAAATCTACAACTTTTTACTGATGAAATTTAATAATTTTTTTTTCATTTTTTTATTCATCCTACCTTGAAGTACATTTGAAAACGAAAGTCGTTTTGCATTCTATTGCTTAATTGCTTTTTGTCAGTAGTGATAAACTTTCTACTGCCATAAATGGTCTACCAACATAGCCGCTCTGTTGCGTCCTTGTTATTTCTAAGTTTGTGACAAATCTGAAATAATTTTTGTATTAATTGTCTTGTATACAAGAAAATTGTTTGCATACAACCAATGTTGAAAAGTTGTTCAAAGGCTTGACTGGTAATGTGTGGCAAAGTCAATGTCGTTTTATTAGATGAAACCATTTTTGAATTGATATTAATTTGGATTGGGCGATGCGGTGTTTATTCACAACGGATAGCTTTAACGGTTTTTGGGGTTTGTGACTGAATTTCAATATGCTGTGCAATTAATCGGTGTTATTCTTTAGTTTAAGTCTGCGATTGTCCTGGGACGTACACACCACTTAGTATTGTGCACATTCTTAAACCTTTGGGATTATTAACTCTCCAACAATTATACTGATCATATATTCCAATTGATACTTCAATAATGTGATCCATGATGTATTCAAATAATAAATAAAGTAATATTATTATTATTACTATTACTATTGTCATTATTATTAATAATAATATTGTTACTATTATTGTTATTATTATGATTAATGCCATTATTGTTATTATTATTGATTAATTTAAACCGAAAAATATTAAAAATTCTTCCTCTTTTTCTATGTCCACTGATTGATTATTTATTATTATTGTTTAACAGTCGCACGATATAGCCAAAGAAAATCATTCACTGATGCAAGAGGTCAACGATTTGTTTGCCGTACTTCGTGCAAAACAAGTAAGAATACTCTTTCCTGCAAAAAACACGTTTTATTGTTTTTGTTTTATGTTTATTACCTTGAATGTTTTATGGAAAACATCTTTCAGCAGTAGACATTTTTAGCGAAGCCGAACGTGGGCCCACATTTTAGTGCCGGTGGCGGGATACAAACCCATGCCCACCGTGGTCTAAATCGAGCGCTGTACCTCTAGATCACCCATTATATATATATATAGTCATTGGTTTTACCTGCTTGAATGCTTTACGGAAAACTTTTGAAGGAGCAGATATTTAACAAAGCCACACGAAAGTCTGCAGTAAGTATCGGCGGTAGTAGTCGAGTTTATAATCGCCTACATTCAAATCTAGTGCTGTTGTTACTGCCAGCACTCGTAAGTAAATCTGTAAGTTGTCTAGTGACCACACTTTAGCGAAAGAAATCAATTTCATTATACTACACAATACTTAGCAATAATTACAATTACTTTTTTGCAACTACTTGGCTCATGTGGTTTGTAGTCTTATTATTTCCAACACCAACTGAGTTTGAACAGATAATTCTTTAATTTGAATATGTTAAAAAGTACCTTTGTGCCATTGTACTACAATGAATGCAACTTTCAACAAAAATTATTATTGTTATCTCCAAAATACAAAATTTCAAATAAGCAAAGACAACTTAGTTAAATTGCAAATTGTCTTGTAGCAATTGACCCTTGCATGAGTGGATCGCATTTATTTTGTACACAAGAGCTTTTTTGAGCGACCTTAGAAAAACTACATTAAAATTAATTATTTTTAAAAAAGAATTGAATTTAAAAAAAATTGTTATCTACATTTATCATAAACTGGTACATTTCGTTTCTGATCAAAATTAATGAGTTAATTAGAATGTTCATGTTCATTCATTCATTTTGGTTGGTTACGTAATCACTTCTTCATCATTTTCCATATTTATGCGGCATAGTAAACGATTAACTTTTGTGGCTTCATAAGCGTAACAAACGTATAGAAGAATAACAAAGTTTCTTGGCTAATAGACGGCGCCACTGTTCACAAAGATTGACGAGGCCGCTTGATTTTTTGTCAAGGTTATATCCATTAGCCCAACGGCTATATATGGTATACGGATACCTTAAGATACCTTTTAAGTATCCTGAGTGTATGCTTGCACCCACCCGCTGTAGTGGAAGTCAAGTTATACGGCTGTGCACTCGGACCCTGTTGTTATTAGTCTAGATGCCAAGGAGCACCTCGTCCGGGATGCACTACATAGGGAAGGAACAGTCAAGAATATCACAATAAATTGTTAATTATTCTGAGGATTCGAGTAGTTTATAAAGTCTCAGTTTCCAATGATGGTGATATTACTGACTGTTCATCCTCCGTGCGATGCATCCTGTACTATGTGCCCATTGGCATCTGGACTAATAACAGCAGGGACTGAAAGTATAGTGGGTTGGTACAAGCATATACCCAGGGTATTTAATAGATATCTTAAGGTATATGAATATCACACGTAGCGCTTGGGTTAGGACGATAACCTTGACAAAAAATCAGGCGGCCTCGTCGATCTTTGTGAACAGTGGCGCCGTCACAAAAATGCCGTCTACCATCCAGAGAAATCTATTATTCTTTTAAGTTTGTTACGCTTATCAAATCATCGTTTGCTATGCCGTACAAATATAGAAATAATGAAGAGGTGACTACGCGTTTCCAACCACAATGAAATTATTTATTCATTTGCTCGACGAAGACGTTTGATATTTTGTCAGGGTTATCACCCGTAACTTGACGGCTACCGATGGTATACGTACGCCTTGAGATATCTCGTAAGTACTCTGGGTTCATATTTGCACTCATCCGCCAAGAGGAACGCTCAATTATGCCTCTGTGCACCCGGTCCTTGGTGTGTTAGTTTAGGTGTACCTGGTTCATGATACGCCACGTGGAGGTGGTTGTCAGGAACATTAACATCATGAGAAATTGAAACTTTAAGCATTACTCAAATCCTCCGCATTTTTAGCATCTCGAAAAATAATAAATTGCAGTTATTAAACAATTTAAAGTGAAAATTAAACACAAATTAATAATTGACTAATTACTATGAAAATTATGTAAATTGCTTTTAATAATTGCGTTTAAAATATATATTTCAAATTAAATATTTTTCTTAATCATTATCTAATCAATTGTTTATTTTATTAACGGTCCAACTGAAAATAAAGATTAGCTAACATTTAGTACTGTCTTTTTCATTTTTTTGACAATCAAGTTGTTTCACACTAACCCCTATCTCAGTGGATAAAGCATTGGCAGAACACTCGATAGGGTAAGGGTTCAAGGTCGTGTGAGTTTTGAAAGTTATACACTGCTAATAATCTCAAATAAAAACGAAATAGCTGTACAGTACTCGTGATGAGCTCAAACTAAGTATATTTATTATTCAAGTAAACTTAATCATTCTACTAAGGCACCCTTGACAATCACATAATACAATAGAGCTTTACTTGAACACTCTAATGTTTGCTTTTCCAATTTCAGGTTGAACAATGTGGCACTACAGCGCCTGCATTCAGTTTGGCCATCTAGAACCAGTCGCGTTTTAACATCGTCAATAATTATGATAACGATGGATTAAGCATTGTGCTACACTCTACTCAAATAGCATTTTGTGTTGTATTCATTTTCAGGCAAAGAATCAATAAAATGTTCGCCATGAGTTGACGTTATGTTTTCGACAAAAGGTGACTAACGGATTCGTCCTGCATTATCACAAACCATTTATTGTCTCTATTTGTATGTAATTGCAATGCAATGTAATCAATCTGGCAGACATTTTTGTTCATTCCTTGAGGGGGTGTGTGTCTATATGGTAACTCGACACGCCTAGTCGCGACGAGCAACATTGTTCTTCGTTTGGTTGGTCGATCAATCGACTAGAAAAACAAATTTGCTTAACAATATCAAATAGCTTTAAGGTTTGCGTTCCGAATGAATAATCAACTGGTCTAACTATTTCTATACAAAGTTCAATTTGTTTCAAATACAAGAACAACTACAAATCCTTTCAATATATGTATACAATATATACGATATAAAACGTACACCAAATAGAAATGTTCTACTTTACAATGTTCAAGTCAAGGCACAATTGACAAGCGACTCCAAAAGAAATATCACAAATTGGGAAATATGAAAAGCACGTGCACTTCCACCATCGCCATTTTACAGGCCCTTGTGCTTGGCGTCCTGTGCTGCTTGGGCCATCTGCAAAACGCGCCAGTTCCACAGTTGACTGGAAGACGACGAATCACAGTGGTTGATATAGACTGTTTTTTGGCCCGTATTGGATTCCAAACACTTGCCCGACATGTGCACGAGACGCACGGGGTTGTTGTCGTCTTTGTTGGCCGATTGCACATACCATCGCTGATTGCCGCCACCTCCGTGACACGTGTAAATGAAAACGCCCGATTGTGGCGAGCTTTTGGGAACGTCCCAACAAGACAATCTGCAAAAGTCACGTTAAATATATCCATTGTATCATGTATGTCACAAATATGCGGAAATGTGATCAAGTTCACAAACATTGGCATAACCGCTTGATTTCCTTTCAGGGATAATCCCCCTCCCAAATCAATACACATGCCTTGGGAGGTCTAACTAGGACCTCCACCCGAAAGAAAACTCAGGCAGACGGTTATGCATGTGGTATATTTACCTATATCAAGCGTCTAAATAGAAAGTAAAGTCTACTAAATTAGTTTGAATTAATGTTGACACCGTTAAACAAAAATACTATTGTACAATTCCACCTTGAGAGGATCAAAAATGAACCGATCCAGCCAATGCCAAGTTTGGATAAAGAGTGACGGGGTTAGGGGGGGAGAGCATCTGGCAGTGAAAAAACTCACACCAAAACTATTTATTCTTCGCAATGCTTCAAATTGGTTCAATACAGAACCAAGTGGAGAAAACTGACGAAAAAGAACAACTCTTTATAAAAGAGGGATAATCTGTAAAAGAAACAAAATATATTCGTTGGTTGTATAGAACCAGCTGTGTCACCAGTTAATCCTATGCATATAACTATACTTTCAACATTATAATATCGTTGGGTTGTGCAAAACTGGACAGCAAGAGAATCAAACCCTTTGATCTTCGCTTTACAGATCACATCGTTACCAACCCGAACTCACTGTTTGTCGATGCGAATGTCGAACAAATACGTAAACTTGAAATCTTGCAAGCCGTTCAGTATGGGATTGTCGCTGATACATTTGGCCAACTTGATAGGTGCGGCGCTTGTGGCTCCATCTGCATCGATGCAAAACGACGAATCGGCCACCGACCGCAATTCACCATAAGCTCCGGCAATCGGTTCAATGACCGGATACTTTTTAGTTAAGTCAAAAGCCACGTGAGTCATGAACCACTTGAACGATTTGCATTTCAATTTGCGTCGCAAAACCTTTTGTTTGGTCAGGTCGCCGGGATCCAGGTTGCGATAGTGAGGTCGACGGTTGTATAAATATTCTTTGTATTCGTCCATCCACACTTCAGCTACTCTCCTGGGTGGAAACAAAGAAGAGATATTTTATATTATTGTGGCTGGTGACATAATCACCTCTTCTCCATGTGGTACATCTACATTTGATACGCTTGTCAAACCATCGAAGTCGAGCGTTTAATATGCCGTATGCTTATGGTAAATAATGAAGAAGTAATCATGTCACCAGCTAAAAGTTAAAAAATATGTTTTTGCGATCGTTTAATATACCGAAAGCATACAAAATCCTGTGCAGTATACTAGAACCAATTCTTAGTAGAGGGGATCATTCACTTTCTTTTTAGCGGTAGTAATGCATAGCATCTGAGGACACTAGGGAATTAGCATTGATTAAATTCATTGTAAATAATAAATTTACGTGGTCAGTTTAACCACCCGTAGCTCAATGGCTAAGGCTTCGGCCTGGTACTTGATAAGACGTGAGTTCAAGCTTGTGTGAGCTGAAAGGTATGCATTAGTGAGAATTCCAAACGAGAATGAAACAGCTGTATAGTGCTCCTGGTTGGCTCAAACCAAGTAGATTTATTTAGTAAATTTGACAATTCTAATAGATTAGCCTTGAAAACCGCCCACAATAAAGAGTTGCTATTTCTGTTTCTCAACCGTATTTGGAATTGGCTACGGTGAATTTGGAATACGCCGATTATTTTAATTTTATAGACTTTAACAAAGGTGCAAACAACACTAAACATTTTTCAGTTGAAAAATTATACTACAGGGCTCGATAGAAGCCACTCCTATATTTCACTAAAACAACATAATAAATGTATTTATATTAGTTACTACTACTGTATATAGTAATAACTCATTATGAACAAAAGGTTACAGAACAGTTTCGTAATCTCATTCTTTAATAGTATTTACTACTGCTCCTATCAATAATAACAATAATAGACTATCTAATACATCTATTAGTAACAAAAATTAATTAAACCCTTTTAATAACACCAACCGACGGTTGATGAAGAAATATTGTTAAAAATAATACATTTACTCTAGGCTACCCCTAAACAACAAAACAAGATATTACTATTTTTTTAAATGTTTTTCTCTACAAGGATTACAGTCAACTGATTTATATAATTATAATAAAGCAATACTATAAAAACAAAACTGTATGTACCTGTAGTATCTGACATAACCTAGATAAAAATTCCTTAACAAATGAAACCAACTAATAATGATGTGAAGAGCAACATTTGTGCTATTATATATAAACTATACATTATTGTATCACAATACTTACAAAAATGAATGAATTGATATTTAAAAAATTACAAAAAACTGACAGATCAAATATGGTTTAAAATAAATAAAACAGTAGTCTTCATCAACTTTGCCATCTCATGCACTTAAAAACTAATACAAACAATAACAAAGTAACACAAATATTCGTTTTTATAAAAGTTCCCTTGCAACAAAAATTCGTTCTGAGCACTAAATAATTTTTCAACAAACTAACTTCAACATTAAAAACCAAAATTTTAGATAAAACTTCCAAGTTAGTTGTAATAAATCACATTTTTAAACCGCGTTTAAAGTAAACATTGTCTTTGTTATATATAAACTAAATGTTAAAAATACTTATTCATCATTATCGTCGGGGATAAACATCCCCCACCGGTTATCACCCAGGGTAGTCCAAAAATACCAAAAGGTCTGCAAAAACGTGTGTACTCAAAGAACGACACTTGAGGTGTGCTGACATTAAATGTTAATTACATCCCGAGTTAAACCCCTCCAATGATCTATGTTGGCTGCATAGAGTAGTAATAATAAGTTTTGTAAAAAGAACATTCAGTATAAAAACAATGCAGTCATTAAATAACAATCAATATCTAAAATAATTTTAAAAATTAATATTATTAGCGTATTTCAATCTACGTTAAAAAAATTATTTAGATATATAATACTGTTAAATTTATAAATTAATTAATGACTTTAAAATAAAAATATTATTTTGAAATTATTACATTCCAAAATTTGCAATAACGTACTTATAATTTTTACCAACAAAATCTCCAATTCCTGCATTTGGAAAGTCAGTTGGGTGAGTTCGATAAATGTGACCAACTCTGGAACATGGTGTATCAATCATTCTTCCACCACACATCCATATTTTAAAAGACAATTCATATTGCTCACCACCCCAAATAACAATACCCGGATCATAACCACCCAATTCCCAAAACCATTTTTTACTAATTGCAAATAAACCGCCAGCCATAACTGGACTATCAAATGGTTTTTCTGGATGAAAGGCATCAGATTTTAAACGCGGGAGACGTTTGTAATAGAATTCCCAATCAAAAGCTCCACGAGCCCCCTCATCTTGTGAACGGTATTCAAATGTATCGGCATCGATCACATCAATAAACGGACACACAACGGTTCGATAATCTTTACTAATCGGATCTAACAATGGTGGTAACCAATTGGTACTTGTTTCACAATGTGAATCCAAAAAAATTAACACTTCACCAGTGGCATATTTGGCACCTTCTATTCTAGCAGCAATAAGACCTTGACGTTTAGGTAATCGGACAACACGAACTTTTTTGTCAGGAAATTTTTCGTTTAAATGGTCATCCAGTTTTTGTTTTAAATACGTTCGATGACTTCCATCATCTACTAAAATAATATCTTTAATTAGATGTTTAGGAGATCGATTTAACACCGATACATATGTTCTAACAAGCGTTTCAAAATGCTCTTCAAAAAATGGAATTACAACAGAAACAGTAGGTAAAATTCTAGAATACAATAAACCAATACATTGCGAGTGTCGCAAATCACGCACAGATCTATCCACTTTTATCATTTCACTCACATATGTGTTAAATCCATTAAAATTTTGAAAACCAGACGCAATTTCCAATTCCCTAGATGTTAATTTAACAGGCAATCCGCGTTCGCCCGGACCGTCTCTTTCTTGTTCTTTATGAGCAAATTTATAATCTTCCCAATCAATTAAAGTTACATTAGATTTAAGTGCAAGATGAACATCCCGATCAATATTAACATCCGGTTTTAAAAATGTGTAAACTAGCAATAAGAATACAATAAATAACAATAATCTAGCAATACGTTTCAAACGTAAACGCATTGTGATTAAAGAAACGACACAATCAAAGTGCCTCTTTTGATATGACCTAAAAAGTAGCAAACAATAGTAAGACAAAAGCCAAAAAATAATTAAAAAAATAAAAATATTGTTTTTAAAATTTTAAATAAAAATTGTAATTTAAAATATATTTGTAACAAAAATGTATACATAAATATATAATTTATATTTATTAATTTATAATAATTAATCAACATAGTCTATATAAACAACAATTTCATTCAGGATTTCAGGGTTTTTCACGAGTTGAGTAGGCCAAAACGCCTTTTAGTACTCGGTTCTCAAATTGTCTCAAATTTTCAGGGGGGAAATGAAATGGATGGTGAGGTAAAGGGGGATTAGTGACAGAAAAAATATTTGAAATCAAGATAAAATCAAGGTAGATAGTGGAAGTTAACAATTATAGAAAACGAGCAAAAATTATAAATATGCAAAAATAATAATAAAACAAGTTACGTATTACAATGCAAAAACACTGCAATAATCATCAAAAAAGAAGAAAAGAGAAAAAGGATGAATAACCTCCAATGGACGTGTAGCGTGACGCGCGCCTCACCTCGCGATTCAGGATTCAGGATTATTCCAAATAAAAATATGAGAAGATGTAAACTGTGAAATAAATTTATTTTGTGTATTTTTGTCAGTCACAAACATAAAACATTTTAGTATATATATATATGTATACAAAAAAGTGGGTACAGATAACATTTAAATTAGTATAACCCAACATTTACATTATACAAGCTTTCAACCA
The DNA here is from genome assembly GCA_025895645.1 of Cardicola forsteri. Lineage (NCBI taxonomy): Eukaryota > Metazoa > Platyhelminthes > Trematoda > Strigeidida > Aporocotylidae > Cardicola > Cardicola forsteri. The sequence continues at coordinate 246,162 of JAKXYG010000527.1, read as the reverse complement.
GTTTAACACAAACGTGCATTTGTTAAAACATTGTTCAACCGTGCACAAAAAATTTTCTTTAACAACATAAATAAAAAAAGAGATATCATTAAACAACTGTTAATCAACAATGGATATCCAACAAAATTTATCGAATACCACGCCTAGCCATACAAAAATTCGGGTACAAACGGCAACGAAAAGAAGCTAGCTTACTTAAAGTTACCATTTTTTTTAAATGATATTATAAACCTCTTCAAAATCCGGCTAAAAGCAACCATAAAAAAGACCTTTCCATCAATCCAACTAAGAATGCTGTTCACTACTAAAGGTCTTCCTTTGCTCAACATTAAAACAGCTAAAGAAACATTTTTCGCTTTACATGACAATTATCAGTTCATTTGCAGTTGCGATGATAAGTATATTGGTTAAACAATGCGTCGCTTACCTGATCGGGCTAAAGAACACATTCCAAACTAAATCAACAATAGGTCAAACGGAAGTGAACACTTATCCACATCTTCCATATTACGTCACTTACTACAAACCAAACATCAAATCAACTTTAAAAATTGTTTTAAAGTGCTAATTACTTCTCCAGTTTTAAATATGTTAAAAATTCTCGAATCTGTTTATATTCACACATTGAAACCTGCTTTGTGTGCACAAAAACAGTTCGTCACTACATTGAACTTAGCTTGGTCGTAATAATTGTATGTAAATGTTTGAGTTGTACTAATTTAAATGTTATCTTTACTCCCTTATATATATATATATATATATATATATATATATATATACCAAAATGTTATATGTTTGTGACTGACAAGAATATACAAAATGAATTTATCTTACAGTTTACATCTTCTCATATCGTTATTTGGAATTATAAAGGGAACCCAATGCTTTAAATTAAAGATTATTCACGAGTTATGTAACATTTAAGAAAAAATCATGTAAGAGAAAAACTGATTGTGATTTATAATTAGTTAATAACAATAATTTTAAATACCTTATTCCAATAACAACATTGATCCCGAATGACCTTAACTTATCCAACAATACGGAGTAGAATACTTTGTCAAATGTTTTACAAAGTCAAAGTAAATGAAATCGACCGAAGGTAAATACTCCACCATATTTCATTTTAACAGTAACAAGACACATGGGAGGACTACTTGCTTTGTATCTAGTAGAGAAACGAACATACTATATGAGTACACGCTTGATGCATGAAATAAAGGTAAAAAAATAAAAATAAAAATGATTAGAAAAATAAACTAAACGTATAATAAAAATAGATTAAATTTTTAATCAGAAATTACAAATAATAAAAGTAATAATAGCGTTAATAGTTTAGTTTATAAATCTTAACTTTGAATCCGTGCAATATACACTTGGTGATGTGCTGATTAATAATTAATTTTAATTATATAAATTGTTTATAGTCCAACGACTCTAGGCGTGTTGCTCAACAAAACAATCCTAAAATTAATATTTTCTTGATTTAGTAAATGAGATTAAAACTAGTAACTCTGACTTTAAAAAATTAATTAAAGTTTTGCAAAAATTACAAATTTTAATTGCAGCTTTCTTTATTAAACATGCCAAGCTTACTCAAAGCCTCGGTGATTAGCCTGTTTTTACTAGTAAATAATCTACTCTCCTCATTAGCAACTAATGCCATTTTACGTTTTTCTCAAAAATAAGAACAGGAACAGGATAGTACACAAAGTATGTAGGAAAAAAATATTCCTTTTGATTCCCAGTTTTTAGTATATTTAAAAATATTAATATATCTTTTAGAAACAGAATATAATAATAAAAATACAAATAAATCCAAAAAGAAGATCGAAAACGGATAAAGAAATTAAATAAAATTCCAGAGAATAGATTTATCATAATGAAATTTAAATGAATGCAGGGTTGGGGAGTTTGTTCTAAGCAGAAACTACATCATGGATAAAATATTGCAATCTAAGATGAATCAGAGCTCTATATTTATTGGTTTATGCTTATAACCCTTTAAACAACTAAGCGCAATATTAAAATAATTAGTCAGTCAATTAGTTTTTAATAGCTGGTAAACTAAACTTAAATTGCTTTGGAGTCTGTTGTCACTCAAGGAAAATAATTTAAGAATTTTTAGTCTGTTATAGTAAAGCTTACCCTTTAGGCTACTAGGAAAATTTGCTAAAAACTTTTGTACTTTTTTGACGTTGTATGTTATCTTTTAGAATAGGAACAGTAACCTGTATGCAATATTTAAGGTGCGGTCTAACATACAGCATAAAAATTAGACGTAAACATTTATTAGGAATAGGTCCCATACTACATACAAAAAATTTAGTTAGTTTAAAACCTATCTGAGCAGCTGTCTTATGTTAAAGTAAAAATTTAAGGAAAAGAGTAAAAAGCACTTTCTAATTTTTGATCAAATTTACTGTAATTATTAAGTGCAAGCCAGACATAAAAAAAGTCTATACCTGAGGGTCTTTAAAATGCAATGTACTTGCACTTAGTAAAATTTAACGGAAGTATATTTTTAACTAACCAATTATGTATATTAATACCGTCTTTTTGTAGTAGTTCTATCGTACTAAAAACCGACCTAAAAAGTTTTTAAACGAATTACATGTCTCCGGTATAGAAAGGAATTTATCCTCTACATCTTTTAATTAAGGTAAGAAACATCGGGCAATCGTTTATTTTTTATAAATTTAAACATAACTTTTTTATTATTTTTTGTAACGTTAAATTACTTATACAACTTAGCTTTTTTTAACACTCTAATAGCTGATACAACTTAATTTTAAATATTAATGTAGTTGTACATGCTAAAGAGCTGAGTTTACATAAAGCCCCAGTAGTTAGCATATCTTTACTAGTAAATAATTCGCTCTCATCAGCAACTAATGCCATTCTACGTTTTTCTTAAGAAAAAATCCTATTTGCAGCCAAACAATACGTTGCTGATAGAAGGGAATTTAATGTAATAGTTAGAAGTATCTCCGAGTTTGCAACTAATTTTAAAGATGTAGTCACTGAGATTGTTGATTTCTGTCATTTTCAAAATACTAAAATTACCTGTAAACGTCTTTATATTCCCCCCCACCATTATTGTTAATTATAGCTCTTTAGACATTGTATCTAAAATCCTAAGTAATTGGCCTACCGTGCGTACGCAATTCTTAGGAATTCGGTTGCATAAAGACTACCCTACTGCAAATAAAAAAGTAAGTCACTCGTTTTGGTTCCTAAAGCCCGTTTAAAACTATCTGCCATTTCTTTGGTTAAACTAAATTCCTTTAGACCTGAAGACACTTTTACCTGTATTTCCAATATACAGGATTTTCCTTTTGCGTCTTAAAGTCATGCCCCCCTTTACCATCCTTTAAAAAATCAAAACCGCTACTTCCCTCTTTAACACCAATGCGTTTAGCCTTTTTAATGAATTGCCCAAATTAAATAGTTTATTAGAAGTTTTTAATCCTTATAATTATTGGTATTACTAAAACCTGGTTTTAGGATGACATACAGGGTTCAAAATGGTACTTGTCAGTAAACTCTTATTTTTCAATTTTTGCTATTTTAACTTAAAAATTATATTATTTTCAACAAAGTAATTATGCTAAAATAATATGGACTATTAATATTTAAAGTTAATTGTTTTTTAACTTTTTTATAATTATAAATAGTTAAGTGTCTTGGAATTTTTGGATAAATTGCATTCAAGTGGATAAATGGTGATAGTCACACTTAAAAATTTTATACATATTAAGGTAAAAACATAAAACGATTACGCAACACAAATTTCAAAAAAAATAATTTTGTTTACATAATTTTATAAGTGTTTACATAACCCAGCACACGTCACTTTATACACTATATATAAAGAAAATTGATCAGTTTTCATATTTTGTATGTATAGAAAATCTAACATTAATTATGGTGTGAAAAGATCAAAGAATATTTTTAATTACTTGATCTCTCATTTTTGTTTTATTAACCTATCCAACATTTAAATTTGAACTTTTGACCTTGGCACAATGATAAGGAATTGCTAATCCAAGGCTATAATGTCGTTTAATTGGATTCTTTAAAAAATAGATATAAAGGCTGTTTTTTATATTAAGGATGGTATTAGTTACTTTCCTTTTTCATTTTTTAATCTTTTCCAAAATAGATATAATCTTTTTTATTATTATTTGTTTCTCCTCAAGAGAGCGAGCCATCTTTTCAATCATCTACAGTCCTCCTTTACTTCCAAAGACCATGCTCTTTTGTCCTTTAAAGTTTATCTCCCTTTATCTGCTATTGTTTCCAAGCCTAAATCCAAACCAATTTTAAATTTCCGTAATGCCAATTTTGTAAATTTCAGAAATTACTTTAGCAATTCTAACTGAAATTTTTTAAACACATGTGATATAGACAATCTAAATAGTTATTTCTCCTACATTATTAGGACAGGTACAAAACGTTTAATCCCCATTCATATTGTAGGATCTCACTAAAATTTCGGTTCTAATTTTATTTGATTTAACTTGATCTGGATATTTATTAACACCCCCAGCTAATTTTAATTAATAAATCGACTCGTTAACTCACACAATACTGCTATCTATAAATAAAACTTATCAGGCCTTCCTTGTTTTCTCCAAAACTATTTAGATTTAACTATTATTATTATTATTATTATTATTATTATTATTATTATTATTATTATTATTATTATTATATTAATTTAAATACTTTAGTAAAAGTAGCTTTTAGTACACAAAAATATGTACAATTGTTAAAATAAGGTACAGTTAGCAGTATGTCAAATAAGTTACAAAATTAAATTAAATTAAATTAACTAAAAAAATCTCAAAAATTAACGTATATTCAAAAGTCATGTTCATTATAAAATGCTTGAAAGAGCGTCCGAAGATAACGTGCATTTCCTAGAGTCAATTGGTGAATTAGTTGATTGGTCAACAAAACAGTCTAAAATTAAATCCTACAAAATGTAAAGTAATTAATTTTAGCTCACACAAACCTTTAACATAATTAATTTAACTTTATCCAAAGGTTTGTATTAAAAATGTGGAGATTGATACTTGTGATAGTTTTCAATATATTGGTGTTTTACTGAATAACAAACTTACCTGGTTTGACCACATTGACCATTTGTTTACAAAAACTCAAGGTTTATATTACTACATAAGACGGTTAAGGAACTTTCGTGTTCTCCAACATGTTATTAATACATATTTTAAAGCTACATTTTATCCAATAATATTATATTGCTCCCCAGTAATATTTCCGGGACTAAAAAGAAAGGATTTTATGAAATTAAAAAAATGTATTACCATCATTAGCTAATTATTGGGCACTCCTTACAATCAGATTTTTAATAAAATAATTTATCGGCACTTTAAGGCACTTCAATTTATTAGTCGTATCTCCAACAACTCAATCATCAACTTTACCGTAATTTCAACAAATTATTTGTATCGGGAAAAACAAGATCACATATTCACTCTAAGTGCAGAACAAATGTGTACTTAAATTTGTCTTCCGTATTTAGCAAGGTTACTATCCAATCCTAATAAAGTTTAAAGCCTCTTCACGCATATCATATTGAACATAATTTCTGAATATATATTAATTCTGAGCTTTTTTAGCTTATGTAATTTAATCTTATTTTACTTATTTATTTATTTATTTTTGGACTGATGTTACATGCTGTTAATTGTATTGTATTTTATAATTTTACATATTTTTTGTGCTGAAAGCTATTTCTACTAAAGTATCTAAGCCAATAACCATAAATAATAATAATAATAATATAACAGAAAAAAAATCAAATGTGAATAATTTATGTGTGATTATGAGTAATAAAACAATACCCTAGATTAAGGTTAATAGATGGATAAATGATAATGAATGGTCACAAAATAGAATAAGCAGATTACAGACAACAGTAATTAGATAGACAGAAATATTCATGATTCAGATAGGTTTTTATAAAGGTCGCTTTGAACTTTATTAGGATTGGATAGTAATCTTGCTAAATACGGAAGATATAAATTTAAGTACACATTTGTTCTGCACTTAGAGTAGATATGTAATCTCGTTTTTCCTAATGCAATTGATTTTTTGAAATCAAGATACAGTTTTATTATGGATAACCTTATAAACTCTACTCAACATGGGTTTATGCTAACGAGATCTTGTTTCTTTAACTTAATAACGTTCACTAAAAGTTTAACTTGAATGCTGAAATGCGTTCCGTCAGTCAATGTTATTTATTTCGACTTTTGTAGAGCCTTCTGAGAAAGCTAAAACCCTTTGAATAAATCCTCCTCTTTAAAAATAAATACCTGGCTTTCTCTCAAACCGCTACTTCAGTGTTAGATTAGATGATGCTGTCTTCCCTCCAACTTATATTACCTCAGGAATTTCCTAAAGCTCAGTTTTAGGTCCTTCATTTTTTATTATTTATGTATATTAATGACCTGTCAAAATCTGGGAGTACCAACCCTAAACAATGACAACAGGACATTACCAATATATATATAAAATATATATATATATATATATATATATATATATATATATATATATATATATATATATATATATATATAAGTGGTCCCTAGACAATGTGCTCCCATTAAATATGTCTAAATATAATTATTTCACTTTTGGAAAACATCTAGACATCTGTTTCAGATTCTAAATTTTCCAAACTATTACACATTTGTAAATTTAGTTAAAGACTTAGGTGTAACTTTCAGTCTCTTACTTAATTTTTTGTTCCATTATAACAAAAGAATCCTAACTTGCTAACGACTTACTAAGTTTTTTAAGCATAACCTAGATACAATTCCTGTTAGTTGTGTCCGTCTTTTATATTAATTATATATTAGACTACACCTTAAATATTACATTTAAGTAATGTTTCTAATCCTAAAGGCAGATATTGTCAAACTTGACAAGGTGCATAGAAGCTTTACTAAAGTGACAGAAGCACTTAAGAATATTCCATAGCCTAATCGTTTGAAAGCACTTATGTTTTCCTTTTACAAAATAGGGGACATCGGAGCGATCTTACCTTTCAGTATGTAAACTTCTAAGCACCAATCAGTTTAAGCACTTATTTGTCCTCTCAATAATTTGCGTAAAGAACATCATTTAAAGATAACAAAACCTAAAGTTCAGTCCTGTATGCGTTTTCATAATTTTTTTTTATAAAGTTATTTCGGCGTAAAATAGTTTACTTACACATGTTATTACGGACTCATCTTTTAAGGCCTTCAAACTGACCTATGACAAATATTACCTTTATAATTTTACTTAATTTTTTTTATTACCCCTTATTTTCACTTATAACAACTGACAAATGGTTTTTAAACCATTTTTGTAATTTTCGATCTTATCGTGATTATGAATTTGTAGAGCACTGTTACATTTTTTCCAGTTGGTAAATAATATCGGTATATGAATTAGTTTTATTTTTTAGCAATAAATTACACAATAATATTTGAGATTACACACAAGTTTTTAAATTTAAATTAGTTGTGGGTGTCAGTAAATATCCATATCAAGTTAAACTTAAAGAAATCAGAAAGGAGATCTTTGTGCGGTTTTAGTATGTTGTCTACAAGGTTTAATAAAAAAGTAATTATTTGGTTTTGTGCAATTTTTTTAATTAAAAAAATTATTACTGCTATTATTATTAATGTAAAACCAAAATAAAATAACAAAGTTTAAATAATGCTAATATTGTTTAACTGTACAATATATATATATATATATATATATATATATATATATATAATTTTATACATATAATTTATATATATATAATTTATACATATAATTTTTAAACGTTTTATTATTTAATATTTTTATTTAATTATTGTTTAAATACATAATCTGTAATTTATTTTTGTTGTACATTCTTTGTTAATTTTTTAACTTTTTTATAATTTTTTTTATAAAACAGAGATATTTGTAATATATTTTTCAAAATATATAGTTTACATTTTTGATGTAATGCGCTATATTGTTACTTGTTCATCACGCTTTACGTTTAGTCTATGTCGAAAAATTCATATACATGGACGAGAGGTGTCACATGATATTTGTTTGCCACCATACGTTGTTAATAAGTTTCTTGATATTCCAAGTAAAATACCAATAAAATCTGATACTGAAATAAATGATTGCAGATATGCGAGTTCTATTGTACGTAATATTTTTGACAGACTTTCTAAGTTTATAAAACCAGGGATATCTACGCAATTAATTGACGATTTTGTTTTTGAAAAATGTGTATCTAATTTGGCTTATCCCTCGCCACTTGGATATTGTGGATTTCCGAAGTCAGTCATAATGCAGATATAATAGTAAATGTTTACCTTTAAAAATGCACTCAGAAATGTTTCTAAAGCATTTTATGATTATATAGTTTAACTTTGATATTTCTTGCTAAAACTTTTAATTTGTTATGTTCAAATATTAATACTATATTTTTGTGAGTTCAAGAATGTACACGAGGTACGTAGGAATTTATCCTTTTAATCCTCGGTTCTCAATGTATCTTAAAGTTTAACATCAGGGAGAATAAAGAGGGACGAAGAATTTGGGGCAAGGCAATAATAATTTATGTAAAGGACTAAAAGTAGTAATAATAATGGGAATAATAATATGTAAGCAAAATAAACAAAATGTATAGGTGGGTGAAGAAATTAGATGAAGGAGGTAAGTAAATACTGATCATAATTCTTCTTAAACGACTAACGACTTAGAATTGATTATGTAACTGGGAAGTTTGTTCCACTCTGCAATGAATGTATGTGTGGAGTGATGTTGTCTGATGCGAGTAAGTGCTCTGGGTTTGTGAATTTTAAGACAATGTCCTCTAGGGTTACCATGGTATATAGTTAAAAAATGAGAGATGCAATTGGTATTAAATAACTAATGGTTAAAATTAAATCGTCTCGGGGTTGCCTATTTCCTAATGGGAATGGCTTTAGTATCCGTAAACACTGGATACGATTTGAATCGGAGCTCATGTGGGAGTTTGGTGAGCGTTCTCTGGACTTTTTCTAATTGATGAATATCCGAGATGGGGCTGTTACCAAGATACAACACTCTAGATTTGGTCTTATATATAGCATGAAAAGTAGACGAAGACAATCCATTGGAATCTTACCTAAATTACATTTAAAGAACTTAATTAAGCTAAAACATTTTTGGATTGCCTTTGTGTGATCTGTAAAAACCAAAGATGGTGTAAAGATGAACTCTAAGTCTTTAACTTCGTTTACGGTAGCAATAAGTTTCTTACAAATTTCAAACATCTTCCCCGAGGATCGTCCGAATGGTATATGCCTACACTTATCCAAATTTAAAGGAAGCTTAGTTTTAATTGACCAACGATAAATGTTAATATTTTGTTGCAGAAGTTCAAGGTACCCCAGATTTTAACATAATCTGCACAAAGTGGAATGATAAATTATTAACAAACATAATGTAAAGTAGGGACCTACGACTGATCCTTGTGGCATCTTAGAAGTAATTGTGCACTGGGTAGACAATGTTTTACCAAGCCTAACACTGAAATTCTGATCCTTTAGGAAATGTTTTATTTAGTTAAAAAGAGGATTAACTATGTCAAAATTTTTAAGTTTAGCTATTAAGAAAGAGTGTGGTACTTTATTGAAAGGTTTAAAAAATCAAAGTAGATAGCTTCAACAGAAGGTTAATGCTCTAAATCACTAGTTAGTCCTTTGGTGAAATCTAACAGGTTAGTTAGATAGGATTGTGAGGGAATAAATTCATGCTAAGCTGGATTAATTAGTTTCTTATCTAGGAGATAGTCTATTAGATATCCTTTAATAAGGCTCTAATACTTGACTGGGTGCTGGTAATATGCTAATTGGCCTATAGCTTTCTGGGTGTTATCTGCTGCCTGTTTTATATAATAACCTTATGTAAGCTTGTTTCCAGGCCTCCGGTAGTTGACCACTAACTAGGGACAAATTGAATAAGTGGTTAAAAACTGGTGCCAATGTGCCAGCACACTCTGGGGGTAGATACTGTTGGACCCGCATGAACTAGATTTTAAGGGCCTAAACTGTTTACAGACTATATCCCTAGTTAGCAGGCGGCATCAATGTCATCAGTGCAAAAACGGACTTAAGGTATTCCTTAAATGAGTCACATGTTTTCTCACTTGATAATGATAAACCATTAATTACAGTTTTTAATAAATGGAAGAACGCGTTTTTTTTTAATAAAATTAAATAGTACTTTTTTTATCATCTTTTGCTTTATGGAGTAAATTGTTAAGTTTTTTTATTTTTAAGCCTTTTTATGACAGCTACAACTTGATTTCGGATATCGACGTATTTGTAATGAAAACAGGGCAAAGTCGTAGCTTTCTACTTAGAAAACACTATATTTCTTTGATGGATTAGATGCTTGATGCTGCTGGGGGTGCTGAAGGAGACGAGTAATCTGATGTCGTGATTAAAAATTCTATTACCTGGGAATAAAGGCTATTCACAATATCGAAACTCTGTAAATCCCAGTTGGTATTTTGAAAATACTCCCGCAGTCCACTAAAGTTCTTCTTCCTAAAATCTGGGAAGAGTATTAGGTTATGTATCTGCAATTTAGAGATCGGGGACGAGAAATAAACAGAGAAGGACAGGACGAAGTGATTGCTCCTTTCCAGGAAAGAAAGGAAATTGATAATCGACGAAGGATGGAACGTTGGTAAAGATGAGATCTGGATAAGATGGACTGCTTTCAGCTCTATATCTGGTAGGAGAGCGATCATGTTATTGGAAGGCATGCTTAATACTGAGATTAAGCAGACTGTTCTCGAAGAACGTATTAGGCCCTTCAAGAGAGTTCCAGTTAATTGAGGGAGCATTGAAATAATTTTTTAATACTAGTCAATCGTACTTTTTGCAATTTTTTATATGCTTAAATTTGTTTATATATATATAACTCAATTGTTTAAATTATTAATTACTTATTTTGAAAAAAATATGCTATGAAATAGTAGATACAACAACAACAACACTTAATGACAGTCACCTATTCACTAGTTCCAAGTTTGTATAGCTTTCCAGATTTCTAAGGTTGGCAGATGCAAGCTGAACTTGCGGTGAAGACATCTTCCTTGCAACGACGTTAGTGTTTATATGAATTGACGAGGCGATTTTAGGAGGAATTAGGGATTGACGCCGGTTGACAAGTCAAACCAGCTACATATGGCAAATGGATACATTGAGATTTCTTGTAAGCACCTTGGGTGTATGCTATCATCCATTCACTAAGTGGGAGTTTAGTGAATGCACAGTTATACCGCTGTGCACCTGGCTCCTGCCGTTATTAGTCTAGATGCTTATGGACACCTAGTCTAAGATGCACCTCGTGGAGGAGGAACAGTCAGGAATATCATTGTTATTGGAATTTGAGACTTTATAAGCATTACTCAGATTTACAGGATCATTAGCAGATATTGTTTAGTAATTATCTATTATTGTCTAATGTTGGATTACTGTTCAAACCTTTTCTAAGACATTTTTGAAGGGATACTAATAAAATAATAACACATATCCACTCTGATTTTACATATTTTTAGAAAAAGTGGATGATACAAACTGCATCTATGCAGTAACTATGTCTGAAATAAATAAACTTTAAAATGTCCATTATTAACAAATTGGGATTCTAATGATCCTGAAGATTTGAGTAATGCTTACAACAACTCAATTTTCGCGTGATGCATCCTGGACTAGGTGCCAATAAGCATCTAGATTAACAACAAGGGAACCTAGTGTACAGCGGTATAACTGGGTTTCCGCTATGGCGGGTGGATGCGAGTATATCAAGCCATCGAAGTCCATCGTTTTTATGTCGTATAAATATGGTACATAATGGAGAGGTGGCCGCGCCACCAACCAAAATGAACAATTAATAAAGCATTTTATTGTTTATGTTTTAGTTAGTAACATGCTAGAAATGTATTTAGCGTTTACTATGAACATTGTGTTTGGTTGCAGATCTGTGTGCACTTCGCTAAATGAAGTAGCCTGTCATGGAATTCCAAGTCCATTCCAAGTACTTACACATGGCGATTTGATTTCTGTTGATATATCCGTATTTACCGGTCGTGCACACGGTGATGCTTGCCGTAGTTACGTCGTTATTGACGACCAAAAGAATGGAGATGATACGGAACAAGTTCAAAAACCGGCATTTTTATGTAACGTTGCACGTAAATCATGCATGGCCGGTGTACAAATATGCGGTCCTGGAGTGTTTTACACTGAAATTGCAAAAGCCATTAGCGAACAGGCTGTTCAACATGGATGTACCGTTATTCCAGGAATTTGTGGTCACGGAATTGGGTGGTATTTTCATGGTCCACCGACTATTTTACACTCGGTTGAAGAACAGCCCACCGACGAAGTTTTGACAATGAAACCTGGTCACTTATTCACGATTGAGCCGTGTGTTGCTTATAGAAACGAAAAGTGGACCAAAGTCAACAATAATTTGGCTATTTTAGATGATGGCTGGAGCGTTGTTACTAAAAATTATTGTTTAATTGCTCAACATGAAGAAATGGTTCTTGTTACCCAAGACGGCTATGAAGTTTTAACTTAACGTTTGTACAAATTTTCTATATTTATTTTAAAATAAATTATATTACTTTTTGATTTTTTTGTATTAATAATTTAGAATGAAGAATTGATATTTCATTGGAGATGACAGTATTATGTGTTTGGATATTTATTAATTTTAAATATAATTACAAAATATAATAATCATATTTTCTATGATGGTTATAATTTTATTTTAAGTAAACAGTAGTGTGTTTTGTTCATTTAGTGAATTATGGCATTCTGGAAATTATATCAGATAATTTGTAGGGTAGAAAGCAGGATTACACTAAATTGCTCGTTGCCTTGTGTTTAAATGTTTATTTAAATGCTTTGTTCAGGTTTAACAATCTAGTAACATTACTTTTGAGATGCTAATGATTCTGATGATTCAAGTAATGCTTATAAAGTCTCAAATTCCAATAACAATGATATTCCTGACTGTTCCTCTTCCACGAGGTGCATCTTAGACTAGGTATCTATAAGCATCTAGACTAATAACGGCGGGAGCCAGGTGCGCAGCGGTATAACTGTGCATTCACTAAACTCCCACTTAGTGAATGGATGATAGCATACACCCAAGGTGCTTACAAGATATCTCAATGTATCCATTTGCCATATGTAGCTGGTTTGACTTGTGGGGCCGTCAACCGGCGTCAACTCCCCAGTTGCCTAATTTCACTACCGTCACTAAATGCCGATCCACGTCGGTTTCGCTAAAATGTCCACTGCTGAAAGATTTTCCCCTGACACTCAAAATAGCTAATTGATAAATAATTTTTTGGTGATTTATGCTACTATTTAAATATAATTTGAGTTTAATAGTTTAATTTATTTACCGTACTTACGTGTATTAGAGATACATTTATTATTATTATTACAAAACCCTTTTCCTTTAAAAATAAACATAGAGCTATAAAATAATAGTTACATTCAAAAAAGTTATATAATTCAAAGCGAACATAGGGCAACAAAATTATTCCATGTATTCGAATATTTTGCCAAATGTGTTGTTTGATCCCATGGGGTATTTATTTCAGTTGGATTTTCCGGAATAGTTTTAGCTAAGTTTCTTGTGGTCTGCCAACCTTTTTTTACCATCATCAATTGGCCATTCCAAAACCGCTCTAGCTGGTCTTTCGGGTGCGGTAAATGTAGAATTTGACCAAGTAATGTAATTCGTCCTGAAAGCTACTTCTACTGAAGTCTTTCGGGTACTTACATTAAATGTAGAATTTGACCAAGTAATGTAATTCGTCTGAAAGCTACTTCTACTGAAGTCTTTCGGGTGCGGTAAATTAGAATTTGACCAAGTAATGTAATTCGTCTGAAAGCTACTTCTACTGAAGTCTTTCGGGTGCGGTAAATGTAGAATTTGACCAAGTAATGTAATTTGTCTGAAAGCTACTTCTACTGAAGTATCTAAGCCAATAACCATAAATAAAATAAATAATTGCACAGATAGTGGCAAAAGTGATCCTATATAGACCTACTACGATATTTAAATTTATTTAGCACTTGTTACTCATCTTAGATATATCTAACACTTATTAATAAATACCTTAGATAATATTCTACTAATATATATATATATTAATATTATTCGCAAAATAATTCTTAATATAACATACAATAACATTTGTTTTCGCAATAAAGAATAATACCACCATTATGAAAACTTAAAAACACACAAATAATTAGTTTTAAAAATAATGTTATCTACTAAAATGCATGAATATACAAAATAAAGGTAACAAACTTAGTAATGTCAGTAATTTGAGTGATATCCACTCTTTTGTTCAACTTCTGCCAGTCGCTTTGGGTAGGAATCTATTAACGTATCAATATAGTCTTTTAAAATACAATTTTTTACATGACTAATTTTCGTCTTCAATGAGACATCAATTTCCAAGTGGTTGACCTCGCGTTTTAAAATACTAAAAAAGTTTTTAATTACATTAAGGTCTGGACTGTATAGAGGAAGTTGAATAAAAGTAAGCTTTTATGGTCTAAATAAATAAAACGTATAGTAAAATACACATTGTTACTTTTAAAGTTTGCACAGGAGTATTGTCTTTGATGATTGTTAAGTGTCCTGTAGCATTTCTGGACAGTTCACTATGAAACAATTGTTTGAATATTTATACAAATTCAGCGCTGTTTAAGTTGCCACTCGTACGAATCCATTTTGAAGACTGATTGTACTTATTTGCAAAATATTCCTCTATTCATAAAGGATGTGCAACTTTTATTGCAGTACAAGGGTGGTTGAGTGGGAAATTTGGACTATAAATAACCTTCGAATGTTCAGTCTATGGCTCATAAGATATTGCACACTTATCTGTGAAGCATATTGATCTCCAATAAGACAATGGATAATGTTTGTACTTTTCGGCAAACTCCACTCGTTGTAATCTATGGGCACAACCGAGTGGAAGTGTCTTAACAGCCGCTTTAAAAATGAAACCTTCACATTTCATCCTCCTTGCAATTAAATATGTAAAATCTTCTAAGTGTGAATTTTTTGTTTTACATTCATTGTTCTGTGATTTTTAAGCTGCATAATTATAAACTGATCATCTTGCTTGGTTGTTGAACATTTTCTTCCAATTGTGGGTAATCTGGGGTTTGTTTTATTGTTCAAAATGTACACAGTTGAAACATGTATTTTCATGCATTCGGCAATTGTTTTAACTTTTTTTTTATTTATTTATTATTACAAAACCCTTTTTGCTTTAAAAAATAAGCATGGGGCAATAAAGATTACAATTACAACAAAAAATTAACATCAAAGTCTCGTAATTCAAAGAGAACATGTGAGACAACAAAATGTTTCCATGTATTTGAACATTCTGCCAAACGTTTTGCTTGCCCATAAAACATTCATTTCAATTAGATCTTTCCGAATAGTTCTTAACCAAGTTTTCTGTGGTCTGCCAATCTTTCTTTTATCATTTACAATTGTCCATTCCAAAACCTTTCTTGCTGATGTTCCGGGCGGTAAACGTAGAATTTGACAGTAATTTTCTTTGTCTAATTGTAATGATGTCATATAGTAAACGAGAGTCAGTTCTACTCATGATCTCATCATTTGATACGTGATGAAAAACATCCACCATCTTATCAATCTTGTCCGTTCGCTTCCAATTTCACTCCCATATATTGCCGTAGGAATAATTATTGATGCATACAATCAAAGTTTTGTCTTCAGGAAGGATGGAAGAACATGACCATATTGATTTGAGTCTATGGAAGACTGACATTGCCTTTCCAAGTCTGGCATCAACATCAATTTCGGTTTTTTCATCTTTACCAAAGATGCTTCCCAGATATGTAAAGGAATCAATAGTATCAATATTTTATCCACTAATTTTGATGGGCAAATCATTGTTTGAATTGATGCACAATACTTTCAATTTGAACAATTAATCCGTAAGCCAATACGAGAATTGATATCACTGAGTCGTGTTGTCATATTTTGTATCATTTCTGGAGTTTCATCGAGTAGACCAATATCATCTGCAAAATCCAAATCTGTTAATCTGTCTTGGTTCCATTTGATACCATAAGACAAATTATTCATGGATCGAGTCATAATAAAATCAGTTACCAGAAAAAACAAAAACGGTGAAAAAATATTTCTTTGACGTACTCCCGTGATAAGTTCGAACATAGTAGTATGACCACCTTTTGTTTAAACACAGCAACTTGAATTTTGGTATAGCGAACGCATAATATTCACGTATTTCAACGGTATTCTGCAAAACTTAACGATTTTCCATAAAGATTCTCGATAACCACTGTCAAAAGCTTTCATAAAATCAATAAAATTGATTGTAAGTGATTGCTGAAATTCTTGACTTTACTCAATAATGTTAGAGGGTCAGTATTTGTTCAAAGCAGCTTCTTCCCTTCCGAAAACCTGCTTGTTGTTCTCAAAAGTGTTTATCTACTGCATTACTTAAACGATTTAAAATTACTTTGCAAAACACCTTAGCAGGAACAGACAATAAGGTTATTCCGCGCCAATTATTGCAATCGTTCAAACTTCCTTTTTTGGGAAAAGTAACAATTACTCCCTGTCGCCAATCATTTGGAACTTGTTCATTATGCCATATAACATTAAATAAATGAGCAAGCTAACTTGCTACAACATCACCTCTATGTTTGAGCATCTCTGCAGTTATCTCGTCAAGTCCTCCTGCCTTATTGTTTTTCAACCTTTGAATTGCATAAATCACTTCAGTTACAGAATGTCATCAATGCATATTTCTGGATGTTGAGTCACATTCATATCGTTATCATTATCGAAATCTATGAGAGTATTTGGCATAGGCTAATTAAGTATTTTTTTAAAATGTTTTACCTATCTAGATAATTGTTCATTATTTGTTAAAAGTAAACGACCATCTTTTCCTTTGATTGAAATATCGGTGTTTTTTCTAACTCCCAACAGTTGTTTAACAATTTTATACAGAGTTTTGGAATCATTTTTTGCTGCTGCCTCATCTGCTTCTCTGCATTTGTTTTTTAGCCAATCATTCTTATTTTTGCGGCAGCTTTTTTTAACCTGTTTATCTAAAATTCTATATTTAATATCAAATATTTTCCAAATAACAGGATTGTTAGATTCATATCTCTCTAATTTTGTTTTCTTTCTGAGATCAATCAAATTCCATAAAACTGATGAAATCTATTGTTTCTTTGTCGAGTGACTTTTTCTACCTAGCACATTTGCTGCACAGTTTGTACTTGTTTTATAAAACAATTTTCATTAATTATCACACTTTTCTACCCTTTTCAGATTTTAAAATGTATTTTTATGAAATTGTAAAATTAATTTAAGATATTTGACTGTTTAAGCTTTTCACACGAAAATAGATGTAATATTTTTGTGGTTTTTACTGTCTTTAATTTTAAAAAAAATTTTCCAACAAGAAGATTGTGATCAGAACTAACATCTGCGCGATATGCACGTACGTTTTGCAATAAAAATTGCCATTTTGTGCTAATACAAATGTAATCAATTTTGTTTGTTGTTTTTCCATCTGGAGAAACTCACGTTGTCTTGTGTGTTGCCAATACTCATTTCACAACGTCAACAACCTATAACCATTATCATTTATGCTATCAGCATAGCCATGTGGTCCAACATTTAAAAAGAACCCAAATCTATCTTTGTTTAATTTCGCATTAAAATCACCGATCAAAATGTTGATGTCTCTTCTTGGCACATCATCTAATAAATTTTGTAATTGATTATAAAAAATATTTTTTTGGTTCTCCTTAGTTGCCTTATTAGGGGCATAGACTTGCACAATTGTTATTTTTGCAAATCTAGTGTTGAATCTAGCTGAAATGATACAGTCGTTTACAGGTTTCCATCCAATTATAGCTATAGCAGCATTTTTACTCAACATAATACCAACTCCATTAATATAATATTCTTTATGTCCAGAATATAAAATTGACGTATCTCTACTCTTGAAATGACCTTGGCCTTTCTATCGCATTTTGCTAATACCCAAAATATCTAAGTTGTAAATTTTTATTTTTTGAAGGACTTGTTTTAAATGTCCAGTACGAAAAAGTGTGCGCACATTCTATATTCCAACACTGGTTAAGGTTTTGTCATTAAAGATTTTGCAAATCGAAGATTGAGCTTCCTTTTGGCTTTTATTTAACCCTGTCATTTGTGTAACTCTGTCATCAAAATACGCGCAATCACTTTTTTGTTGTTGTTTGCCGGAATGGCGTCTTTTTATTGTTTCCGTAGCAGTATAGATTTTTTACAGAGGCTAGGTTGCTAACCTTGCGCTCAAACCTTCCTCTTTTATCCAGGCTTGAGACTGGCTAGATTGAATCATTTCTGATCCAAAACTTTGAACTAATTCATAATCATGGGAAGACGATTGACGACACTGGGCTGCTTTAACCATAAGTATTAACTGCGCGGAAACAAGAAATCTTTTTATCAAAATTACGATTTTTAAACGGAAAATAAAAATTGACCTTGTGCTTAAATTATTAAAAATAATTTAATATTTTTTTGGAAAAACATTTGTTTTAAAATTTTTTATACTAAAATACTTTTAAAATAAATTGTTTATTGACAATTTAAAAATACAGTGCAAATTTGTAAATATATGTATAAACAGTGATTTTATTCTAAAAAATATTATTTTTAAAAATAAAAAGAATATAAAATTAAAATATATTTTTTAATAATTATTGTTGTAAGTAAATTACATATTTAATACATATTTAATAAATTTTAACTAGAAAAAGTTAAAGTTTAGGCATCGCATTACCAGCGTATGTATTAAGGTTATATATTTTTAAAAAATGTAGCCTATCAATCAAATCTTTATAACGTGTAAAATATACATTAATTTATTTTACAAACAAAAATATTTTAAAAAATTAATTGGAATGACATACGTTGCCTACCGTATTTAACGTTACACAACAATTATTCTACAATCTACTGACTTACCAATTAAACAAATTTCATCTTTAAATAAGTTATATCAGTAGTTAGTTCTTTCTAGGTAAACAAGTGTTAAATTGCTCGATTTGGACATGGAGTCACGGGTTAGATTCTTACTACTGAATATAAAGTAAAATATATTTTTTAATAATTATTTTTGTAAATAAATACATATTTTAATATTTAATAAATTTTAACTAGAAAAAGTTAAAGTTTAGACATCCCATTACCAGCGTATGTATCAAGGTCATATATTTATTAAAAAAAACGTAGCGCATCAATCTTATCTTTATAATGTGTAGAAAAAAAATTATTTTAAAAATAAAAATATTTAATTGAAATGAAATACATTGCCTATTGTAATGATGTTATGTTGTGAACGAGAGTCAGTTCTTCTCGTAATCTCATCATTTGAAATGTGATTGCACCAAACGATTTTTAAAATATTTCTAAGTCACAGACAATAAAAAGCATGTACCATCTTATCAATTTTGTCTGTTCGCTTCCACGTTTCACTCCCATATATTGCAGTAGGGATGATTATTGATGCGTACAAACAAAGTTTTGTCCTCAGGCAAATGGAAGAACATGACCATATTGGTTTAAGTATATGGAAGACTGATATTGCCTTTCCAAGTCTGGTTTTAATATAAATTTCGGTTTTTCCGTTTTTACCAATAATGTTTCCCATATATGTAAAGGAATCTACAGTATTAACATTTTTGATGGGCAAATGATTGTTTGACTTAGGATACAACAATTTCGTTTTTGAACAATTAATCCATAAGCCAATACGAGAATTGATATCACTGTGACGTGTTGTTATATTTTGCATCATTTCTGGAGTTTTACTGAGTAGACCAATATCATCTATATCCAAATCTGTTAATCTCCCACGTTTCCATTTGATACCATAAGACAAACTATTGATGGATCGAGTCATAATAAAATCAATTATCAGAAGAAACAAAAACGGTGACGAAATACATCCTTGACGTACTCCAGTGACAATTTCGAACACAGCAGTATGACCACTTTTGTTCGAACACAACAACTTGAATTTTGGTATAGCCAACGCATAATATTCACATATTTTAACGGTATTCTGTAAACTCAACGATTTCCCACAAAAGATTATTGATAAACACTATCAGAAGCTTCTATAAAATTAATAAAATGAAATGTAAACGATTGCTGAAATTCTTGATATTGTTTAATAATGTTACCGACCGTGTAAGTATTTGCTTAATACAACTCCTTTCCGAAAACTGCTTGTTCTTAAAAAAAGTTTATCAATTACATTATTTAAACGGTTAAAAATTACTATGCAAAACACCTTACTAGAAACAGGTTGGCCAATTATTGTAATCGTTCAGATTTTCTTCTTTGGGAAAAGTAACAATTATTCCTTGTCGCCAATCATTTGGAACTTGTTCATTATCCACATAACATTAAATAAATGAGCAAGCTCGCATGCTACTACGTCACCCCCATGTTGAAACATATTTGCAGTTGCCTCAACAAATCCTCCTTTTCTATTGTTTTTTAATCTTTAAATTGCATCGATCACTTCAGTTGCAGAAATGTCATTAATACATATTTCCGGATTTTGAATTATATTCCTATTTTTATCGTTATCAAAATCTATAAGGGTATTAAGTATGCCTTCAAAATGCTCTAACCATCTAGATGATTGCTCATCATCTGTTAGAAGTAAACGACCATCTTTTCCTTGGATTGAAATATTGGTGATCTCTCTAACATATGACAGTTATTTCTCATAAGACATTTGTAAGCTGCTTTAAAGAATGCATGTATGAATAAATAACAAAAATTAATTTACATCGAGGAATATTGATTTTGTTTTAATTTGACAACTTGTTTTCTGATGATGTCACTATTTCTATATTGATACAGCACTCGGCACGATTGCTTCCACCGAAAAAAATACATACGTTTCTTGACTGGTAGACGGCATCCTTACAACAACACAACTAGTAGAAAAGACTGGCATAGCCGTTGTTTTATGTGTGTGTGTCATATTATCTATTTTGACCCAACTACTAAATATGGTACCTTTTAAGAATCCTGGTTGTGTGCTTGCACTAGATTGCCAATGTTTATTCACTTCCTGATTTACGTTATTTTGATATATGAAAAGAGAATTATTGGAATATTATTGACAAACATGGCGGGCCTTCGAATGGTTGAGCTACGTTTTCATATCATTCCACTCACGCATTTGTTTGAACTAATTTGGACATCTTACAGTATAATGTAACAACTGTGCCTTATAATGACTCAATCGATGTATAGTAATTTTGAATTTTAAAAAAAAATCACATGTTTACTGTATTGACTATATTTATATTCATTAGCATATGACATTCTATTTCATTTTGATTACAATATTTGTACTACTACTTTTTTAATTGTTGTTATTTTTTTTATATTGATGGTGAAAATGTATTTTACACTGCATGTATCTCTAGTGAGATATTAAAGCTTAATAATAATAATAATAATAATGATAATATTAATAATAATAATAATGATATAATAATAATAATAATAATAATAATAATGATAACAATAGTTTTTTTAAAATAATAATGATAATAATAATAGTACTTTTTGTATACGTGTTTACTGAAAATGAAAAAAATATTTTGCTACTTAGTCGGAGTATTTTGCTCTACTTTAATCTACATCCAGAATGTACTGAGTTATTGGAAGTAGAAACTATACCGAAAACATTGAGGCTGTCGATATTCTTAACACTTCAATATTCACGTTTGAAATAAATTCGATAAATTGTAATTTACAATTATTATATGTTTAAATGTTTGAACGAAACGTATTGCAATTGAAAAACAGATGCAAGCATATACCAAATGTATCTGTTCGCTTGAAGGAAATAACGCTGATTAAATGAGACGAACGGTAGCACCATCTATAAGTCTACCAGAACCTTCGTTATATTTCTACGTTGATCGTTTTATATACCTAACAAACAAGGAAGTAATGAAGAGTTGATCACGTTACCAATTACAATGAATGAATGAATTATAGTTTATTTAACCGAATTAGAGATCAGCTAACGGAGCGATCATATGATTTAATTTAGAGAATGTATTATTGTTAAGTTATCTAAATTGAAACAAAAGGCATTGGTTAGATTTTAACTCTATTGCACCAAAAAGGAATAAGAAAAAATTACGCAGAACAGTTACAAAAGTGTATCTTAAAAGTTTAGCATATGTCCATGTTCGTTGATTATTCCAATTTTTCGTAACTTAAAAAATAAAAAAAAATTTGTTTAGAAAAATTGATAATTTTTCAAAATTTTTATCACTATCTATAAGAAATATTTTTTACATTTTACAAAACTGTCCAGTAGTGGAAATCGTAGTTAAGCCCCCCCCCTGCTCAGTCTCGAGCCTGGCATTCTTACAGCAAAGAATAAAGATGTGATGTTGAGATTATTCACCATTATTTAATATAAACAAGACTTTTAACTATGTGATAATTAGAAAAACGAATCTATATCAACTCGCGACAAGGTAAAAAATTTTATTCCAGTTAAAATAATTTTAGGCCATATTTATTAATAGTTTCATTTTATATTTTAAGAAATGGACAGTTTTATGCAATAAGTTTTGCAAACATTTATTGTTTCACAACCTAAAACTTTTTTTTGGTTAGATTGAACCCTAAAACAATACTTTGAAAAGTATTTACTCTTTTTCCTAGTGTAAAATATGCCCTAACTACTTAATGTTATTGATTGGTTTTAAGGATAAAATTTTAGAATTGACAAATTTACTTAAATAATAAATCTACTTGGTTTCAGTTAATCAGGAGCACTGTACAGCTGTTTCATTCCTGTTTGGAACCATCAGCGGTCCATACTTATCAAGTCTCCTACACAAACTTGAAGCCATGATGTCAAGACAATGTGTTAATCACTAACCTAAGGGTACTAATTACCCAGTATCCTTAAATGCTGTACGTTATTATCACTAACAAGCAAGTAAATGATCCCTTCCACTAGGAAGTTTACCATATAGATCCTGACATACTGCACAGGTTTAATAACCTATGTGGCACGGCTCAATTAAACAAATATTGGCATGACTAAAAACCGTCAACACACATTTTCGTTTTGCTTTTAATTTAAAATTGTAAAACATATGAATTGCTTGAGAGTTATACTAATTTAGGGATTTTTGAAAATAAACAATACACTATTAATTATAACATTATAAATATTCAGTAAAAAATTGTCAAACAAGCAGTTTTTTAAAATATATATAAACAGTATTATTTTGGTACTCTTTGTGTATTTGAATTGCAACTACAGAACATTGAAAATACATCATTTTTATATGGAGGACAAACAACACCAACAACAAAAAAACCGTTGTAATTGTCAAGTGGGTTGTTACATAAGTCAAAACCCAAAAATTAGTAAAACGTTTGCCAAAAAAACAAAATTTTCAACTCAATTATTTGTTTGCATTTGCTTATTGCCCTTTACAAAACCCTTTTGGTCTAAAAATTACAAGGGAACAACAACAAAACGACATTAGCATAAATTCCTCCTATTCCTGCCAGTTGCACAAGATTCATTTTGTTCATTAAAACAGAAAAATTGGTTTGGCTGTTGTGCGTTTGGAAAACGTGTCAATCCACAATGGAGACGAAAAACCATTAATTCAAACACGAAAGATGAACATTTTCTCTTCATTGGTTTGAACAGTACTTCTGGGCGCAGCTAAAACGTAAACTCTTACACGGTCAGAGATTATGAAGCTTAACAAATTTGAGGCAAAATATCTTGGATACGTTTGGTATCCTCCGTGTTGTTGAATTGGACAAAAAAGATTTGCAATTGCCAAATTTGAGGTAACCTCCAATTTCACCATCTTTCATCATTAGTATCGCGACAATAAAGATTGCGCTGGTTTGAATACGTTCTTTGTAGAAATCCTGATCCAATTTCACGTATCATAATCTTGGTTTATCCAACTCTTGTTCATTCAGTTCGACGTTTTAATTTTATATATTTCTGTAGAAATAATAATTAATGTGTACAAACAACGCTTCGTCTTCAGGCGGATATAAGATCATGACCATATTGGTTTGAGTCTATAAAAGACTGACATTGTCTTTCCAAGTTTACCTTTAACATCTATCTCGGTTTTTCTGTTTTTGCCAATAATGCTTCTTCAATATTGCTTTTTTTTAAATACTCTGTTATATATGTATGTGCATATATATATATATATATATTCATACACACATGCACTGTTTTTATTAGTTAATTACAATATTTACTGACTTGTTATCGATTTTTGTTAAAGAAAAGTTTATACGTTGTCTGATTGGTCACTTTATTAAAGCATAAAACAATAATCATTATCGTATTTACATATTTGTCAATATTCAACTCGCTAGCATTGATCGGTGTGTGTCCCCAGGAATGTCCAGTTCGTGCTCGGAAAGTCGCCAAAGCCCTCGATTTACAGATTTGCTTTGGCACAAACCCAATTCGACGGCAGATAGCGGTTACAAGACTTATCCGAGAAAAGGTAGTACGTTGGGCAATGTTAGTTTGACGCCAAAGGAACAAGAACATTTGCAAAGCGTGTTGAAACGATACGATGCATTTAAGGAAATTGAAGAAATGCGAGTAAAGTAAGTGATTTTTGTTTGAAACGATGATTAATAAAAATTGTATTCGTGAGTTGATATTTAAGTGTTTGTGCAACTAAAAAATGTGGAGCATTTATTACAAGGTTACCCTAGTTTAGTGGAAAAAACGGTTTAAATATTTTCTTTTACTGAATTCAACAAACGTTAAAATCAATCTGAGTTGTTTTGGTTAAAAACAGTATTTTTGTAACTGCGTTACTTGTTACAAAAAATGCCAAGATCACCTCCAAGTATTTGAAATTATGATGTACTACTATTGAGTGTATACGTATGCTCATCAAATAGAGATAAAACTCCTCTTAAATATGAATCCAAAATGTATCATTACACAAAAGTACAAAGTTTGAATTATTATTGTTATTAATATTAATAATGACATTATTATTATTATTATTATTATTATTATTATTATTATTATTATCATTATCATTATTGACATCATTATTATTATTAGCATTATTAGCATTATTATTATTATTATTATTATTATTATTATTATTATTATTATTATTATTATTATTATTATTATTATTATTATTATTATTATTATTATTATTATTATTATTATTATTATTATTATTATTATTATTATTATTATTATTATTATTATTATTATCATTAATGACATTATTATTATTATTACAATTATTATTATTATTAACATTATTATTATTATTATTATTATTATTATTATTATTATTATTATTATTATTATTATTATTATTATTACAATTATTATTACTGTTAATAATAATAATAATATTATTAACATTATTATTGTCATTATTAATATTATTATTATTATTATATTTATCGCCAGTTAATTAAGGAATGCATATAGAAATTGCTACTGTTTTCATGCTGATCATTTCCGTTGACATTTTAAAACGTTTCGGTGTTTAAAAAAAATGTATTTCAGAAATTTGCGCTATGAAATGATTGAAAAGCAAAAGTCACGAATAAAAAATTCAGAAATCAAAATAGACGGTCGTTGTTCGAATTGCAAATCTTTGTTCTTCCCCATATTGCAACAAGCCCAAAAGTGCATCATCTGTCAGGAGAACTATTGTCGGTCGTGTATTATCAAACTGACCAACTCCAAGGTCATCATGTGCAAATTTTGCCGATCGGAAACGTATGTATTGTGCTTATCTGATTGAACGGTTTTGTTTTGACCTTGAATGACATTTGATGATAGACTAATTGCAATTGGCTTGCACGTCGGATAAAGCGTAGAATTAGCCATTTCTCTAGAAAAATAACAACAAAAGTTACTTTTTAAATATACTATTGTATACAGTAAACACCAGAATTGGAGTAAATCAAAAAATTTTATCTGTTGTTTAGTTTCATCAATGAACGAAACGAACCGAATCAAACTGATAGTAATATTGCACACAAATGCTAGTTACTAAACTGTTAGACTTGTATTCCAGTTGACAAGTGTTTGAATTTTACAAAACTTGTGCAGATAACAAACATATATTATTAGAATAATAATAATAATATATTAGCAATAATAATAATTATTATATTATAATAATAACTAATAATAACTAATAATAGTAATTATTACTATTATCATTATCATTATCATCGGGGATAAACATTCCCCACTGGTTATTATCGCCCAGGGTAGTCCAAATTCCAACCAAGGGAACAAGTTGCGAAAGAAGGAGCCAATAAGAGTCAGATAACCTTTTGTGTGAGTGTGTGATTACTCGTAAGTTGGGGATGAAAAGTTTTAAAAAAGTGTGACCAAATTTGCACGGTGACGCAATACAAATCGTACAGTGGTATGTAAATATTGATTTTTCCACCTTATATACATTTTCAAGGTCAAACAATCCCCTTTTGATAAAAGAATGCACTAACGTAACTCACAATCACTCACGGAGGTTGACCAATAAGACTTTTTATAAATTTTTTTCCCTTGGTTGGTTTTATCATTTACCAGTAATTCATTTAAACGAGGGGGGCTTAGCATAAATAAAATGACTGATTTCACGTGCTACAATGTCCGTCCAAATTTTCCGTTGGCCGCCTGGCCTTTTTTTCCATCCGGGTTAATGGATAGGCTTCCATAGCTATTCTGGATGGATGAGTGGGCGATCTACGTAAAACATGGCCAATCTATTTTAATCGTCTTTCTTTTACTGTGCTAGAGATACATGGCCAATAAATGTTAAGTAACTTACAAATATCTGAAAATGATTAAGTCAAAAAACTTGATTTTCATTAAGGTTATTAGAAATAGACTAACGTCTAGCATAAATATAACAAATATATGTGTACTTATGTTTCTTAGGGTTTGTATTTTTTTTTAATTAATTATATGAAATAAATACACGACAAAATATGGTGTAGTGCTACAGCGCTACACTTCAACTTGAGTAGGCATAGCAAGAATAAAATTGTTTAAAAATAATTGAAAATGCAACAGTTTTAAATAATTTAGGTATAAATATTTAGAAAACAAATTATTGAGCAAGAAGTAACGACATCAACACGTTATTACTACTACTACCACACTTATAATAAATCTATTACCTTAATCTTGTAGTATAATAATACAATTTGGTTAATAATTATTAATAGCTGAACATTTAATTTTTAACAAACTTGGATCAATATTATGTACAAATAGTTTAAATGTTTTGTAACTTATTCACTTTATGTAAAAAAACTCAGTCTGCTTTGTTTGGTATACCACCTTTTGGTAATGTTTGTCGAGCAATAATAATGTACAGTAGAGTTGAGTTTATTACACAATTTAATGCATTTTTAATTAAAATCAAAATATTGATTGAATTATAATATGATCTATATTCAATTATTTATTTGTAATTGTCATATATACTACATAGTTTCTGTTTCATTATGGTTTCATATTAGAAGTGAAAACACTTTTGTTTGATAGTTGTTTGATAAGTATCATTAATTTATCGATTTGTTTTAATAAATCAATAACATTAATTAGCAATTTTATACAATAAAAGTATGTGCTTCAATTACTAAGTAGTTAATGAATATGCAAACAAAACATTTTTTTTCAATTTAGAATGAACAAGTGTAAACTTAACGTTTGGTTTACAGAACAACTTAAGCTGGCTAGAGCTTCTGGGAAAGTTCGTGGAATTAGTGGTCTTGAAGCATTGCGATCTTCATTCAATCGCATTCAACGTAAGTTAATATAATGAAAATAATATGTTGAAGGTGGCACATGAATTGAATAATTCACTTAGTCTTTAGAAAATTCCGAATTTATTTATTGTAGTTGCTAACGTAATTGCCTCTTCATTTTTTCTATATTTATTTAACAAATTAAACAATTAACTTTAATGGTTTGATAAGTACAACAAATGTAGAATTATAACGAACGTCTTTAATGAACTGTTTAAAAAGATTGACAAGGGTGCCTAATATGTTGTCAGGGTTTTGTTTCTTAGCCCAGGGGCTACATATGGAATACGTATGCCTTAAGATATCTTTGAACAACTCTGAATGTATGCTTGTATATATTCGCCAAAAAAACACTGAAACTCAGTTATACCGATATGCACTCGATATCTAAAACGCATCTATCAGCAGTGGACATTTTAGCGAAGCCGAACGTAGGCCCGCATTTTAGTGGGCTGGTGGTGGGATTCGAACCCATGCCCACCGAGGTTCGCGTCGGGCACTGTACTGTTAGACCACTCCGGTACATAATAAGTTATAAAAATTGTTATTACCATTGCTTTAATTTACAGATGAAACACATATACACCATGAAATCAAACTTTAAATAACTGTAGCAATTAACCCATAAATAGTGTACATTATTAAAATGACCAATTGAATGTCAAGTTTGAAAATAAACAATTGTTTTTTAAATACAGGTGAAAGTCGGCGAGAAAGTAAGTTTTTGCTATTTCTAAATAATTGTAATGTATAAAAGTGCAAAAGTGAAAATGTATGTTCTACATGATACATTTGCCAATGCCCAGATACTATAACAAAACAAAACATTTTTTAACTATTGAACTTGCTTGATTGCTTGTTGAATAGTATCTATCTCCTTGTCACATTTGCAATAAAATGCATAAATTTTACAGTTTTCTATTAATAATATGCAATTTATTGTACCTATTTTTGTGTACCAAAAGGTACTTCTACTGGAGTATTTAAAATAATAATAATTATTATTATTACAAAACCCTTTTGCTTTAAGAATAAGCATGGGGCAATAAGACAACAATTACAGCAAAACAACAACAACAATAACAAAGTCTCGTTGGCGTTAAATATTCTGCAAATCGAAGATTGCGATTTCTTTCGGCTTTTACTCAACCTTGTCATCTGGTAACTTTGCCATCCAGAAACGTTGTTGTTTGCGGAATGACGTCATCTTTCATTGTTTCCGCAGCAGTATAAATTTTTACAGAGGCCAGGTTACCAACCTTGCACTCAAACCCTCCTCCTTTATCCAGGCTTGGGATTGGCTAGATTGAATCATTTCTAATCTAAACTAGGCGGAGTTATATATATATATATATAGACGTATGTGTGTGCTGCGGTGGTCTAGCGACACAGGGCTCGACTTGGATCTGTTGGACATGAGTATAAATCTTACTGCCGGCACTATATGCGGGCCCACATTCTGTTTTTCTAAAATGTCTACTACTGAAAAATGTTTCTTGTAAAACAAAGTAGTGTATATAAAAAATATAATAGTAAATAACTACATATATATATAATTATCATTATCAAATTAATTAATAAACTTTATCAAACCCATTTTGACTTAGAATAGGTTATTTCTCTAACAAAGTACACTGTTCAGTGTCAATAGTAATGTACTATATTTGATTAGCTTTTGCAATATTACCTAATTATATTGAGTACATCTACGTTTTATTCAAACATTACTTCAGACATGACTCCAGTAGTATCAATAACAATAGTAAATAAAAACCGACCAATATTATTATAAAATTCTAATTTAGACCAAAACCGAGGATTAAGAAATAGTTTAAAAAGTAAAAAAAAAAATCAAAATTACTTGCCTAAAAATAAATTATATTATAAAATGTTTCCAGATATATAAAAATAAATATTAAAAACTGTACATTTTTAATAATTAAAAAATATATTCATTCCTTTGCATAATTTCCTCTCCTTTCCCAGTTTTTTAGCTTAATGTTGTAGAATTTGACATTGCATTATATAATGAATTTTCTTAATTAAAACGTCTTATTTTTTAAGCCTTGTGCATTGTATTTTTAAATTATTAAAAAAACAATTATATTAAGGTTTGTATTATCTGGAAGCATTTAAATAAATGTGATCTTTATGCTAATCAAAAAATTCGTGATTTACATAAATAAAAAATATCTTTATGTCAAAATTACTATTAAAACTATGCTGTCTTTTTAAACTTATAAACCAGAGCATTATTATTATTATTATTATTATTATTATTATTATTATTATTATTATTATTATTATTATTATTATTATTATTATTATTATTATTATTATTATTATTATTATTATTATTATTATTATTATTTCTATATTATTAAATGTTACATGCACTAAAACATTAAAATTCTAATTTGGGATTAAATAATATATTAAACGTTACTAATTACACCATATTTTTATAAATTAATGCATTAAATTTCATATATTTTTTTAAATAGGTTTAAAATGTTTTTATAAAAAATATAAACTTTTGAAATATGTACATTAGAATTAAACTTAAAATATACAATTTAATATTTATGCATTATGCATCACACTGTTGTAAATAAACTTTATCTTTCATAACGTATTTTAAACAACTTTTATACATGACAAACAACTTTACATATTGTTATTCTATTTTATAGTGTTAGTAAAACCTTTGTAAACACTGTGACCAACTTCAAATTAACCAATTTTGTTCGTTTTCTAATCATTCAAATTAAACATATTAAGTATTTCTTTAAAAATTAATACTAAATTTAACAATTATTAAAATTTTATTTTTGTAATAATAAAACTATAATTTCGTTTAATAGTTGATAATTTAGATAGAGTTGTAATTAGTTTAAACGCATTTCACTCTTGAAAGTACATACTTATTTTAAGTGCTTATTTTAAAAACACATGCATTTAAAAATAATTTAGGTAGATTTATTGCATTTTTTATTTGTTTTATCATTTTTAATAAATAGAGTTGCAGTAATGCGATTTCGTATAATTTAACTCGATAACCGCAAAGTAGATGTGCTCTTAACGTAACAAGATAACAAATATATATATAAAATCAATAAAACAAAATATTATTATTTTAAAGTACAAACCGTTATTGTTTAATTATTCTACACAATAAATTATTTAAAAGTTTATAAATAATAAAGTATTAAAACTAAATTATTTTATTATACATTAATTTTATCGGACCTATTTATTTTTGATGTATACACTCACATTTTAGCAAACAAAACAATTAACGTTTAACGTTGCATAATTATTTTAGCCAGTTTATTTAATTTTTATATAAATTTCCACTATAATTAACGTTAATTTTTCATTTGAATGCTATTTATTTACCAAACGCAAAAACATAAATATTTTCGTTTCGTACAAAATTAATTAATTAATCGTGATTAATAAACATGAAAGCTATTGGAAAATAATTACTTTGCTAAAAAAAAGCTTTATTACGCTCAATTAAAACAAAGGAAGCACTTGAAATCTATCGACAGCCGCTTGTATTACAAACGAATATAATTAATTAATTAATTTTTATATGGACAAACACATTTACATTTATAATATGTTTGAACAAATATTATTTATGTGCAACCATTTGATTATAGTTGCAATTAGCATCTATGTAAAAATTGGAGGAAATAAAATCACGCAATACAATTTTTAAATACTATTTCCTAATTTGTATATATATATATATATATATATATTATATATTATTACTAATTTTTTTGTAACACAGTCAAAGCAATATTTTATATAAAATTAATATTTTATTTTATATACCTTTTCTAGTAAATATTAAAAACTGAAATTAACAATAAATGATATAAATTATTCTACAATTTATTTTATTTATTTTTACAACTCTTACAACAATTACCGCAAAAAAGTGATTATTTAACTAAAACCTTTCTAGCAACTACATAGCATATAAGAGAAATGTCACTTTGATTATAAAAAATACAATACTATATAATAATTAAAAAAGCTATAATTATATATACATGTACATTGTAAATAATAAAAAATTGTGTAAAATATCAACTGGTGCATAATCGAAAATGGAGTAAAATCATTAACATAATTTATAACGTCAACTATTAATAAAAATACAGATTACATGCAATTTTTTTAGTTATCAAATGATTAAAGACATTACAAAGTTCAAAAAATTCAATAATCTATGTGATCGCCTTTCTTTTGAGCAACTTGATCCAGGCGTTTTGGAATGCTGTCAATAAGAGTGTTGATATATTCTTGTTTTATCTCATATTGAACAACAAACCGAATGCGGTCACATAAATCCTCAATTTTAGTATGCTTATTCATGTTGCGCTTTAGCATACTGAAAATATTTTCAATAACATTAATGTCCGGGTTGTTGGGTGGCAATTGAGTGAAAGATAGTTTTTTCGGTTTTAGCCCCTCTATTGTCTAAATGTAAATATAAAGCAAATAAAGTGAACTTAGATAAATATGACGTTACCTTTTTGGACGCATGGCATGAAGCATTATCTTCAAAAACAGTAGTAACCCTGGTGTAAGTGTGTTCCATTTCATAATGAAAAACATCCTTTATAACTGAAACAAATTCTTTACTATTTAAGGTACCAGATATAATTCTCTATTTGATAGGTTGATTATACTTAATACCAAACCAACACATCACTTGTCGAAGGTGGGCTTTCTTTTTAACAACCAGAAGTAAATGTTTTTGAATACTTGACCTACACAACACTTTGTTTTTGTAGCCAAATGGTTCGTTACCAATCATTGTTTTATCGGCAAAGTATACGGAGCGCCAATAACACAAGTGTCGTTCACTCCACTATTTACAAAAGGTTAATCTATCATCCTTTTGTTTTTTAGTAATTGATGGCTTTACCTTTGGTAATTGAAGCGTTAAACCAGATTCGATTGCTCTGTTTCTTATTGTGGAATAAGTAAAATTGTTTAAACTATTTCTTTTGGTTACTGAAATAGGTTTATTATATATTTTTAATTCTATAGCAATTTTTTGATTATCCGTGTTACTTGTTACACGTTTTCTTCCAAGATTACCATAATTTTGTGGTTTTTGACCATTAATAATCAGATAAATTGTTAAAAGGTTAACTCTGTATAAATTTGCCAATTTTTTAGGTGAAAATCCTTTATTTTTTAACTCTTTAATGACACGATATTCATTTTCGGTAAAATAAAAACATTTTTATCACTACTGTCCATTTCACAAACAATGCAATCAGAAAGCAAAATTAGCAAATGAGCGGAATTTCAAGGTTAAACGTAAATAAGAAATTATTCAATTTGTTTTAAAATTTTTATTAAATTTTTTTAAAAACTATTTATTCATAAAGATTAGAATAATTAAATGTTTATTTTGATAATCACTATGGCATCACAATCAGGGCAGATTTAAATGTGCGTTTAACATCAATTTTAAGAATTAGTTATTGTTCATTTTTAATGAAATTAAGCACACAAAATAATAATAATAATAGGCTAATTATTATAAAAATTATGTAACTTCAACTAATTATCCACGTTTATATAGAAGTAGGTTTTAAAATATGCTATTCTGACCAACTCAGCCTTTTTAAATAAATATTTCTAAGTATGTATGAATGAACTATTAAGTACTTGACATTATTTTTAATTCTCAATATTTATTTTACAAAAAAAAAACAATTGGACATAACAAATTAATTTAGATTTGTTACTCTTGTAATTTTTTGCGTTAATTTTTGAAATTGCTGTACTACCTTGAATGTTTTACGAAAAACGCATGCCTTTCAGCAGTGGACATTTTAGCAAAGCCAAACGTGGGCCCTCATTTAGTGGGTCGGTGATGGGATTCGATCCAGGTTCAAGTTGAGCGCTGTACAGCTCGATTACCCCGCCAAAAAATAAAAAGTTATACATAAAGTCAATAACTGCGCAAATGTAATCATCAAATGCAATTTACTTATTTTTTTCCAATTATTACTTAATTATTAATTTGTTTGTTTTATTTCATATTTCTGTATTAATTAACAACTATGATTTATATTAATTGAACTCTACATGGGCGTTATATTAATTAAAACCACATATTAAAATAATTAATTATTTTTTCCATTACATTGCTTTTTAAATAGATTATTTTGCTAATTACTTGTTTTAATATCACATTATTGTAATTATTTTGTAAAACCTATACTTTAAACAGATTAAAAAGTTTATATTTAACAAATATTGTATTTGTTTGGTAGATAGCATAAAATAAGGGTTATGTAGCAATATTGTACCAAATATGTTAAACAGTCGTAATTTTTTAAAGCAAAAACACAAAATAATTTTTTCAAGAGCTACTTACAACTATTGTCAAAAAAAAGTAAGTTTTACATTGCTTAAATTTATTTTGTTAACCATAACATGTGATACGGGCTATTATTTTAAAGCCGTTATTAAAACTATTAACGTTAATGTTATTTTATGCTCATTAGTGTTGGTACAGCACTCAACTCAAACTTGAGTGGACACATATGTGATCCCCCAAGTGCTGGTCCCCGTTCGGCTATGCTAAAATATCCACCTACTGAATTATGTTTTGCCCTAAAACATGCAATACTGTAACAATGATGAAAACATAGATATGTCTAAATTAATTTGGTAAAAATAAAAGTTCATGACAGTACATTGACAGTATGATCGTTATTATAACCTTGCTACCATTGTAGCCGTTTTCAAGTTGAGTTGGAAAAAAAGGAGGGTTTGAGAGTAAGGTTAGCAACCTGGTTTCCGTTAAAAACCGATTGTTAAATAATCAACATGACAACGTTCATTTCATTGCACTACGTCAAATAAGTAAAAGCAGCATAATTCTGATGATGGGGTTTGACGAAATACGATTAGAATTTCCGATCTTCGATATGCACAATCTTCAAGTCCAAACATTTAATGTACAATTGTATGGAACAGCCTTGCATTGTCCCAAATAAAAAATACCAAACGATCTAGGTCAATTGTTTTGCGAAAAAAACGACAATATTGCATAATACACAAAAAAAACAATATTATTATTATTATAAAATATTTTATGTTGGTGATTTTATTCAACCTTTGATTATGAATCAGTTGGTATTTAATTTTATTTATTTATTATTAATAATTTATATCAACAAAATTTTTTAAAAAGTATTTTATTTTTAACCTGATGTTGTTTATTGTAGAATGAAATTAAGTTCTTTTTTAAATCATGCGGTTACTAAAAAGGCTTAAGTTAAATAACTACGTTGATTGAAAGTAGGTTTTCGGAGTTTGTAATAGGGATTTACATAGCTATACATAATATTAATTTATAATAAATTAACTAAGTTTTGCTATTAATTATATATGTACACTTTAAAATAATTTATGTAAAATAATACAACAAAATGCTTTAAAATTAAGGATCAAGAAAATAATTTTTTGCATATACCTGACCTATTAATAAAGTGCCTGTATTTGTTTTAATATTTTCTGTGTAAAATATTGTTTAATAATTGCCTGTAACAACCAAAACACTTTAATAACCAATGCAATCTACAAAATTAGGTTTATTCAAAAATTATTTTTGCTATTAAAAAGAATGATTTTGCTTAAACAATTGAGATTCTAGTTACTCATTACTTAGGTAAAATATTTGTGTTGACCTGATACCAGATAGAGCGTAGGTTTAAGTCCATATGTGTGCGTCAAACCTGAAAGGTATGTACTGCTGATGATTCCAAATATAAGGATGTGAAACAGCTGTATGGTGTTCCAGGTTGACTTAAAACCAAGTGTGGATTTAATATTCAAGTGAATCTAACAATTCTAAAATGTTTAATGTCTATATGTTAAAAACTGACACGATTACATCTAAATTATAGAAAATAATGTTATTATTAATATTATTTCCTATTAATAATTTAATTCTAAACTAACAAGGGCACTATCTCGCTACAGTCACTAAATACGTTAAAGGTTCATTTGCTCAAAAATATTTTGTGTAAAATATTTAAGAGGGTAGCAACACTAATAAAGAAGACCAAACATGATAAATGTACTATATTATTGAAACAGTATTTGAACATTTTTTTTTAAATAATATAAATAGAAAAAAATATTATATTTATTCAAATGTTAAACTTTTTTCTAGTTATGGGATGACCATAATCCTTAGGATTTGGGCGCATCCTATACTAGGTACTCATAGGCATATAGACTACTAACATCAGGGAACGAGTGTACAGGGGCATAACTGTCCTTTTACCAAACTCCCGTTTAATGAATGGGTGCTAACATACACCCAATATGCTTAAAACGTATCTCAGGTTATCCATTTACCGTATGTAGCCGATCAGACTTGTAAATCCATTAACGAACATCAACCCCCTAAATTCCCGGAAAAAGATAGCCTCGTCATTTCTCGTAAACACTGGCGTCGTTGCAAGAAAGCAATCTTCCGGCCAATAAACTTCATTTATTTTTCCAAATTCGATTAGCATCCGACAACTCCTTCGTATAGGAATTCGGGATGTTACGCGAACTTTGAACTAATGAAGAGGTGGCTTTGCTACCAACTTTTGCTGTTGTTGCCAAAATTACACTTTTTTGTTTATAATACCACTAGTATTAAAAAACAAAAATATTAATACTAATTGTTTTAATTTTATTTAAAATTAGCAAAATTTTGTAAATACAAAATGCATTTATTTTTAAATGAAACATTTTTCCAAAAATTTAGCATGACAAATATTTAATACTTTTTTTAGGTGCTATGGGTTTGTTAATTGAACATAATTGTATAATGGCTTTTTAAAATTATTTAAATAAATTTATAATTATTACTAAACAATTTTATTAAGAATTAATGGAATAATTAACAAGTCTTTCATTTTGAAAATCTGTACATAATGACATGAAGTTACCAGCATTTTTATCTGTTTAATAGCTTTTTATACTTTCATTAATTATTTTTATTGTTTGTTGTAATTGTCTTTATAAATTATTTTAAATATTTTATCGATTTTAGCACTGAATACACTAGAATTTAATGAAATGATGGCAGGTGTGTTATTTTGCAATCATTTGTAATATATTAAAGATAAAATAGGTAAATAAAAAAATGTGTTTTAATGCCTAGTACTATCTATTTATTAAAATAATTAAAATATATAAAAAGTTAGTAAAAAATAACACATTTTCTGTAATTGGGTTAAAAAGTATTACTGTTTGATTTTTTTAAATCATACATTGTACATTTTAAATTAACATTATAAAAAATTTTACATTTTAAAAATTCCGTTTTATGTTAATCGGAACATGTTTTTAACGATGTTTTTTACAAAAATACATTTTTTTACCAAATTTTTTTCAGATTCTCCACTTGTTCATAACGAGGTAAGAGTTTGGTTTTACTTTATCCAAGTAAATATAATTTTCATATTTATTGATTTTTAAGTGATTTTTTTTATTTTAAAAATGTTTAACAATTTAAATTTTAAAACAATAATTTTTTCATTAAAGACCATTTTTAAACAGTTCTATGCTTTATAGAAATTGCAAAATTTAATTTTAAATATTTTGATTTACTATTATCAGATCAATCACAAAAGTAGTGTGATTAGGATTAATGTGACGAATCAAAGATTCGATAGTTGAATCACACGACTAATACCGCTCAGGGTGGTTTAGCGGTTCAGCGGTCGATTCGAATTTGAGTAGATACTGGTTGGATTTTCGCCACCGGCACTAAATGTCTACTTGCTGAAAGATATGTTTCCTGTAAAATACATAAGGTAGTAACAATCAAAAGAATAATATGCACTTTTTAAAACTATAATTTTTTATAATTTTAAGACGTTTTTTTTTATTTGTACTACGTTAGACTCGACAGTTGCCTACTCATTATAACGGTTCAGAAAACCGCGTTTCCGAATCCTGGTTACATGAAACGACGCAACGCTCGCTAGTTTGCAATCAAGTAGATATTTTTTTTATTTATCAAATATAACTGAATAGTTTATTTTTTATCAACATAGTATTCTACCTTTAAAAGTGCCGCCAAACAGGAGTTCATATTAGCAGGCAGGTTTTTAAAAAAAAATATTGTCAAAAAAATTGACGATGGGATGCTAATCTAATAGACACAATAAAAAATTAAAAGCACAATTTCGGTAAAAGGGTTGACTAAAAACCGAAAGTAAACTCAATCCTTGATATGTAGAATCTTTAATGCCCAAAATTTAAATTGCAATTGCATAAGACAGTCTTATTTCCTCATGGCTTTTTAATAAAATGGATTTGTTGATTATGTTGTTCTAACATTTGTAGCAATGCAGCTTATGATTTTTTTTAATTATTATTATTATTATTATATTGTTATTATTATTATTATTATCATCATTATTATTATTATTATATTATTATTATCATTATTTTTATTGTTATGATTATTATATTATTGTTATTATATTGTTATTACAACTATTATTACCATTATTATTATATTATAATTATTATATTGCTATTATTATTATATTATTATCATTATTATTATCATTATTATTATACTATTATTGTTATTATATTATTATTATTATTATTATTATTATATTGTCATTATTATTATTATTATCATCATCATTATTATTATTATTATTATATTATTATTGTTATTATTATTATTATTATTGTTATTATTATTATTATTATATTATTATTATTGTTACTATATTATTATTATTATTAATGTTGTTATATTATTATTATTATTATTATTATTATATTATTATTGTTATTATATTATTATTATACTATTATTATTGTTGTTATATTATTATTATATTACTATTATTGTTATTATATTATTATTACTATTATTGTTGTTGTTATATTATCATTATTATTATTATTATTATTATTATTATTATTATTATTATTATATTGTTATTATTATCATTATTATTATTGTTATGATTATTATATTATTGTTATTATATTGTTATTACTATTATTATTACCATTATTATTATATTATAATTATTATATTGCTATTATTATTATATTATTATTATTATACTATTATTGTTATTATATTTTTATTATTATTATTATTATTATTATTATTATTATATTGTCATTATTACTACTGTTGTTGTTATATTATTATTATTATTATTATTATTATTATTATTATTATATTATTATTGTTACCATATTATTATTATTATATTGTCATTATTATCATTATTATTATTATTGTTATTATATTATTATTGTATTGTTATTATTATTATTATTGTTATTATTATTATTATCATTATCATTATTATTTCAAAAACCCTATCGTCCTGAATAGCAAGGAGTAACAAGATTTCCTTATATGATTGTACGTTATATTTTAGGTGTTAAAAATTGTGCATACCAAAAATTAAAATTTTATTCCAATCTAATGCATTCTGTGTTAGTAGAAATAGTCGAATTTAAACTTATTAGAATACAAATGTTGTTGTTTTGTCACTACGCTCCCCCCTTCCTACCCGCCGACATAACTGAATAATAACTCGTATTTATTTTTTTCAATTTTAGACTCCGAGAGCTCCACAGTCAAGAAGAATGTCCATTTTGAACACCCAATTGAATTCAAATCTTACAGAACAGTTAACTGCATCATTGCACGATATTAGTGAAGTGGGTCATTGCTTAGACTATTCCTCGTTGCCTAAAAGTTCCAAACACAATTATTTGTCATGTAATGATCTGCGAGACAATTTCAAACCTGGAATAGATGAAATGGATAATATGTCCACAACAAGTTATGTAAGTTTGATTATTGGTTTTATATTTGAATCAATTTAAAAGTTAATCAAATTTGGTAAGCAATTACAAAGCTGCAGCATACGTTATATAAATACATTTTCTGTTATTGGTTATTACTATTACTACTACTACTATTATTATTATTATTATTATTATTATTATTATTATTATTATTATTATTATTATTATTATTATTATTACTACTACTATTATTATTATTATTATTATTATTATTATTATTATTATTATTATTATTACTATTACTACTACTATTATTATTATTATTATTATTATTATTATTATTATTATTATTATTATTATTATTAGTGACGTTTTGTTTCAAGTAGTACATTAAATCACAATTGTTAGTTAAAAATAATTTTTAGTTTAAAATAAATTCATTTATCTGGTTTACTGCTTACTAGTCAAAAATTATTTTAAACAAAATTATTTAAATAATAAAACTAGGAAAACCTTTTAGTAAATATTTATGCAAACTCTTTATTGTTTATTAACTTATTTTTACAAGTCTAATGTTTGTGGTAATAATACAATTGATTCTTTTTTTAAATTTTTTGTTTAATGTACATTTTTACATTTTTTTATATTATCATACCGTTATATATGTTTTGTATGACGCCTAATTCCTCCCAATGTATTCCGCAATTATGTTAAGTCCAAAATAGCCCATTGTTCTACTGCAACTGATCTACACATGCGTAAATTTTCCGACGATTTATATCCTGAACATGGTGTAAAACATCCATCGTGTTTGAAAAGTGCATCGTGTATTAAACTTGGCAGACACACGAAAAAGGCCAAAAAAGATGTATTAAAAAGTGTAATTATAGTCAAATGTTTGAATTTGTTTGCTTTTGATGTGCGCATATATTTGTGTGTGTGTGTGTGTGTGTGATATACACTAGCTAGATTGTGAATACATTTTGTTAAAGAGGTTGCAATATATATATATATATATATATATATATATATATATATATATATATATATATATGCGTGAACATGAGTAGTACTCTAGTTTGATAAATTTTAAATATTTAATATACCGCTATTTTAGATTAAGTAGTATAAATGTGGTTTTTTTATGTTTATTACTTTAAATGTTTTACAAGAAACATCTTTCAGCAGTGGATATTTAGCAAAGCCAAACGTGTGTCCGCATTTTAGTGCCAGTGGTGAAATTCGAACCCATGCCCACCGAGGTCCAAATTCGAGCGCTGTACCGCTAGACCACTCCGGCACATTTAAAAATAGGAAGATAAATCAATTAATTACTTTCAATTATAGATATATTTATACGGAGTCATTTACTTACATAAAAATGCAAATATTTTATTTTATTTCATTTATTAATTTATTAAAATTATTTTTATATTTATTTTTTTAAACTGCATATAATTTATTTTTAATATATTACTTTTTTAGAATTTTTATTTTTCATTTAAAAAAATACAACCATATTGTGTTTACTTTTGGTAAATATTCATTTTTTTTATATTTGTATTCAATTGGTACAAAAGGAACTAACTTATTTTTGTCGCAAACTCCAAATTTAATTTGTTGGATGCGTCTAATACTGAAAAAATGTTTTCCACAAAATATTTAGTCCAGTAATAATAATAATAATAATAAAATGTTTATGAAATAGTTTTTTTACATAGTGTTACATTTTTGATTTAAGATTATTAAAAAAATTATTAGATTTTAATTGCAAAAAAGTAGATATATTAACGTGTTGGGTGTTTTCTTTCTAATTGTAGTATTTTTAATTTATTATTCGAATAGTACTTATGTTTATTTTATAATTGTAGGCTAGTTATGCTTCCAATTTGAGCATATACAGTGAAAGAGAATCGTGCTATGCACATGGCATCAAAGTTGGGGGTGATATCAAGTTTTTAATTAGCTACGATGATGCCACCAAATATCTTAAAATATTTATTAATCGCATACGCAATCTGCCCATTGCCGATAAGAAACGTGGCGTAACCAATCCGTAAGTTGTGTGTTCGTTTGGTTCATTGTTGTTGATTGTTACTAATTGGAATATTTTGAAGCGAGTAGGCATTTAACCCAATCCGAATGGGAGCCGCATTTAGTGCCGGTGGTAGGAATCAAATCCATGCTCACTCAGGTTGGGGTTGAGCGCTAAACCGCCAGACTACTTTAGTACTATTTTATATTATATTATTATATTATACAAAACCCTTTTACTTTAAAAATGAACATGGGGTAATAAGACAACAATTACAGTAAAAAACAACAACAATAACAAAGTCTCGTTGGCATTGAACATTCTGCAAATCGAAGATTGAGCTTCCTTTCGGATTTCACTCAACTCTGTCATCTGTGTAACTCTGTCATCTAGATACGTGCAATTACTTCTTTGCCGTTGTTTGCCAGAATGGGGTTCTCTAGATTGTTTCCATAGCAGTATAATTTTTTTACAAAGACCCAGTTGCTAACCTTGCGCGCTCAAACAATACATAAGACAATAAAGAATTTATTTTTAAAATTTATAGAGTAATTTTTTCGCAATAATTGAAAAAAATATTTTTTTTTTGTAAATTGAGTAATTCATGTGTGTATCTAACTGGTGTCATTGTTAGACAATTTAACAAAAAAAATTATCTACTGAACACAGAGATCGTTCAAGGGCCAAATTTAAAAGTGCAGTAGATTTGAATTGTACAATTCGACACTCCATGCGTTTGCCTTATTTGATTTCTCTAAATGTCCTTCTAGTGGTGACAATCACACAGATACCACACTGGAAATGAAAGGGTTCTCTCACTTGCTAAACCGATAGTAATGTAGCAGCATTTGAGAACATTGGGAAATTATAATTGATCAGATTTATTATAAATAATTAATTTACAGGACCATAGTCATCTACCTATAGCTCAGTAGTTTAAAACATTATCCTGACAATTCTAATATAACAATTCGAAACATAAAAAATTATTCAAATATTCTTCATTTACATTCATTCCTATTTATTCTAGTTATGTAAAAATTTATTTGTTGCCGGACAAAACGAAAGTAAGTAAACGCAAATCAACAACCAAAAAAGGAACGTGCAATCCGACCTACAACGAAGAATTTAAATATTGTATCATGAAACAATACTTGGTGTCGCGTACGGTTCAAATCAGCGT
The DNA here is from genome assembly GCA_025895645.1 of Cardicola forsteri. Taxonomy (NCBI): domain Eukaryota; kingdom Metazoa; phylum Platyhelminthes; class Trematoda; order Strigeidida; family Aporocotylidae; genus Cardicola; species Cardicola forsteri. Next base: position 203,047 of record JAKXYG010000527.1, on the reverse strand, counting down.
TTGGCATCAACAGACAATGAAAGTCAATTTATTTTTGGGCGAAATACTACTGCCATTGGTTTTTTACGAATTTCAAACCGAACCGCATTTTTATCCGCTCAACGAACGAGTGCGTTTTGTTTTAACGTGACTTTTTTAAAATAAAATTTTAATGCAGTTTTGTAATGCATTATAATATAAATATTTATTAAAATAATGTAACTACTTACAAATAAATGAGTAGTTTAAATAATTCTACACAATCTTTTACAGCGTCAGCTAACGTTTTCCTCTGACATGCAAGTTTATCACGGTGAATTGTCGATAGCTTTAAAATATGTCAACAATTCGGATTTTTCTAACAAAGGCGAAATATTTTTGCTCATCAATTCGGCGAAAAATTTAATTTCATCAGGCGAATGTCAAATTATAGACAATAATCAAATCAATCCCTATGTCAAAATGTGAGGTTTTATATAAATGGGTTTTTTTTATAAATTAATTTTATTAACTATTATTTTTTGATTGTAATATTACTTTTTTTAATTGAAAAATATGCTAACCTTGTTTTATCAAAATTAGGCAAATATTCGGATAAATAAAATTTATTGTTTCTGTACTAAATGTAGTATATTTTTGCTTTTGTTTTTTGTTAAAACGCAAGTTTCCAATTTCTATAAAACTTTACTTTTTATTTATGCATTGTGGTTGGTGAAATAGTCATTTTTTATTATTTACATAGTTGTATACCATATTAAACGATTGAATCCAATGGCTTGATAAGCATAAAAACACGTACGATAGTAATAGAGGTTCGTGACTAATAAACGGCATCGCTGTGACGATGCTACTGTGATCAAAATTAAGGTGGAATTCAAATTTTCTTACTGCCCGTTTTCTGTTAAAGTATGGCCCCAATTGGCTACACTACTTTTCTCATTTTTTATTGCCTTACAAGAAACACTTTTCAGTATGTGGACAATTAACAAAGCCATACAAAGAATTCCGTTTAGTATCGATTATTATTATTATTATTATTATTATTATTATTATTATTATTATTATTATTATTATTTTATTAGTGTTATTATTATTATTATTATTATTATTATTATTATTATTATTATTATTATTATTATTATTATTACAAAACCCTATTGCTTTAAAATAAGCATGGGGCAACAAAATAATTCCATTTTGCCAAAAGTTTTATTTGATCCCCTATGGGACATTCATTTTAATTAGACTTTTCCAAAATAATTATTAGCCAAGTTTTCTGTGATCTACCTCAATATTTCTTTTGTTATTATCATTTATCTATTTTTGGACATTTTCCAAGCGGTAAATGTAGAATTTAACCAATTGTCATTTCTCTGTCGTTATTTGCTGGAATAGCATCGTCTTGTTGTTTCTATAGCAATGTACCTATTCTACAGAGACTAGGTTGCTAACTTTGTGCTCAAATCATCCTTGTTTATTCAAGCTTGAGATCGGCTAAATGTGTTCCCGATTAGTTTGCGCTTTACCAATTTTGGCTAGTCAAACACATGTGTTTGTTCTAGCCATTGAATCGCGCTATACTGATGCAACAGTTTGTCGCTTTTTTGCAATTAGTCACCTCGTACCCGAACGAAACAAACAATTCAAACACAAGACCAAAGTTGTCAAAAAATGTAACAATCCCGAATGGAATCAAACGTTTGTCTATCCGAATATTTCATACGACGATCTCGATCATGTTGGATTGGAAATTTCGGTTTGGGATCAAGAAAAGTACTTTTCTAACGACTTTTTGGGTGGATGCCGACTCAATTGTGGCTCAAGTAAGTTTATCATTTTATTATTACCATTATTATTATTATTGGATACTAATAATCGTAAGGATTTGAGTAATGCTTATAAAGTCCCAATTTCCCGTGATGGTGCTATTCCTAACTGTCCTTATCAAATAAGATAAATTAATTGATGCGTTTTGTCTACGCCAACAATAGTCTTGAAATTTTCTATTCAACAATTTTTCTAACATACGGTTGGCTTGTATTTACTTTTTTCAATAGTTTTAATTGTTGAAACCACCACAACTTTAGTAGTAATATAAGCAAACTTCTAGGTAAATTGTATTTTTTATAATAAATTTTTGTTAAACTATAATTAAAAACAATAATCTCATCCTTTGTACGATTTTCGATCTGATAGGGAATTTTTTTAAATATATTTAATTCAGTCTTATGTAAATCATTTCGTTTCTAAAAATCCATTAAGTAGCATAAATAACATTATTTTTATCGTTATTTATACTAATATGCGGTTTTTTGCAAAGCTTTCATTTATTATTGGGTATTTAAGTATAATATTATAAAGTTCAAATTCACTAAATAATAAATCTACTTAGTTTTAGCTAATCAGGAGTACAGTAAATGATTTTGTTATGCCTGGGTGTTGGGCGGATTAGTGTTCAACTGAGCTACTTATTGTCTGACTTGCTAACCCACTAGTCCCGGGGTTTAAAACAAGAAGTCAAAACACGTTTAGACCAGAATCAAATATTACCAATTATACATAACATATATATAGGAGTGGGCTTGTTATCCACTCCACTGGCTGTCTGTCCCACAATCGGACTTTATTATGATTGGTCCGTTGAGTCACTTATCGATCGTGGTTCGGTGTCGTCCTAACAGATTTTGTCCTTGTTTGGAAGCATAAGCAGTACGTGCGTTTCAAGTCTCAAACACGAACTTGATACCTATGTCCTTTCTGGTTTCAAACCAAAGTTTTGCTCACTCAAGTAGTTAAACATGACCTTGTAAATTTATGACCTATAGTAAATCTCATTAATGCTAATTGTCTATTAATTATAATTATTATTATCACTAGCAAGCAAGTAAATAATTCCTCTTACTACAAACAACTGTTTTTTATCAAGATAGGATTGCAAATTTTACTCCCTCCCGCCAACGCTTATCCTCTGTCAATACGAAGAATTGTACTAATTAAATATAACTGTCTATTTCTTTGTTTTTTAGACAAACAAAAGTGGTTAGATGCCACTAATACGGAAAAATCTATTTGGCTGGCCATGATTTCCAGACCAAATTACTGGACTGAAGGAGTGGTTCAACTTAGAGGACAATTGTAAGCCGATTTTGCCGTTTTTTAAATCGCACAAAGCCACAAAAAAATATTGTTTATTTTTATGGTTGAAACAATAATTTATAAAGTATATTTTTGTATTTTAACGACACAATTTTTCGATCTATTTTTACATAAAATAATATTGTAATTTTTTGTTGTACTACTTATGTTTTTAAAAGTAATTTGAAAACCTATTTTGAAAAACTGTGCTGTACATGCAAAAAATAATAATGTACTCTTGAATTTAAATGCATTTTAATATTTAGAAGTGTAGTTTTTACTTTATTTTTGTAAATAAAATTAATGCAATTGATGATACAATGATGCAATCGCCCAACGTATGTTTGGACAATGTTAAATTAATGTCTGGAAACAGAACTGACTAGGCTGAGTGGTACAGATAGCCAAGGACTTAAGTTCTGTCTTATCACTGACAAAAATGTTTTTCATAATTCCCAACTAATAATAAATAAATAATGTTTAGCTTGAATACACAACATTCGTGTTTCGTTTGCTTATTATACATTCAAACTATTCAATACGTGTTTAAACTTTGTTGGAATGTTTGTAGGATGTACGTAATGAACATGGATACCCCCCTACTATCGGTGCCAAAAGTTCCACTTGGTAAAAAATGTTTTATGTCAAGAATTTAAGCAGCAATAACAATAAGAAAAAAAATAAAAGTAAATAAATAATTTTTGTTGGGATAGTCTAGTAGTACAGAGCTCGATTTGGACCTCGGTAGACATGGGGGTTCGAATTCTTTTATCGGGACTAAAATGCGAACTTACGTTCGGCTTTGTTAAATGTGTTTCTCGTTAAAACATGGAAAGTAGTAAAAATAAATAAAATAATAAAAATATAAATTGTGGAATACAAATTCTTGTTTACTAAAGTCCAACAATCAAGATGCATGCAAAGTCTCCAACAGACAATCAAAGTAATCTTAGTCGGAATCAGTCAAACATTTGTTTTCTATATAAATGTTTTTGAAAAAAATTTTTTCGCATTTTTTATATTTAAAAAATTACATTTGCCAAACAAATTAATTAACTATTTTTTATTCAATAATAAAAATTTTAATATCATTGTTTTTAAATTATACCTTCTTGGTTTTGGATAATGTCCAATCATGTGCGTCATCTTCCTTTTGCACTATAATTTCTGCAGTGGTTTTCTAACTTGCCTCAAGAAATGGCTCCTTTTTGTACCGACGTGGCACAAACGGTTAAAGCAGTAAGTCTGTATCTGGATGTCTATCCAATTCCACCAGATACCAACTCTTGTCAGAAAGTTGGCTAAAATGTCCACTTGATGAAAATGTTTCCCGCCAAACATTTAAATATTCTAAAATATTTTTAAAATATTTATATTATTATTTAAACCTTTTATTACTACTGACTTTTAAAAACGTATCACAATTATTATTATTATTACCTTTATTACTACTGACTTTAATAAAACGTATCACAATTATTATTATTATTATTATTATTATTAATAATAATAATAATAATATTAGTATAGTATTATTATTATTATTAGTAATAGTAGTAGTAGTAGTAGTAGTAGTAGTAGTAGTAGTAGTAGTAGTAGTAGTAGTAGTAGTAGTAGTAGTAGTAGTAGTAGTAGTAGTAGTAGTAGTAGTAGTAGTAGTAGTAGTAGTAGTAGTAGTAGTAGTATATTTGAAATTTAAATCTAGTAACTTTTCAAATAATTTACTTTTATTTAAGTATTTAAGAACATTTTTATACTTAATACAAAATTGGCATAGATAACACAACAGCTGTAATATTAATTTCAATTGTTTTTGGACAAACCAAAATTATTTTCAAAAATTTGTCCATCTTCGTAGTTAGTTGCAAGCCAAAAAAGGTTGCCAATTTGTTGGGGTCTTTTTACAAAAATAACTTTTAAGTTTTAACAACAGTTACGTGTTGCATTTGTTTCTATCATCAATAATTTCGTTTATTCTCTGTCTTAAAACCAACAAAAATAATACAACTTTACACAATGCCAAATAGAATTTTTTATATATATTTTTAAATAAAAGTTTTTTTTTCAATGTATAATGGTGACTACGAAAGTTTTGGAGACAATTTTAACAGCTATTTGCAAACTATAAAGAAAATTATGCGTATATATATGTGATTTGTTTTAATAGTGTAAAAATTTAATTTTCTTTTTATTAAAATAATTATTTATTTTGTTTTTATGTCGAATTGCATTTTTTAACAATTTGATACAAATTTCTTTTCAACTTGAGACGCAAGTTTAACAAATGATATAAGTTGTGGATTATATTTTCTTAACAAATGTTTGTTTGATTTTTTCTTTTTTTGAAAATTAGCTAAATAAGAACTTTTATGTGCGTTTCACATATAAATACTTGTTTAGTATTTAGTATTCAATTTATTTTGTCTGTTTTTTATGCTCTTTTTTGGCTAATAAACATTTAAAGAGAGCCGAAACGTGCACACAACTACAAGTCAAACGCGTCAGCCAGTTCGTCCACTCCGACAAGGCTATTATTTATTGCACAAACTGTGAAGTACGAAAGTAAATGTGGTTGTTTGGTTTGCGCAAATAATACAAAATATAATAATTGAAACGTCTACACTAACGTACTTCAATGCTTTGCCTAGGTGGTCCCTAACGGTACAATGTTGGACTTGAACCTGAGTAGTTCGATTGCGATCACCGGCACCAGATAAGGAGTTACGTTTGGCTTTGTTAGTGCGTCTGCTCTTTTTTTTAAATAGACATTTTACGCTTTCTTTTGCTTGGTATCCAATTCAGTACCGATAAAAGTTTTTTTTTCGAGAAATTGCAATGTCACTATTTACTTGTTTTCAGACTTAATCAAAGTGTATTTTTCGCAATGTACATTAAACAAAAAATTGTTAAAACAGGGGTAATCTAATTTTGTTTGATTCCAACTTGAGTAGGTATAGGTTTGAGTACTCTCACCGACACTAAATGTGGGCCCTCGTTTGGTTTTACTAAAATGTCCACTGCTGAAAGATACGTTTTCCGTACAATATCCAAGCAGTAACAATAAAATTAATATTATCTATTTGTACAAAAGTATTAAACTTAAATAAAAATTGTATTTAAAGGAGAAACTTGAGCTTTTTGTTTTCTATATTATTATTATTATTATTATCATTATTACTATTATTATTACTATTATTATTATCATTATCATTAGTATTACTATTATTATTATTATTATTTAATTATTTATTTTTATTACTTTGAATGTTTTGACAAAATACGCATCTTTCAGCAGTAGCTATTTTAGTGAGGCCAAACGTGGGCTCACATTTAGTGCCGGTGGTGATATCTGACCCCACATCCACCTAATCCAATTCGAGCGCAATACCGCTGGGTCACCCTGGCTTTAATATTTAAGTTGTATTTGTATTGTAAAAAGTATGTTTTACATGGATATTTAAACAATTAATAAAACCATTTATTTGTTGTTATTGGAGCAACAAGATCAATTCATCTAATTGTACTTTAAAAATTTGGCATTGAAGATGCAACTTTAATTGGAATCTTGCTAAACGCTGTTATTTATTTTTATTTATTTTATTTTAATTTTATGTTTTCTACTTTGAATGTTTCACGAAAAACATCTTTCAGCAGTAGACATTTTAGCGAAGCCAAACGTGGGCCCTCATTTAGTGCCGGCGATGGGATTCGAACCCATGTCTACCGAGGTCCGAATTCGAGCGCTGTACCGCTAGACCACCCCGGCACTATTGATATTATTCGTTTACTGTTTCGTCGTAGTTTGACACAATGACATCCTTTTTTTATTTTTTTATCAATATGTTTTTAAAGAGCACTCAAACTGTGTTTATTTTTCAACCGGCCTACTGTAGAATTATATGAACATTGTTCATATATATATATATATTATATTATATTTTAAATAAATTAATAACACTATTGATAATGTTTAACACAACCATAGTTGGCCAAAAGTCCGTGTTTAAAAAGCAAAAATATTGATACGACCTCATTTTGTCACAAAACAAACATAAGAAAAAAAAATCATTTTTTATAAATACATACAAGTTTAAAACAGCCCATTTTTCATTTTTACAAATGTAGTTTGGATTGCTTTGCGAATTAAAAAGAAAACACTCTACTTATTTACTACTTTAAATTTTTTGAAGGGGGAGACGCTCACCTTTCAACTGTGAACATGTATAGCGAAACCGAACGTAGATTAGCATTTAGTGGGCCGGTAGTAGTGGGGGATTAAACCTATGCCTGTCCAGGTTCAAGCGCTGTACCGATAGGCCTCTCCGGAAATGGCAAAACAATTCACCTTCACCGCCTTGACTACCTTTAAAGTTTCAGGTTTGTACACGAGTTAAATAGGAGTGAAACTCCTTTTAATCCTCCATTCAAAAATGTCAAGTTTTATATATCAGAGTAAAACAAATAAATGGAAATGGAAAATAAAGTTACATATTGAATAAAATTATAAAGATAATGCGAATTATAGGCCAATTTGAAGGCTTTAAAAGACGAGGCCGAGACGACGTGTGCGGGTAAACTATTCCATGCTAAAATAACCCTATGTAAAAAATGATGGGAACACAAACGGTACTGAACTCTAGGTATAAAAGTCTTGAGAGAGTGTCCTTGCCGTAAATTTTTAAAGAGGGCAAATATATGCTTGAAGTGGTTAAAATTAAGGAATTTAAAAACTAAGATAAAGTCGCCCCAAAGTCTCCTGTTGTTCAGTGGGAAGAGTTTTAAGACGGTTGGGATAGAAGATGTTTTTAGACAATCGAGGAATTTTGGTAAATCTCCTCTGCACCTTGTCAAGTTTCAGAATGTTCACCTTTAGGATGGGGGACGTAACTTGGATGCAATATTCAAGGTGCGGCCAAATATAGAGTTCAAAGAGGAGGCGAGTACAACTAATAGGAACGAATGTTGCGCTTAAAAAAATTAGCCAGTTGATAACACTTAAAAATAGCCTTATTATAATGACACGAAAAATTGAAGAAAAGATTAAATGATACACCTAAATCCTTAACCAGGTTAACTGGAACAATAGGCTGCAAATTACGAGCTCTAAAAAGATTACCGATAGTAAAATGATTAAATAAATTCAGCAGTAAAACGTCTATCCAGTGATCACTTATAGATATTATTAATGTCTTCTTGTAATTGTCCAGATGTTGACATCATCAGCATAAAGCAGAATGTCAGAGTGATTAAAAAGTAAGTTGTACAAAAAATTAAACTAAAAAGTGGAATAGAATAGTTGGTACAATGATTAACAATACAATTAATTTTATAATAATTACATTGTTTTACAATTTTGTATCAGAATTGTTTAAATGCATCTATTATTGAATATCGTTTATTAAATATCACATAATGAACTTTCTTTTTCCACAGTGATTAAGATGGAACAGATGCACAAATAAATGATATTGTTTAAGCAAACATTTTATTCTACTTATACCCTCCAAAATTGACAAAGTATTTGAATATATTTTAAATGGTAATTAATATATATATATATATATATATATATATATATATATATATATATATATATATATATATATATATATATATATATATAATATATATCAATATATAAATATATATAATATTTTATTTGTTTTCTTTCAAATATACAACAAAAGAATTAATTCTTTTTTCACTACTACTTTGCATTATTCCATTTTGTTCAAATTGTATTCAATTGTTTTTCAAAACCTTTTTTATTTGAAAACACGCACATAATGCAAACGGTACAACATTGAAACTCAAAACAATTTGCAAAAATTGGATTTCACATATTTAAATTTTGCAAGACAATGTTTAAATTGTGTACAATTGGCAGTCGTATCTAGAAATATATTGTTACAAAGATTTATAAAAGAGCACTCCAGTTGTATAATTAATAAATTTACAGAGTATTCTACAATTACTCATAATTTTGTAAATGAGATTTTAAGCGGAAAAGTGAAAAGATATGTATGACTTAATAGGTTTAAACTGCTAATAATTTCTAACAATAATAGAATATTTATTAATGGGTTTTTTAAGGGTTTTTATTAAATTTGACAGATTCACTTGATTAATAAATCCACTAGGTTTTCAAGTCAACCAGGAGCACTGTACAGCTGTTTCATGTCCTTATTTGGATCATCAGCAGCGCATACCTTTCAAGTTTAAGACATATACATATACTTGAACCCACGCTCTATCTGGTGTCAGGCCAACGCCTTAAACCACTGAGCTATGAGTAGATGATCTTGGATATGTAAATTTATTATTTATAGTAAATCTCATCGATTCTAATTTTTCAGCATTCTCAAATGCTGCTACGTTACTATCGGTTTACCAAGTAAGTGATTCTTCTTCTATTAGGATATATATATATATATATATATATATATATATATATATCCTTTTCAAAGGCTCAAACTAAGTATATTTATTTTTCATTAAATCTGGCGGTTCCAATATTCTATAACTACGATTGTTAGATGTTTATTTGTTGCCCGTTATCTTTATACAAACAAAAAAACTATTGGGCAAACATAAAGTTTACATTTATTTTGAGTTTTTCAATGCGCCTTTTTCATTCTTCTCTTTTTAAGTAAACGTAACCGATTTACAGTGCCAAGATACAATTTTTACACATTTAAAAAAAATTATTTTTCTTTTAACTTGTCGAAAACTTTTAGTTAAAATAAAATAAAATTTTAATTTATTATCAGTTTTAATAGGTTTTTATCGAAACATAAAGACATGTATAATGTATTATGTTGATTTTTGTATGTCCACAGATAAATTAATTCAGAGCTTTTAAATTTTTAGTTGCTAGGTTATAATATTTGTTCAAGCATTCTTCTACAAATTACCAAATAAATTATTTTTATTTACTGTAGACTAGGATTTGACTTGTGTTTTATGCTCCCAAAGTAAAATTTACTACATTTTATAATAAATAATTTTTGGATACTTGCGCTTATTGAATTCACATATGTTTGCTTAATACAGCTGCGTTATTATTATCAATAATAACAATAATAATAGTAATAATAATAATAATAATAATGCTTCGTTAGCTTAAATTACAATTGTAAACTAGAAACAACTAAATGTGTAAAAAAAATTTACAATTTACAGATGAATTAAAGACACGTTTTTTGGGTAATTGATGTTACACACTCAAACTATGTTTGACTATTTTCGGCTGGACACAAAACGAAATGAAAATGTCTTTCTTTATTGTTTCCAAATGCGCACAAAAAACATTCTGTTGTCAAAGTTATTTATTGTTTGACAAAATCAACTAATAATTTATGTGTTTCGACAATTTAGCTCAAAACATAAAAAACAAGTTTTATCGCTGATAATCTGTTGCATTTTCCATAAATCATACATCCGGTTTATTTGTTATTGTTGTTATTATTATTATTATTATTATTATTATTATTATTATTATTATTATTATTATTATTATTATTATTATTATTATTATTATTATTATTATTATTATTATTATTATTATTTAGAAAATTAAGCTGCTTTTAATGTTTGTCTTAACATGTAAAAATACTGCTTTTGTTTGGTTTTGAGAAAGACGTTTTTTTCTTAAATAAAAATAATATTTGCATTTATTTATTTTAAAAACTGACGTTTTAAAATAAATTTTATTTTAATTATTACACTACCTGCTTGCAATTACTTTTATTTTTGACAAATGTAACTTCTACAGGAGAAGGATTTAATCAAACTACTGGCACCAAATGAATATTTTTATTTAGTGGTACTAAAATATTCAGTTGTTATAAAGTGTTTCTCGTCAGAAAACAACAAACAACAAACACGGAAAATAGTAATAATGGAATTAGTTATTTAGTCAAAATTAACAAGAAAATGTTATGAATACTTTTCAATAAGATTAAAAGTTAGTAATTAAAAATAATTTAAGTGTCTAAAATCAGATAATTTAAAGCCGAATGTCGCCTTTTATTTAAGTTTGGACATCTTAACGGATATTAATCCTTAAAACATAAATTTATTAACCCGTTTTCACTACTTCTAAAACTGCTTAAGTAGTATATTAAGGACATATTTTAAATTTACATATTATTAATATTTATAATTTAGCTATTCAAAGTAGAAGTTATTAACATATTGTTTTAATTAAAAATATTATGATTGTATAATTTTTTTAATGCAGTCTCCAAGTACACCAATGTTTATATATCAACTTTGCAAAATACGAAAGTATCATTTTGACAAGTGTAATACAATTATTTATGCGAAAAATACATATTTTTTACAAATTTTCTAATTGCTTTTTTAATTCATGTTAAAAAACAATTTTTTTAAATAAATAATTAAATATTTTATAAAGCATTGAAATAAAAAATTGTTTTATAATTCCAACTATTTAATTTAATTTTTACATATAAAAAGCTAATAATATGGTTTTAAATTTTGTGAATATCTATTAATCGTTTACTACTATAATACATGAAAAAAAAATTTACATTTGACTTAAGTTTTTTAAATATAGGCAATTTGATTATTTTCTTTCTTACTTAGCAACCTCATATTTGCATAAATAAATCTAACAGCTGAGGTGGTCTAGCGGTACAGTGCTCGACTTAGACCTGGCGGTCATGGGTTCAAATCCCACCACGGGTACTAATTACGGGCCCACATTCGGGTCGCTACAATGTCCACTGCTGAAAGATGTTTCCCGTAAAACATTTAAAGTAGTGAAAATAAATAGAATATTGGAATTCTTACGACAATACAATTTTATAATCTACCTGAAACTTACTAACTTCCCTACGAGCCTTCTTTTTTTATAAAAAGTTGCTGTTTTAGATTAGTTTTGGTTCTGTATTAAACAATTTTTTACTTCCAGATGCCCTTCCTGGAGTAAATTCTACTCTTTTATTTAAACTTTGGACTTGCAGAATTTGTTAATTTCTAATCTTCTCTAGATATACGTAACCAACTTTTTTGGTAATTACAAAATATTAATTAAAAATTCTTTTTTATATTATATATATTACTACAATGTGATCAAAATACAACTATATTATTGTAAATAATTACATATTAAATAAATTATAACATCAAATGTTTATTCTTTTTTTAAATTGTTCAAAAATAAATATTAAGTAACAACTAACTTTGTCGTATAAACAGAAGCTAATGTTCTTGCCAAAAGTTAAAAATATTTCACAGAAACGTTTCGGAGTAAATAAATTACCAGAAAATGTACAATTGAAAAACGTTGCAGATGTGGTAATAGCAACATTATTTTGAAAACCTTGTTACGAGTACGCGGAGGTTGAATGATAATCGAAGCCAATACTCGTTAATTAGAGACGCTTAGCCTGTGGTTATTATTTGTTCACATAAATTATAATAATGGAAAGCGTTTTTTAACTAAAACCAGCATCGTTTATTTGGTCACGTTAAAGCATTATCAATTCTATATAGTTATACGAACTGCACTATTTAAACTAGTAAGTCAATACAACTCACAAAAATGTGATGTTTGTCCGTTCAAAGGAAAAATCAATAATTATAATTATCGATACAATGTTTAATTAAGTGGTCATAACTAAAATATATTAAAAATTGGATAGATGAGTTGTTTTCAGAAAGTTGTGTAAACCGAATTTACTACAACAGTTCAATATATTCCTTTTTTTTAATTTAAACCGAAAATTTAAAAATTGTTTTTTATGATGACAATAATTAATAATTAATGTCAAACTGTATTAGTGTTTATCTTAAATATTTCATGATAGATATTAAGTTTGTTTTACTGTAGTAGTAAGCTAAATAGACTTAAGTCTTTTGTTGCAATTTTTAATTTCTAATATAATGTCACTATAAAATTTAAATATAAATGAAATAAAAACGTGTATTCTTCCAAATATAAATTTGCTTATTTTTAAAAAATTGTTACAAAATATTATACTACTTGTACTTTTTTAATAATTAGTAGTACTCAAAAAATGAGATAATTATTGATTTGTCGGTGTCTTTTGATCTCACTTTACTATTATCAAGTTGAAAGCCGTTTTTTTATCTTAATCAACAAAAAAGCGAATAAAATCATTTTTAGTTACATAACTAACTACTTTTTGTTTGATTATATAAATATTTTTCAAAATAAAACATAAATAAAATTCACCAATTGAGTAATCAATCAATAAATAGTTTAAAACAAGAACCAATTTATTATTCAAATAAATTTTAAAATTAAACACAAATTTTATATATCTATATTTTAATTATTTTAAATTTGGCCGTAAATTAAAAAAACAATTAGATTTTTTAAATGTTTTTTGTAAAGAATAATTTCACATTTTTGTTTTAGCTTGTATCTGGTTTCTGAAACAACCTTTCTTGTGGCTACTTAAATGTAACAATTGATTTTTACGTTTGTAGTAATTGCAATTAAAAATTGAGACATACGTCAGTAGCAATTTTCTATTACACTAAAGCAATCAAACAAAATCTTGGCTTAATCTGGTTTCAAAATGGAGTTAAATAGAAGTAAGTCATTTGTATTGTCTCTTATATAAAAACATATACTGTTTTTTAAATAAAAATTAGAACAACAATTTACAAAAATGCGCATTTATTTAAAAGAAATTAGTACATTTGTGCAAATTAAAAACACTTGACGGATTGTTTATTGTCGTTATGGAAACATAGTTTACATTTTAATATAATAAATTTATAATAATTATTAATAATAATTATTATTATTAATAATAATATAATTATTACCATTTTATTATTATTACTGTATTATTAACATTATTATTATCATTACTGTTAATAGTATTACTTTTATAGAATGAAAGTTGTAAAAAACCTAGAGTATGGGTCTACATAATTGTTCCACGTAAATGTACTTTAAAAGTTTGGCTTTGAAAATTTTGCGCATCAAAGATTAAGCTTATTTTTGGTATTTTGCTCAACCTTGTTATTGAAATCATGCTTCTACTTATCTACTGCATATCATTTCGATGGCATCTTTGTGCTATTGCTGTAACACTATTTATTTGTTAAGCAACTCAAACTGCTAGCCATCTTCATTATCAACCAAACTGGGGATCAGCCATAGTGGAATTATTCGTATTATTATTTTTATTTTTATTGAAAAATACCAGTTTTGCTTTCAAGAGGATTTTGGCAAACTACTTGTTTTAATAGCATTTTGCGGCTCTTTTGTTATCAACATAATTTGTTTACAAACGCTTGTCAACTCCGCCTTGAAAATAAACCAATCTAGCCAATCCCAGGAAGGAGAATTTGAGTCCAAAGTTAGCAACCTGGTCTCTGTAAAAGAATCCAAGTTGCTACAAAAACAATGGAAGAACGACATTCTGAAAAACAACTGCAAAGAAATAATAGAACGAGCCAGATGACAACCGAAAAGAAAATCAATTTTTGATTAGACATATGACAATTACTTGGTCAAAAGCTATATTTATTAGTATTATTGTTATTATTATTACAAAACCCTTTTGCTTTAAAAAATGACCATGTGGCAATAAGACAACAATTACAGCAAAACAACAACAATAAAAACAAAGTCTTGTAATTCAAAGTGAACAAAGGCAACAAAATGTTTCCATGTATTTGAACGTTTTGTTTGATCCCATGAAACATTCATTTCAACTAGATCTTGTTGAATGGTTCTTAGCCAACTTTTCTGTGGTCTAGTCCAACCATTTTTTTGCCATTTACAATTGTCCTTTTCAAAGCCGTTCTTGCTAGTCTTTCAGGTGCGGTAAACGTTGAATGTGACAGTTATTTTCTTCGTCTAATTGTCATGTAGTGAACGAGAGTCAGTTCTTCTCATGATCTTACCGGCGATGAACAACATCTACCATCGTATCAATTTTGTCTGTTTGCTTCCACGTTTCACTCCTATATATTTCCGCAGGACGAAGTTTTGTCTTCAGGCGAATGGAAAAACATGATTATATTGATTTGAGTCTATGGAAGACTAATATTGCCTTTCCAAGTTTGATTTTAACATCAATTTTGGTTTCTCCATCTTTACCAATAATGCTTCCCATATATGTAAAGGAATCAACAGTATCAATATTTTATCCACTAATTTTGATGGGCAAATCATTGTTTGACTTAGTGCACAACACTTTTGTCTTTGAACAATTAATCTGGTAGCCAATACGAGAACTGATATCATTGAAATGTGTTGTCATATTTTGCATCATTTCTGAAGTTTCACCGAGTAGACCAATATCATCTGCAAAATTCAAATCTGTTTATCTCCCATAGTTCCATTTGATATTATTTGATATTAACCACCCCAAAAAATTAGCATAAATGGTTTTGGAATTGATGATACCGAAGGGAAGGTTAATAGCCATTCGGACATAAGTAATATGGAAATGAATGGTGAATCAAACAAAACTTTTGGTCAAATGTTCGAACATATAGAATCATTTTGTTGCCCCACGTGTTCTTTTTAAATTATGGCACTTTGGTGTTGTTTTGGCTGCTTCACCATGCTTAATTCAAAACAAAAGGGCTTGTAATAATAAGTGCACAATTGCTATTATTGTAGTGCCTTTTTGTCGTCAGCCTCATAGTGAGAAGATAAAATGTGTCGACTATCATTCTATCTAGTGATGCTATCAATATATTTCTGTCTTTGTGTTTTTCTCAAACTATTTTTCCAATTACAGTAGATGACTAAATGGTAATAAAAAAGAACCATAAATTACGCTTTCTAATCCAATTATGTCTTTTAATAACAACTGTTTATCATATAGAAATATATGATTTATTACCTATATATATATATATATATATATATATATATATTAATTATATATATATATATATATATATATATATATATATATTAAAAGCAAATATATTCAAGATGTTTATTTATGAACATTTTGACTATTAATTATTCAATTTAAAAATATTCCACACTTGTCATCAATAATTTCAACTCATTTCCAACTTTATCTGTGCACATTTTTCTCCAAAAATAAGTCATTTGCACACACATTTATTGTTACATAGAAACTGCTTGGCGTCAGTTCTGCAATGGAACAAAGCACTATTTTTCCAATTTGTGCTAATATGTTCTCACTCTATTCTACTTAAGTGTGTGTGTGTGTGTGACTGGGAAAATTGGGATAATTAGGGAAATTCATTTTCTTATTATTTGTGTCAAGCCAACTTGAAGTATGATTGAAAAAGAAAGTTTGTTATTGTTGTTGCTGTTGTTGTTGTTAAGTTAACACGTTTTCATTATATTTATTGTCAGATTTAAGTTTGTTTTGTGCTTGAAATTTTAAATAAAATTAGTTTCGTGTTTGTTTGGACAAATAAATTGAAATGCAAAAAGTTGCACCAGTTGTATATCATTTCCAAGTTTGTTGTTTCTAAATAATTTTAACCAATTTCGATAAAGTTTGCATTCGACCGCCGAAATAGAAATTGTGGAAAAAAACTTTTTTTCCTATTCTACAAACATACTACTTTGTTAGTTTGCTATTATAAAGTTACGATTATTGTATTGTAATTTCAATAAATTTATTTAATAGCATTAACGCTTTTTTAAATATTGTGTTGCTAATTTGAAAAATAAACAATTCGAAATATTTACAAAATAAATTTATAGAAATATAGAAATTTATTGGTAATAGCAGACCTAAATTTTAGTGTACAATTACTACTACTACTACTACACTACTACTACTACTACTACTACTACTATTACTATTACTACTACTACTACTACTACTACTACTACTACTACTACTACTACTACTACTACTACTACTACTACTACTACTACTACTACTACTACTACTACTACTACTACTACTACTACTACTACTACTACTGCAGCTACTACTGCTACTACTACATATACACACTACCACTAATGCTACTACTACTAACCCAAATAGAAATTCCTGTACTATGCTTAGAGTAATGTTATATTTAAATTAATCTTTATATTTTTAATAATTGTTTTTTTAATATTAAAAACAAATAATAATAATAATTATTATTATTATTAGTATTATTATTATTATTATTATTATTAAGTATTATCAAAAGTAATACACAATGGTTAAATATTGTTTAGCTAATTGTATAGCCCCAAGTTGGTTTACGTCCGTTTGTTTTTAAAAGGTGGATACCCTTTTTACTTTTTTCAACTTGGCTTGCTTATTTTTTGACGTTGGCAAGGTGTATTTTTGTGCATTATTATTTCTTCAATAGGAACATATTTTTACAAAGATGCAATTGCTCATTCTAAACTTCAATCTACTTTTTTTCTATCACAACGTTGAAATTCAGCAGAGTGGATTTATCAAACACCATACACCACTATAACCGATTCCAAGTCTAGTTGAACGAGACGAGAGTCAAAGCGTAAAGTGAGCATAATCGCCAAAGGAAATAAGAAAACTCACTGCAAAGAAGTAGAAGACAATTCCAATGGCAAACCTTAGAAAAATTCGAATAAAAGTTCAATCCAAATAAAGATATGAAAAGACGTAAACTGTGAAATGAATTTATTTCATATATTCTCATCAGTCACAACCATGTAAAATTTTAGTGTATATATATACAAAAAAGGGGGGGATACAGATGACATTTAAGTTAGTACAGATTACACGCATACATAAACACAAACATTACGATCGGGCTAAGTTCAATGTAGTAACGATCTGTTTTTTTTCGTTTACTTGCAGTTGCGATGACAAGTACATTGGTTGGACAATGCGTCACTTAGCCAATTGGGCTAAAAAATACATTCCAAACGGGATTAATAATAGATCAAACGGTAATGAACACTCATGCACTTCCACCATATTACGTCATTGACTGCAAATCAAGCATCAAATCAACTTCAAAAATTGTTTTAAAGTGCTGATTACTTCTCGGGTTTTCAAATATATTGAAAATTCACGAATCTGGCTATATTCACACATTGAAACCTACTTGGTGTGCACAAAAACAGATCGTCACTACATTGAACTTAGCTTGGTCGTAATATTTGTGTTTATGTATTGCTAGTGATTTGTGCCATCTTAAATGTCATCTGTACCTCCTCTTGGATATGTTTGTGACTGACGAAAATATACGAAATGAATTTATCTCACAGTTTACGTCACCTTGTATTTTATTCAGTATTATAGGGGGGAACCCAATACTTTAAAAAGTTCAATTATCAATATACTCAGTGCAAAAATTACAAGGAACAATCTTGTTACTCTTCAAGCTAAAGGACTTTTGATAAACAAACTCCATATTTTCATTGAATCTGTAGCGATGACAATCGACGAAGTTAATTCGAAGTCCCAAATAAAAAACGATATTAATTTATTTTATCAAAAATTAACATTTAATTTTTGGGAATTAATATTCTTCGAATATTGATTATTTTTGTTTGAATGTGTCAACGGTACATACCAGTGGGAACGGCTATATAAACAACCTTTCCCACGCCGTTGATCACTTCCGTTTTCTCCGTCCATTCAACTTCCATCCATTTCCATCTTGGTTTTCCTTGTTCATCCCACGAGCCAATCCTGTAAACTTTGATAATAAACGTTTTTCCCATCCAGTCTTTGCGTTCTTCTTCTTCATTACTTCACGTAATCAGTCAAGACGTAAAATATTGGGAGAAATAGCGACCAGGCCAAAATAGACGCAACTTTCGACGACAAACAACGTTGCTCGTTCCCACAAACCGCCCCATCTCGCATTTAGTCAAACGAGGCTACGCAGCCTGCAAACTGGAGTCAATTCACTAAAAATCATAACTTTGTCATTCTATTAGATTTCAATCGTACATTCTATCAGAAATAACAACTCTATGAATAAGTAAAACAATTATAAATATTAGCAAGCGTATCTAAAAGTCAATGTGCCAAATGATTGTTTGTTGACACACACACACACACACACACACACACACACACACAGGAGAGAGAGAGATTTATGGCCACAAATTGTTGCTTATGCAATCATGATCATCATCATCATCATATAAACTGTATGCTTGCAAAAAATGCCCATGTATCATTTTGCAAACATTCATTCAAATATGTCGGCATGCTAATGCGCTAACTACATATATCAAAATAACAAGTTTTTAGGGATGAAAAATGGCGAAAGGACATTTTGGTAATAAATCAATTTGACTTTTTTTATGAATTTTAAATACGCGCTCGTGCGCGCGTGTGTGTGTGTGTATGTATGTGTCTTTTCCTATGTGATGTTATTACGAGGACGCGAATGTCGAATGATGATCGAATCCAGCAGCCGTCAATCATCCCACATAAATGGTGATAGCAGAAAGCCAAGAACAGGGTTTGTTCGACAACGTTTAAAAATATTATTTATTTAATATAATTGTACAAATTATAGTACCAAATAGATTCAACTTACAAATTACAAAAATATGATAATTTTTTATTTAAAAAATATTATGATATTGAGATATATTATAATTACATTATTACTCCTTAATTAAGTGGAAAATAGGTGAGTGGGTGTGTGGAGCAACACTTTAACCAATTTATCAACATTCTGTTAAATACTACTAATATTGTTTCTTAGGTAGTAGTATATTCCTTCTACAAACGCTTACATGTTAATCATATCAATCGGATATGGAGGTGTTTTTAAAAGTGTTACTTCAAAGTAAATTTTAAGTTTAATATTTTAAAAAATTTTATTTTAGATTGAAATCTTCGGATGTTTATTTGTCCTAAACCTAGTATTTACTACTGTTGTCTTATACAATGATCTGTACAAACACATTAAAAAGTTGTTATATTGTTGAGCCATTCGTGCTTAAATAATGTGCAAATTAATTTATTTTAAGTTTTTTTTTCGTTTCTAATAAAAAAAATCTAAATGAAAAGTCAATATTTTACTTTTCCGCAAGTTTGGTATTTTATTTTAAACCTAATTTTATTTTATCCTTTAGTAAAGTTGACTCCAAAAAAAGGCTGTGTAGCCTGATTGCGTGTATTGTGCCTAGTCGCGATTTCCCCCCAATATCTAACGTTTTAACTGATTGCGTGAAGCAATAAATAAGAACGCAAAAAGCACAGGGAAAACATGTATTGCCAAAATTTACAGAATCGAAACGGCGGGAAAAACCAGAAATCAAGATGGAACTAGGAGATAACGATGTTGGACGGAAGCGGACGGAAGTATTCAACGGCGTGGAAACGGTTGTTTATATGACCGTTCCCACCGATATGAAACGTTGACGCATTGAAACAAAAATGATAAGATTCAAAGAATATTAATTGCAGAAATTAAATGTCAGTTTTTGTAATAAAATAAAATAATAATGTTTATTATTTTTGAGCTTCAATCTTCTTCGTCGATTGTCACCGCTACAAATTACTATTACTCTTTATTTATTTCCAGAAATATTAATTGTTGTTGAGACTATTCCAAAATTCAAAAGCAATCCCTAACATTGAAAAATTATTTTACATTAATTTAACAATAAATAAGTATTTCCTTTAATTAAAGCTGATTTATATTACATTATTATTTAATTGGATTAATAATGGTGTCGCTTATCGTTTTTGTTATGTACAAAATAGTAAAATCAAACATTAATTGTCTAATCAATTACCCATACATCATAGAACATTTAGACGTTGTACATTATTATGCGTTTACATAATTTACAAGTGGTCATTAAGAAATTATTTATTTGCAAAATAAAGCGTGCATCTCTTGACACTTTTAATGACATTCCCATTAATGATTTTCATGATATTAGAGTGTTTTTGCATTGTAATACAAACATTTTGTCATTATCATTTTTTTGTTTTTGTAGTTTTATTTTCTTCTTCTTTCAAATTTATTTATTACATTATACTTTATATTTTTCTTAATTTTTAACGTTTTTCTACTCTTATAAATTTACTTCTATTGGCCAAACAAATGAGTATAAAAGAATAACCAGAAATACTTTTGCCAAAACAAATTTATGGCCAACTACACCGTAGCTAGTCCTAAATGCGAATAACAAGAAAGAAGAGTTTAAGCACCAGATTAGCGACCTGCTTTTGTAAAAACATGTTGCAAAAAAACACCAAGACGATGCCATTTCTTTAACTATGACAAATAAATTTCAATCTTTAATATGCATAATTTACAAAGCCAAATATTTTATGCACCATTACATGGAAAAACTTTTGTTGTTCCATGCTTTTTGGGGTGACAATGATTCAATATTGTTTATTATATTGGAGTTCCAATTTTCTTCGTCAATTGTCACCGCACCAATTTTGTTGTTTCTTTAACAATGGGTTTTTAAGAGATTTTTTTAGAAATGTTGTATTAGTATTGTCAGATTCACTTGTATAATAAATTTACTAGGTTTTCAAGTGAACCAGGAGCACTGTACAGCTGTTTTATCTTATTATTATACAAGTGAATCTGACAATACTAATACAACATTTCTAAAAACAAATAATCCCTTAAAAACCCATTGTTAGACATAACCGAACAGTACTATATATGTTATTAAACCTGGCAGTATGCAAGGACCTATATGGTAAAGTTCTAGTAAAAGGGTTCTCTCACTTGCTAAACCGGTGGTAACGTAGCAGCATTTGAGGACACTGGGCAATTAGAATTGATCAGATTCACTATAAATAATAAATGTACAGGTCGAAGGTCATCCACCCGTTGCTTAGTGGTAAAACTTGAAAGGTATGCGCTGCTGATGATTCCAAATAAGGATGAAACAGCTGTACAGTGCTCCTGGTTGACTTGAAAACCCAGTAAATTTATTATACAAGTGAATCTGGCAATACTAATACAACATTTCTAAAAAAATTTTTTTGTGGAGGGTTGCTAGTTTTAAATATCAATGTTCCTTCTTTGTCAAGATACGTTTGGAACTTTTTATAGCGGAGTGATTTTAAGTCTAAATACTACAATATTGCCCCCTATTTGTATGGGTTTAACGTGTTAATTATCCAAACAATAAAAACATTTCATTTATTCAATGTAGTGAAAATAATTTTTACATATGTATTACCAATTAATAAAATTCAAATATTTATAAACATAAAATTTTACCATAAGCAATTTCAATAGTTGCAAAATGTTCTGCAAATAAATCTATATTTTTTTTATAAATAAAAAAGCAACTCAAAAACAGCTTTGAAAGTACCGACAAACACATTTCAAATGAAACATTTTTAGAAAAGGGGAAAAAATTACGAATTCGTTTTTGTTCACAATTGTGTATGTAAAAAAAAAGACGATTGAATGCTGCTGATTATATTTATCCGTTTGATCTGTCCACACTTGTGTTGTTTTCGTTGTTATTCAGATGTGTTTTGAAAGGCACGATATACGTTTATACAACTTTGTTCTCTCTCTCTCTCGCGTTTTCCCAAAGACACAATGATTGATTCCACCTATCTACATTTTTTCTATTTTTGCTACATTGGAAAGAAAAAGAAGAGGCAAAATTTCGGCAATTACTACTACTACTACTACTACTAATACTACTAATACTAATACTAATACTGCTATTGCTATTAGGAAATGAAATATTAATCTTATTTTGGATTTTTCAAAATAAATAAAATTGCGAAAATGACACGCGCTTGTCGGAAAAGTCAACATTTTTGGTGCGTAGTATGTCAATAGACGTATACATTTATCGACTTAAATATGCAGTTATCGCTGCCTATCCTCTCTCTCTCTCTCTCTCTCTCTTTGAACGTTATGTTGTCACACAATTCAAAAAAAATTTTTTTAAACCCAACCATTAGAGAGAGAAAATGTTATTACTGTTGTTTCTAATTTGACATAACTGACAAGATAATAATAATCATAATCATAATAATATGGCGGAACACATTAATCATTCCACCAAAAATATATATTCTAATTTTCAATTTTATACATGATTTTTTTCCCAAAAAAACAAATGTGTTTTAAGAGAGAAAATTTTGTAACTAAACTGGTTATTCAAATTTTTCAATTTTTCAGACACAATTGATTTGGTTAGATTGGTATCAGATGGGGGTTTGAAATGGAATAGTACTTGTACGCGCCATCCTTTAATAATATAATTTAGCCGGTTGATTATACGTAATGTCGTTGCTTTGTGGTCTTTCATTTCCCAACTTACTGGGAGTTTATATAATTACCGACTAATTGATAGTCCTTTCAATTTACATTAGTCAAACTTGGGTATTTTTGCGATAACAAACTATTGGACATTAGAAGATATTCATACAATTCTCCAATTACTAACAACTACCCTCCCAATTCACGGATAGCATATTCAATCTGAAGAATGATTACACTTGAACTTGACAAAAAAACATTTTGAATTGTTTTTCGTGTTTTAGCTATTTAAAAATTGGGTGCAATAATTTTTATTTTGAATTTTATTAATAAATTGGATTTTTTTTAAAAGTAATTTGCGGCAGTGGCCGCAGTGCTACAGCACTCGACTTAAATAAACATAAATTTTATCCCCCACTCCCCTTTACTAGAACGCGGGTCCCCGTTTGGCTTTGTTAAGACATTCAAAGCAGTAACAATTAAAAAACAAAACACAATTGTGACAAATTATTAGAAATGTCAAAATGATACAGTCCTTTTATTTAAGCTACCTCCCCTCCACCCCCCGTCCAAATCAATGACTTAATTGGACATCGGACTGCTTACCGTTTGCAGCTAATAGAAATTACTGGAGGACATTTCTTGACCTTGAAAATGTATATAAGGTGGAAAAATCAATATTTCGCTAAAACTATACAATTTGTATTGCGTCGTCGTGCAAATTTGGTCACAAATTAAAAAACTTTTCCATCCTCCAACTTACGAGTGATTACACACTCACACAAAAGGTTATCTAACTCTTATTGGTTCCTTTTTTGCAACTTTTTCCCATGGTTGGTTTTATCATCTACTGTCAGCATACCTCAAATGTTGTTCATTAAGTGCACATTGTAAAGACAATGTTTTTGCAAACTTGTGCTAATTTGAATTACTCTAGGCAGGGAATGTTTATCCCCAATGATGACACAAATTGCCAAATCTATGCTTTAGTAAAAGGAGGAGATTTTACGGCAGGAAAGGTATTCGGTCATAATGCTTCAACTTGACTCAATACATAACCAAATGGAAAAACGGGTCAGAAAAAGAGAAGGAGAAGGAAAAGTTGAAGAAGAAGAAGAAGATTATAAAAAGCAGCTAGATAAACATTAAAAAAAAATTTTTTTGTACCATTTTAAATATTTTATAAAAAACGTCCTTCAGCAGTGGCCATCTTGGTAAAGTCGAATGTAGGCCCGCATTTAGTGGGCCGGTCGTGGCGATTGAGCCCATTCCTACCTATGCTCGAGTTGAAAGCTGTACCGCTAGATCACCCCGGGGCATTGTTGAATTATATCTACAGACTTTGATTAAAAAAGGTTTTTTCTAATAGTTATTAAAAGGTAGGTGTTTTTAACATTGTATTTTTAACTATTATTAAAAAAAGGGATATGAATACAAAGTATTCCATATTTAATAAAACACTAATTCGGAAAATTTGTATATAATGCAATATACAAAAAGTGAAAAGTTGTCTTTTTAAATCAACACCTGCGTAAATTTAATTGTGAAATACAATTTACATAATTTCTAAAATCAATTTTTATTAAGGGGTTTTTTAAGGGGTTTGTCAGATTTAATTGAATAATCAATCCGCTTCGTTTCAGTTAGCCAGGAGGACTGTACAGTTGTTTTATCCTTATTTGGAATTATCAGCAGTGTATACTTTTTAAATTTTACACACACCAGACCAGCGCCTTAAACCATTGAGCTACAGATGAATGACCCAGTATCCTCAAATGCTGCTACATTACCACCGGTTTACCAAGTGAGTGATCCCTTCCACTAAGGCTTTATCATATAGGACCTTGCATACTGCTAGGTTTAATAACCTTATATGACACGGTTTGGTTATATTAATTAATGGGTTTTTAACGGTTTTTATTCGAATTGTCAAATTAACTTGAATAATAAATCTACTCGGTTTCAGTCAACCAGAAGTATTCGTGCTGCTGTTTCAATAATTTTTTTATTTTTTAATTTTATGTTTATTACTTTAAATGTTTTGCGAGAAACATGCCTTTCAGCAGTGGACATTTTAGCGAAGCCAAACGCGTGGGCCCACATTTTAGTGAGCGGGTGGTAGGCTTCGAACCCATGCCCACCGAGGTCTAAATTCGAGCGCTGTACCGCTAGACCACCCCGGCTGCACATTTAATTCAACAGTTAAATGCTATGTTTGTTCAAGCAGCGTCATAATTAATGCGCACTATTAATCAGAATACTAATCACTGCGCGACTTTTTTTAAATTGCCAAAAACATGTTGATAGTTCCTTGTTCAACTGGATGCACTACTATCGATGGATAGATATCACAACCTATAATTGGATGTTTGTTGTTTTTCAAGTAACATAACACCCTAATATATATATATATATATATATAGGGGAGGGAAGCAGGATAAATTAAACACTGCCATATATTCAAACCAATTCAATTGGAGTCAGTTGCGACTAATTCCAAGTCCAACAGACAGAGAAAGAACGCAAGGTCACCAAACTTGGTCGCCTACAGAAGCAACAGAAGGACACCAGTGCAACAATTGACGACAATGTAGAACGATTCATTAAAGGCTCTACAAGAAAATTTTATTTTCAATGTCAAAAATGCAAAGTAGCATTATGGAAGCGAACAGACAAGATTGATACGATGGTGGATGTTGTTTATCGTCGGTGAGAACATGAGAAGAACTGACTCTCGTTTACTACATGACAATTAGACGAAGAAAATGACTGTCACATTCAACGTTTACCACACCCGAAAGACCAGCAAGAACGGCTTTGGAAAGGACAATTGTAAATGGCAAAAGAATGGTTGGACTAGGCCACAGAAAGGTTGGCTAAGAACTATTCGACAAGATCTAATTGAAATGAATGTTTCATGGGATCAAACAAAACGTTTGTCAGAATGTTCAAATACATGGAAACATTTTGTTATCTCATGTTTTTTTTAATGATGAAACTTTGTTGTTTTTTTGCTGTAATTATTATCCCATGTTATGTTTTTGTATGTTATGTTTTGTAATAATACTTACTGTGTATAGCGAAAACATGTTGAGGTTCAAGACGTTCAAGTCTTTCCTTTGAAATCGAAATAAATTTTCTGTATCATTTTTATTTAATGAGTTTTAGCATCAATATATTTTACACATCATCCATGCCCTAATCCTCTTCTTTTGTTCCAATAGAATGAATTTTAAAATCATCCAAGCTAGTTGGGGCCATTACACTTAATAGTTATTTTTAAGCCACAATACATTCTTCAATGCTAGAAAAAACTGTAAAACTTACAATTACTTACTTCATTAAGCGCCCAATGTTTGCCCTATCAAATCATGCCATTTTGTTACCCGAATTAACAAATTTTGAAGCTTTAAAAATGCACTTGATATTTGTTTGCAACATATAGCCAATTTTCCTTTTTCAAAAATAAAACTTATTAAATTAATTTACATAATAATAATGATAATAATAATATTAATAATAATAATAATTCTTTTTTCAAAAAAACATACCGCCAATTTGGGGTACATGAATTAAAACAAAAAAAAACATTTTAGGGCTATTTTCAAATAAAAATGTGTTTTTTATTCGGTAATCGAATTTGTCAAACGGCTTGTGAACAAAACGCTACAACAACGCAAACATAATTGAAATAATAATAAATTATTATAAAATGTAATTATCGAAACATAATAGTTGTTGTACATACATTGTTTGTAGTATGTCGGAATTACACATAAGCGCAAACATTTTTTACACATAAATCGCCATTGTATAAAGGCGCGCGCGCGTGTGTGTGTATATAGTTTGCTTATCGCGTCGTCCCTATCAAATTGTTCACTTCCAATCCATTTGTAAAATGCATCTATCCATTTAGCCACACGCTATTGTTTGTGCATTTACTGACAGTTGTTTCAAACCCGCCGCCCCCCCCCCAACAAACTTTCAGCAACAACAACAATAACAACAATAACAAAAGAAATTTAAGAGCAATAAAATGTGTAATGAATGACGTATTGAAGCTTATCACAAAAATACAAGATAATACTCGTTGTGTGCATTCAAAAAATGTTTAAAAAGGCTTTGCATTAAATGCTTATGTACAATGGACGAAAACTCCGCCAAGTTTAGATTAGAAATGATTCAATCTAGCCAGTCCCAAACCTGGATAAAGGAGCGCGCAAGGTTGGCAACCTGGCCTCTGTACAAATGTATACTGCTGCGGAAACAATGAAAGATGACGCCATTCTAGCAAACAACAACGTTTCTAGATGGCAAAGTTACCAGATGACAAGGTTGAGTGAAAGCCAAAAGAAAGCGCAATCTTCAAATTGCAGAATATTTAATGCCAACGAGACTTTGTTATTGTTGTTGTTGTTTTGCTGTAATTGTTTCTTATTGCCCCATGCTTATTCTTAAAGCAAAAGGGTTTTGTATAATAATATAAATAATAATATAATGGACGAATGTATTTTGAAGAAACAACAGCCAGTCGATTTGTTGTTTCAATTGGTGTCTACGTGTTTGTGACGGTAGATGATAAAACCGACCACGGGAAAAAGAATTATAAAAAATCCTATTGGTCAACCTCCGTGAATGAGTGTGAGTCACGTTGGTGCATTCTTCTATCAAAAAGGGAATTGGTTGATCTTGAAAATGTATATAAGGTGGAAAAATCAATATTTACATAGCACTATACCGATTTGTATTGCGTCACCGTGCAAATTTGGTTACACATTGAGAAACTTTTTTATGCCCAACTTACGAGTGATCACACACTCACACAAAGGGTTATCTGACTCTTATTGGCTCTTTCTTTCGCAACTTTTTCTCTTGGTTGGTTTTATCATCTACGGGTTTGAAATATTGTTACATCCGTTGGTTAAAGCCTAGAGTCGTTTGTACCACTTTTGTACATTTATTAAGGAAAACAATAAGTATTGTTTGATGATAGATAATCCTGTATCTAGTTTGAGGCATATATAATAAATTTAACCACTAATAGATCAATGGTTAAGACTGGGATCCCAAATGACATGCATTCGAGTCCGTATGAAACTTAAAAGGCACAGTCGATAATTCTGGTAGAGTGGTAGGAGGAATATTATTTTATTTACTAATTTTGACTGTTTACACCTTATACATTATAAAAACATGTGCACTTTTATTATAATTAAATATATTACAGATAGAAACGATTTACAAAAATTACTATTACTATTATTATTATTATTATTATTATATTATTATTATTATTATTATTATTATTATTATTATTATTATTATTATTATTATTATTATTATTATTATTATTATTATTATTATTATTATTATTATTATTATTATTATTATTATTATCATTATTACTTTTATTATTATTATTTTTACTTGAACGCTTTACAATAAACTTTTTTCAGTAAGTAGACATTTTAGAAAAGCACCAGTTGTGGCAATCAAGCCCATATTTACCTAAGTTCGAGTACAGCGCTGTATCATTATACATAATTACTTACTGTTTATTGTTCCCTTAGAAACAAATATCCTATATTTTCGCCAAAGTTACCTTGTTTTACTAAAGTATAGTGCATGTCAAATGTATTCGAAGAAAATCAATCAGTTTTAAAATAGAAATCCACTGGTATCGTCTCTAAACTCGCTAACTCTGCACACACACACACACACACACACAAAGTCAATCAACATCAAAGTTGTCTCTATATTCCCATTATACACAAGTTACAGTTGCTTGTATACATCCATCTACCAATTCAAACGCTGTCAGATATGTCGGCAATATACGTGTTTACGCGCGCGCGCGCACACACACGCATACATACATAAATAATTGTCTAATTCCAATATATATACAGAACAAAAATTATTAATGATAAATGCTAAATTGTTCCTCGTGATGGATTATGCCATAATATGACAAGCCATCGGCCAGTGCGCGCACACACACATATACACATAGACACGATTTGACAAGTTCCTTGCGCACCACCTTGTTTCAAGCACATAACAATTTACAGACATCGTCCCATTTACACACACATATTTAGAATGATAAAATAGAAGCAGTCATATATATATATATATATATATATATATATATATATATATATATATATATATATATATATATATATATATAACACACATACAAATGTAAAATGCCGACAAAAAGAAAATTTCAAATTCAAATATGATTTATGATGGAAATGGAATAAAGATTTCGAATATGTATTTATAACAAAAAATATATAATTCTTTTTCTTTTAACAAATGACGAAGCTGATGATCGAATAATAATAATAATAATAATAATAATAATAACAAATAAAAACAAAATGGCGAATTTTGAAAAATGTGAATTGTATTCAGACCGAACAAAATAGCCATAAATCATAGGCACACATTTGGGTGTTCAAAGTAAAACAAAAATTTCTTCTACAATTTCTTTTCTATTTTTAAAATAAAACAAAAAGAGATTGACGTATATTCTTTATTCAGTTATTATTTGACAATATTTTTTCCCAACACGAAACATATTTTCGATTTTGTTTGATTTATGAGAATTAATTAATTGTTTTTTGTTAGCAGATTGCAATTTGAATAGTTCTTTTGACAATAATAATAATAATAATAATAATAATAATAATAATAATAATAATAATAATAATAATAATAATAATAATAATAATAATAATAATAATAATAATAATAATAATAATAATAATAATAATAATAATAATAATAATAATAATAATAATAATAATAATAATATATCGAAATAAAAAACCCCGGTTTTTTGCCAAATCGATACGAAGTGTTACAAGTGGATTGGTTTTCAAATTACAGTCTACTTCGGGACACAAATGTAGAAACACCAACACTTTAGTAATAAACCATTTGTCGATTTAGTTGTGGAGGTGTCTTAATAATTTTTTCCCAAATTATGCATGTTGGCTGTATTGATGCTTGGATAGGGGGAAGTATGAAAATCGTAAATCAGTCATTCTTCCAGTTTGATTCCTTTCGTTTTTAGTGAAACCTTTGGTAAAGGGCAAACTTATACAATTTAATTTCAAGTTTTGCCAAAACGTTTTTTTGACTTTTATTGCTACACACTCTTGAGGAAAGCGCTTTAATTCAACGAATAGATGAGTGCTTACCAGATTTTCATGTTTTTTTACCACTATGAATGTTTGAAATTTGTAGTTATACATCCAGTCATCCATTTTGATACAGCATATCAAACAATTGTCTGTGACGGCTTAATAAGCATAATAAATGTAGAAGCTTAGTAAAGTATCCTCGGCCCATCGTCACTGTAATCAAGAATTGACGAAATTGCCTGATTTGTGTCAGGGTTATATCTTGCAAAACGGACGACAAAATTCCTTTTAAGTACCCTGGGTGTATGCGTGCAGCCACCTGTCAATGCAAAAATCCAGTTCTACTGATGTGTAGTCAATTCCTCCTGTGTTATTAATGATTTATTTATTTATTTTATGTTTGCTACTTTGTATGTTTTACGAGAAACATCTTTCAGCAGTGGACATTTTAGCGAAGCCGAACGTGGGCCCGCATTTTAGTGCCGGTGGTGGGATTCGAACCCATGTCCACCGAGGTCCAAATTCGAGCGCTGTACCGCTAGGCCACCACTTCAGTGTATCTAGTCCAGGATGCACTACGTAGAAGCAATAGTCAAAAATAGCACCATCCTCAAGATTATTAACGTCCCATAGTCGTGCTCTTTAATCCTTATTAGTTGCCAAAGTTACCAACTTGATTCCTATAAAAAATCAATATTGCTACAGAAACAAACAAGAGAACGCTATTTTGGAAGACAACGGTACAAAAGTGATAGTATGGCCCAGATGACAAAGTTGAATGAAAGCCGAAAGGAAGTTCAATCTTCGATGGCATAAATCTAACCCGTGTCAAAAACATGCAATGTGCGCACACGTTTTCGTAGTTGACGGGTTAGAACAAGTTTATCGAAAAATGAAAAGATATTTTGGATATTAGGGAAATGCAAATGGAAAAGTTGAAAATATTTTGCAAGTAAAAAATTTTTCTTGAACAATAAACGTTTGACAACTGTCACCTGATTTGATTTTTAACATCTCATTAGTATTGTAGTCTTGACAAAGCATTAGATTCATCCGAGTGTTTAAATGGGTGGCGTATAATTCTGCCCAAAATTTCTGTTATACGTATTGCAGTGATACTAATTCTTAAAGAACTCTGGAGGTAATTTCACAAGAGACGAACAAATTGCAGCATAATTTAACAATAAAATAACTATTTTGTAGAAAAAATAAACGCAATCAAAAATGATTTGGTGATGACTACAAGATTTAACTCGAAAAGAGGAAATTATTTTGAATAATTTAAAAAGTTGGGTAAAATGCAGCTTGTAAGACCGTGTTGGATGTACTAAATTGACATCAATTCTGTCGAGTATTTTACTGGGACAAACAAAATACTAATTGTTCTAAAATGAATCTGTTGTTTAGTTTATCGATAGGTCTTATACGAGAAATGGAGACGTTGAAAATGTTAGAAAAAATTGAAAATTAATATATTCCCACTTGCTAACCAATGTACTGGGAATGGTGTAGTTGCATAGCGCTGGCATCAAAGTAAGTTAGGCATGGGTTTGAGTGCCACTATGGGCAGTACATGTGGGCCCTCGTTTGGCTTTGCTAACATGTCCACATGCTAAAAAATGTTTTCCGTAAAGAATTCAAGTAATATCACTACTACTACTACTACTACTACTACTACTACTAATAATAATAATAATAATAATAATAATAATAATAATAATAATACTAATAATACTAATAATACTAATAATAATAATAATAATAATAATAATAATAATAATAATAATAATAATAATAATAATAAACTTTGAAAGCATTCACATCAAATGTGCAATAATTATTTATTACAATACAAATTTAGCTTCAATCGAAAAATTGCATTTTTATGGAAACACACTTTTGACAAAGACACGCGACAATACATTATCTCATTTGAACGCATGTTTTTCTTCTGCAAAAAAATCAAAAACATTTTTGTCATTTTGTTTGTAATCAGTAAGAATGCATAAAATTCTTTTTGGCAAAACCACACTATGAAGCACCACATTAATCAATGTCAAAAGTGAACACACAACAAGAAAGAAGGTCATATTGTTCTTCCAATAGCTAGTGATTAATTGACTTAGCCTTATCACAATTTGATCTGGATTGGAAATTTTAAGTTAACCAATGAGCAGTAGGAAAATTGAATTTTGCATAAATCAAAACCGTTTTTTGTGCTAGATGTAACATTCGGGTAGATAATAAAACCAACCAAGAGAAAAAGTTGCGAAAAAGGAGCCAATAAGAGTCAGATAACCCTTTGTGTGAGTGTGTGATTACTTGTAAGTTGGGGACAGGAAAGTTTTTCAATGTGTGACCAAATTTGCACGATGACGCAATACAAATCGGTATAGTGCTATGTAAATATTGATTTTTCCATCTTATATACATTTTCAAGGTCAACTAATTCCCTTTTGATAAAAGAATGCACCAATGTGACTCACACTCACTCACGGAGGTTGACCAATAGGATTTTTTAAAATTCTTTTTATCAACATTTTCTGGCTATGATCACTTCATCGATTTGGTTTGTCAAAGTTTCGAATTTGTGTTTACAACATCTTTTGTTACCAACAGTCCCAGTTACAAATTTCGAAATTAAGTTGGGTTCGAATTTGCCACGTTGTTGGAATAGTCGTGGAAAAGATAATAGGGTAACTAACCTATTTTTAATTTAATTTTTAACATAAAATTTAATAATTAATATTTTTACCTCGTAATTTAATAGTTCTATCTTTATGTTAAAAATACTTTTCATTATTAGAAAATACGAAATAAATGCCTTCTTGTGAATAATTAAAAGCAATATTTAACCAATTGCTACCATAGAACTTTTATTGGGTAAATTGCTTAGATGTTCTATTAATTTTGATTGCAAAGCCCTTTTACTCGAAAAAGCATGAAACAACAAAATAAATTCCATGTGTGTTGAACATTTGGCACAATTTCTATCTAATTCCATGGAAAAAATTGCAAAACGGTAAACATATTTTCAACATTTTCAGCTTGTTAAGTTGAATTTCAAACAAAAAAACAATTGAACTTATTCATAAAATACTGTTTTTAAAATAATAATAATAATAATAATAATAATAATAATAATAATAATAATAATAATAATAATAATTATTATTATTATTATTATTATTATTATTATTATTATTATTATTATTATTATTATTATTATTATTATTATTATTATTATTATTATTATTATTATTATTATTATTATTATTATTATTATTATTATTATTATTATTATTATTATTATTATTATTATTATTATTATTATTATTATTATTATTATTATTATTATTATTATTATTATTATTATTATTATTATTATTATTATTATTATTATTATTATTATTATTATTATTATTATTATTATTATTATTATTATTATTATTATTATTATTATTATTATTATTATTATTATTATTATTATTATTATTATTATTATTATTATTATTATTATTATTATTATTATTATTATTATTATTATTTGGTTACCCCATTTCAGCCAAGTCAAACGTGGGCTCGCATTTAGTGCCGATAGTAAGGATTGAACGCAGGTCCACTCAGGTTGGAGTCGAGTGCTGCTCCACTAGACCACCCCCGTACAATTTAAGGACGTGGAGTTGCAATCTGAAGTACAGACGACCTTTGAATCAACTTTGCTGTTATCGTAACAAAAGCTACTTCTATTAGAGGATGTAAGCTATAATCAACACTAATAATTATAACTCTAATTTACTGTTATATATATATATATATATATAGTCAGCTCAGATTCTTTATTAGAAGTAAATATGTAAAACATATTTTTACATCAGCATAAGAATTAAAAATATATAATTTTATAGGGAAGTTACAAAAAGATTAGCTATTACAAACGTACCATGAAAACTGTCCAAAATGAACATGTTCAGCTAATATTGCATTGTGAACGTTTCAACAAGTAGCAAATGAGCTATTTTTTGAAATCAATGCTTTCTACGTATATAATCCAAAAACAATCGTTGGTGTGCTGAATATTTTATTATTAAAAGAAAACTTTTCCAAAATAAATAAATGTCAATTTAAATCAAATGGTTTAAGCAAACATCATCAAAATGTCATATAAATAATTGAACAAAGGAATGAAAGAGTTTAGAGTAATTAATAATTAATTTAAAAATGGAATAGTCCAAAACATGTAATTTTTTTATTGTCATATTTCTATTTTTTATAATTTCTTTTCTCTATATTTTGCCAACCATTTTATCAAATTAATGACAATATTTTTGTCAATTTAATGCGTTCAATTGAGTTTAAATGAATCCATTCTTGATAATTGATGTTATTAACTGAGACAATTTATGGTCAATAATATTTCGTGTTGTAATCGTCGTTTTAAGGTTGCTAACCGCATGGCCTTTTGCCTTTCCATGTCAATGTAATTGTAAAAATGATCCGGAAATAAAGTTGTTGTTTTTTATTATTATTATTTTGCAGCTTTTCTCTCTTTTATCAAGGGTCGTTGTTTTTGGTCAGTTTTCCCTATTTGAAGCGTTGCAATAATGAAAAAATATTGACGTGAGTGTTTGACTGTCGGATACCATTGCTCCTTCAAACCTACTTTTTTCTCGGTTTGTTTACCATCCTCTCTAGGTGGAGTTTTGTTTTTAAAATAACAACATCGTATGTAAAGAAAAATTATTTTTCAAATGCATTTCAATTCTTTTTGACAATTTTTAAAGGAAAAAAAAGAATTATTATTATTACTATTATTATTATTACTATTTTTATTTTTATTACTATTATTATTTTTATTACTATTATTATTATTATATTATCATAATTGTTCTTATTAGTAATAATATTAGTAGTAGTAGCAGTATTGCTTGAATGTTTTTAGCAATGAAACATTTTTAGCAAAATTGAACGTGAGTGTGTATTTAATGCCAGTAGTATCATTTAAGGCCATACTCACCCAAATTTGATTCCAAAGCCGTGCCACTCAACCACTTGTCAGTTACCTTTGACGCTATTTCATATTGATCAGCGTCGGTGCAGATAATCCACAAATGTATTGTATCAAAACAAGTTTTCCTCTCTTTAAATTTATTCAAAAAATAATCCGAATAAATAACCGTCATTAAGATATGTTTGCCTACATTTTCCCAATTACCAAAAAAAAGCATTTATTGCTATCATTTTATCATTTAACAAGGGAAATAATGTAAAATAATATATTTTTTTAAATAATATTTATTTCCCACAACAATTGAATAAGATTTATGAATTTTTTTTTTAATTTAAAACATTTATATGTACAATTTATTGACTTTTGATTAATGTCATATATTTATTTATTTATTTGTTGTAAGATTTATTGTTTTCTGTTTGTTTGGTTGGATGGTTGTTTTGTTTTATATTATTAATGACTACTGATAAAATGAATATATAAAGATGCATTGGTAAATACAATTTAACCAACTTCGTTTTAGACAATTTCAGCTTATGTAATAAGGAGGAAAGAAAGTTAAAATGTAACTTGGAAATTTACAAATAAAATAGATTGAAAAAATAGTCGAAATTGGACATATTTGATGTTCAATTTCAAATAATCCATCACTATCAGAATTGCATTGCTCTATGTGACTTCATTTTCTCTCTCTCTCTCTCCTTGCTGTTTTGTTTTTGACGTCACCAACAATTTAAACTATGACTATAATTGTAAAACAATGCTTTGAAATTTAAGGAATATGTGAAACAACCTTTATTTCAAGCGAGTAATAATAAAACATATTCCTTTTGTTTTGCAATTGATATACGACTTGGTTACTTATTTTAGTTACTCATTTCTTGCGCACAAGTCAAAAGTGCAACAAAAAATTTTTTATGCAGTTCATAATCTAAAATATACTTTTAGTGAAGTATTTAAGCTAACTATATTAATAATAATAATGATAATGATAATAATAATAATAATAATAATAATAATAATAATAATAATAATAATAATAATAATAATAATAATAATAATAATAATAATAATAATAATAATAATAATAATAATAATAATAATAATAATAATAATAATAATAATAATAATAATAATAATAATAATAATAATAATAATAATAATAATAATATGTAATAATAATAATAATAATAATAATAATAATAATAATAATAATAATAATAATAATAATAATAATAATAATAATAATAATAATAATAATAATAATAATAATAATAATAATAATAATAATAATAATAATATTACAAAACCCTTTTGCTTTAAAAATGAGAATGTGGCAATAAGACGACAATTACAGTAAAAAAAAACAACAACAACAAAGTCTCGTAATTCAAAGAGAGCATGAGGCAACAAAATGTTTCTATGTATTTGAACGTTTTGTTTGATCCCATGAAACATTCATTTTAATTAGATCTTGTCGAATAGTTCTTAGCCAACTTTTCTGTGGTCTAGTTCAACCATTCTTTTGTCTTTTCCAAAGTCGTTCTTGCTTGTCTTTTGGGCGGTAAACGTGGAATTTGACCAAGTAATTTTCGTCGTCTAATTGTAATGATGTCATGTAGTGAACAAAAGTCAGTTCTTCCTATAATCTCACCGGCAATGAAAAACATTAATCTTGCCTGTTCGCTTCCACGTTTTACTTCCATATATTGCCGTAAGAGTGATTATTGTTGAATACAAACAAAATTTTATTTTCAGGCAAATGGAAGAACATGACCGTATTGATTTGAGTTTATGGAAGACTAACATTGCCTTTCCAAATCTGGCTTTAACATCAATTTCGGTTTTTCCGTCTTTACCAATGATGCTTCCCAGATTGTTAAAGAATTAATAATATCAATATTTTGTCCACTAATTTTGATAAGCAAATAATTGTTTGACTTTTTGTTTTTGAACAATTAATCCATAAGCCATTACGAGAATTGATATCACTGTGACGTGTTGTTATATTTTGCATCATTTCTGGAGTTTTACTGAGTAGACCAATATCATCTGTAAAATGCAAATCTGTTAATCTCCCACGTTTTCATTTGATACCATAAGACAAATTATTGATGGGATCGAGTCATAATAAAATCAATTATCAGAAGAAACAAAAACGGTGACAAAATACATCCTTGACGTACTCCAGTGACAATTTCGAACACAGCAGTATGACCACTTTTTGTTCGAACACAACAACTTGAATTTTGGTATAGCCAACGCATAATATTCATATATTTTAACGGTATTCCGTACAACTTAACGATTTCCCACAAGAATTATCGATAAACACTATTAGAAGCTTCTATAAAATTAATAAAATGAAATGTAAGCGATTGCTGAAATTCTTGATATTGTTTAATAATGTTACCAATCCGTGTAAGTATTTTGCTTAATACAACTTCCTTTCGAAAAACTGCTTGTTCTTAAAAAAAGTTTATCAATTACATTATTTAAACGGTTAAAAATTACTAATACAAAACACCTTACTAGAAACAGGTTGGCCAATTATTGTAATCGTTCAAGTTTTTCTTCTTTGGGAAAAAGTAACAATTATTCCTTGTCGCCAATCATTTGGAACTTGCTCATTATCCACATAACATTAAATAAATGAGCAAGCTCGCAATGCTACTACGTCACCCCCATGTTGAAACATATTTGCAGTTGCCTCAACAAATCCTCCTTCTCTATTGTTTTCAATCTATAATATTCACATATTTTAACGGTA
Source organism: Cardicola forsteri (assembly GCA_025895645.1). Taxonomy (NCBI): domain Eukaryota; kingdom Metazoa; phylum Platyhelminthes; class Trematoda; order Strigeidida; family Aporocotylidae; genus Cardicola; species Cardicola forsteri. Next base: position 164,817 of record JAKXYG010000527.1, on the reverse strand, counting down.
TTCCGTAAAACTTAACGATTTTCCACAAAGATTCTCGATAAACACTGTCAAAAGCTTTTATAAAATCAATAAAATCAATTGTAAGTGATTGCTGAAATTCTTGACTTTTTGCTCAATAATGTTACGAAGGGTCAGTATTTGTTCAATACAGATTCTTCCTTTTCGAAAACCTACTTGTTGTTCTCGAAGATGTTGTCTACCGCATTACTTAAACAATTTAAAATTAATCTTACGCAAGACACCTTACCAGGAACAGACAATAAGGTTATTCCATGCCCAATTATTGCAATTGTTGGGACTTCCATTTTTGGATGACTAACAACTACTTCTTGCCATAAATCATTTGGAACTTGTTTATTATGCCATATAACATTAAATAAATGAGCAAGCTCACTTGCTACATCACCTCCATGTTTAACCATCTCTGCAGTTATCCTGTCAAGTCCTCCTGCTTTATTGTTTTTTAACCTTTGAATTGCATAAATCACTTCAGTAACAGAAATGTCATTAATACATATTACCGGATTTTGAGTCACATTCATTTTATTATTATTATCAAAATCTATGAGGGTATTTGGCATAGGCTGATTAAGTACTTCTTTAAAATGCTCTATCCATCTAGATGATTGCTCATCATCTGTTAGAAGTATACGACCATATTTTCCTTTAATTGGAATATTGGTATTCTTTCTAACTCCCGACATTTGTTTCATAATTTTATACAGAGTCTTGGAATAATTTTTTACTGCTGTCTTATCTTCTTTTTTGCATCTGCTTTTTAATCAATCATTTCTACTTTTGCGGCAGCTTTTTAAACCGGTTTATCTAAAGTTCTATACTTATTATTAAATATTTTTCAGATAACAGAATCGTTAGATTGTTCTTTCTCTAATTTTGTTTTCTTTCTGAGATTAATTAGAATCCAGGAGACTGATGAAATCCATTACTTCTTTATAGAGCGACATTTTCTACCCATCACATTTGCTACACAGTCTGTAATTGTTTTATAAAACAATTTCCATTGATCATCAGCTTTTCTACCCTTTTCAGATTTTTAAAATGTATTTTTTAGGAATTGTAAAATTGGTTTGGAGATATTTGGCTGCTTAAGTTTCTTACACAAAAATGGATGTAATGTTTTGTGATTTCTATTGTCTTTAACTTTAAACGAACTTTTTCAACGACAAGATTGTGATTAGAACCAACATCTGCACCGCGATATGCACGTACATCTTGCAATGAAGATCGCCATTTTGTGCTAATACAAATGTAGTCAATCTCGTTTGTTCTTTTTCCATCTGAAGAAACCCACGTTGTCTTGTGTATATTTTTGTGAGCGAAAAAGTGTTGCCAACACTCATTCCACAATGACTGTTTAGCGTCAACAACTTATAACCATTATCATTTATGCTATCAGCATAGCCATGTGGTCCAACATTTGAGAAGTACCCACATCTGTCTTTGTTTAATTGCGCATTGAAATCACTGATAAATACTTTTATATCCCTTCTTGGCACATCATTCAACAAACTTTGTAATTGATCATGGAAGATATCTTTTGGTTCTCCTCAGTAGCCTCAGTAGGGGCATAGACTTGCACAATTGTTACTTTTGCTAATCTAGTGTTAAATCTGACTGAAATGATACGATCGCTCTCCTGTTTCCATCCAATCGTAGCTTTAGCAGCATCTTTACTCAACATAATACCAACTCCATTAATATGATATTCTTTATGTCAGGAATATAAAATTGATGTATCTCCACTCTTGAAATGACCTTGCCTTTCCATCGCATTTCGCTTAATACCCAAAATATCTAAGTTGTAAATTTTCATTTCTCGAAGGACTTGTTCTAACTCCTTTATCCAGGCTTGGAACTGGCTAGATTAAATCATTTCTCATCCAAACTAGGCGGAGTTATAATAATATTAAGGGTTATAGCGCAAGGTTAGCATCCTGGCTTTTGTAAAAGATTTATACTACTAAGGAAACAATTAGGAGGACACCATTCAGGCAAACAACGGCAAAGAAGTGATCGCGCGTATCTGAATAACCGAGTTACGCAGATGACAGAGTTGAGTGAAAACCGAAAGGTAGCTCAATCTTCGATTTACAAAATCTTCAATGCCAAAACCTTAACCAGTGTTGGGACATAGAATTTGCGCACACTTTTTTTGTACTGATTAGTTAGAACAAGTCCTTCGAGAAATGAAAAAGTACAACTTATATATATATATATACTGCACACACACACACACATATATAAACCCACGTCCCATCTGGTGTCATACCAGCGCCTCTACCATCACTTTAAACATTTGCAAAAGTCCTTCTAGTATAGCATATTCAAAGTGCACTTTACTTGACTAACAACATGCTTCAATGACACTTGTCTTATTTCAATCTTCCATCTCAACTATAGATTAAATCTGCATTCGGAATATTGATCAACGTTTTCGTTACGTTTATCTTTTCCTCCTTTTTTCTTGTTTTTTTTTCATTTTGTTGTTGTGACAATCGAATTGTGATGATGGAATGTATCTACTACTGCTGCTCTTTGACAGTTTGTTTTTTTGTTAAATTTGAGGAGAGGGTGGGTGGGTGGGGGTTGTGAGTTATGATGAATTATTATTCATTTCGCATTCAACTTAATTTTATTGTTTTCAAATTGTTTTTTTTGTATTCTTGTTTTGCTTTCGGCATTTGTTTGCATATATATATATATATATATATATATATATATATATAGATAGAATAAAAAAGGAATGCTTGTTTGACAAGTTAATTAATAGTTTTATTAAACCGCATGTAGACGTGTGCGTTGTTTGTCTTTTTGAAAACTTTTTTCTCTATTATAAATAGTTTTTTGGTCGTATTGCATTGTTTGCATTATTTTCATTCATTGTTTCGTTGGTCGAATGTTGTTGGCAAGTGGACATTTGGCCAAGCCAAACGCATTATTTGCACCATTGGCAGGTGCGCTATCGACACAAGGAGGTGGAGCTAAAAGTTGTTGAAGTCAATACAATGATTGAGGAATGAAGAGTAGTCAATTGCATGACAAAACAAATTATGGCAATAGAAATTGTAGGTTAAAAAACAAAGAAGACTGGGTGGATTGTGAGGAGAAATAGGGGAGTGGACCAGATGCCGGAGGCTGACTGGAAGAAAAGGAAATAGCATTGAGAAAGTATACATCTAACAACTTAACAAATGTATCAATCTAATGTATTTTATTTAAATTGTAAACAGATTGAAAGAAATCGTACGCCGTACAAACACAGGTTGGGAAAAAAGGTAAACCAGGTTAGCAATATGGCCTTTGTTGTTACAGAGCAACAAGAGGACACTGTTTAATAAACCAATCCCCAATTTTAATTTAATTATTGTAAAAAATACAATAGAAATAACAGTTTATAAAAAATACTGTAAAATGTAGAAACTAATCTAAAGTAGAAACAAAAAAATCTTAAAAAGTAACACTTTTTAAAACTGCGCCATAATCGATCCCAAAACGTATGACTAACACGTATGAGCATGTAAAAAGCATATATGACTACTGAAGAAACAATGTAAGTAGTATTTAACATGATCCCATTAAAAATTGTGGCAAATTGAAATCGTTAAAGATGTTACCCTACACGTATCCACAAACACACACAGAAAAAAAAGATTTTACCGCCAGATTGTCCCAGTTTGGGCAAAAACGCATGCTTGCATGTGCAAACGTCGGATTTGAAAAGAGCTAATTGCGAATTCCCTTTAGAGTGCCATTTCAAATACAAAATCACTGTTTAAGGTTAGCGTTTAGTGCAATTAAAGGTCATTATTCTTATTTATCGATTAGTCCGAACTAACGTTGACTTTGGAAATAAAAAAGCTCCATTGGGTGTCGAACAAAGTACAGTGTAAACTGAAAAATTGTAACGAATTAGTTCAAGGTCATTATTATTAATTTGACAATATATATTGTCATTTGTCACGTTCGTGTTTTGCAGAAAAAAGAACACTTTCCCAAGCATGCATTCACTTTGACTAAAATACACTGACACCATTTATCAAAGTAATGAATACACCTTTTTTAGAATAAAGATAAATTGTTTTTAAAACTTCATTAAAATCGCTTTGTTTATTTTGAAAACCCATTAATCAGTCAATCGATTAATTGAATGGGTTTTTTTTGGGTGAAACATCTTTTAGTCAGGAGGGATTTAGCATAGTCGAAAAAGACACAGTTACAGTGTTAGTAGCTCGTATTTGAACCCCATCCAGCCATGAGCTTATGGCTGGGTTCGATCGACAAATATAGTTTATTGATTTTGTGAATTTGATATTTACGGTTTTTCTATGACTTTTATGTTTGACCGGAAACAAAAGTAACCAAATGGATATTTCATTTAGTTCAATGAGCAGCAACATGACTAGTGCCGGTAATGCAATCTAGTACCGGGTTCTAGGAGTTTAGTAAGGTAATTGTTGAATAACTTTAGCACAAATGTTTTAAAAAGCAAAAATCAATGAAATCATATAGTTTTTTTTTATTATATTATACAAAACCCTTTTGCTTTAAGAATAAGCATGGGGCAATAAGACAACAATTACAATAAAACAACAACAATAACAAAGTCTCGTTGGCATTAAATATTCTGCAAATCGAAGATTGCGCTTTCTTTCGGCCTTTTTATTCAACCTTTGTCATCTGGTAACTTTGCCATCCAGAAACGTTGTTGTTTGCCGGAATGGCGTCATCTTTCATTGTTTCCGCAGCAGTATAAATTTTTACAAAGCGCCAGGTTGCCAACCTTGCGCTCAAACCCTCCTCCTTTATCGGAAGCTTGGGACTGGCTAGATTGAATCATTTCTAATCCAAACTAGGCGGAGTTAATCATTTCTAATCCAAACTAGGCGGAGTTAGTTTATTATTGTGCAAAATGATAACAATTGATTTTCTAAAAAGTTAATGACTCTGGGGATTAGACCAATTATAACAAAGTCTCAATTTCCAATAATAATAGTAATATTTCCAACTGTTACATCCACGTGATGCATCCTGGACTAGGTGCACTGGAGCATCGAGATTAGCACAGTAAAAACCTACTACATAGCCGTATAACTAAACTACCGCTTTAACACATGGATGTAAACATACACTGACGATACGTTAAAGGTAGCCGTTGGGTTAAGAAAAGACAACCAGGCGGTTTCATCCATTTATACTTGTAGTGGCGACGTCACAAGCATACCGACTATCAACCAAAGACGTTGTTACTATCCTACGTTTGTTATGATTATTGAAACAATCGAAGTCGATTATTTAATGGACTGTACAATTATAGAAGCAGTGAAGAGATAGATGACTATGTCACCAACTGCAATTAAATAAATGAAAAAAATGAATTAATTAATTATATAAAACACATTTAAGTTGTATTAAAAAACATTCCTTCCACATTATCTTACAAGTATTAGTAAAACATTTTATAAAAAGTCATATTTTAGGTCAAAAATAACAATGTTAACATTTCAAATAATTAAGTAACAAGCAAACTAGTTGCTTAAAAATAATTTATATTATAAAATATGCATGCATATATATGAAAATAGATAATAAAAAGTTATACATTTTTAGTTTTTAGGTATATTCTTTGCTTCCTACAATTTAATAACAATTTTGATATAAAATATTCGTTTTCTATAAAATATTTTACTAATACTTGCAAGATAATGTTTGAAAAATGTCTTAGTGCAACTTATATGTGTTTCATATAAGGAAATAGTGTCACGAATGCGAATGAATTATGTATAGTGCATATTGATTTTGACAGCCGTTTGTTTATCTACTGTAATTTGCCCAAATTCCGCTTTAACGTGGCGTATGCCAAAAACAAACCAAAATGGGACAAGAACCAAGCGCACTGTAGTACATTTGAGTAATTACTTACAATTTATGGATTCGGAAATAATGTCTAAATGTACGCCAGTACTATTTTCAATTAGAATAATAAATTTTAACGAAGCGCAATCTTCCACCATATATTTCTTTATTTTTTATATTTGCTCAGTATAGACAATAATAGGATTGGCAATTATTTTTTTGATTTTAATTTTTACTACTTAAAATGTTTTAAGAGAAACATTTTTCATCAATGGATATTTTAGCGAAGCCAAACTTAGACTGGTATTATGTGTCGTTGTACACAGAGCATTTCAAATAGTTACCATTCATGTAAATATATGTAAATACAACGTCGTAGGAAGGTAATGATGTATCTTGGCAACGTCAAATAATAAAATAATAAAGGTGTTTTTTCCAAACTTATCACCAAACATTAAGGTTATTAATATTTTTTCTTGTAATGAAACAAAACATGTATTCAACTTAAGCATTTATCCGTCTAAACTTTGTTAAAAATTAATCCTCACAAAATAAAAGTGTTAACAGTAGTCTTAGATGCAGACCCGTATAAGCAAGCCAATGAATTCCAGACAAGAGGTAATCACATTTATAATGAAGTATCTTTGTAATTTTGTAATTATTTAACGCTAAGTATATCCAACCCTTAATCATGAATTCGTTAATATTCAATGTAAACCTTTTAATTACCTGTGCTATGCATTAACGTAATTATGTTTGCATTGTATGATAAAACTGCATTCTTATGTTAACATGTGTCAACTAAAAATATTCAAGTTAGATCATTACGTTCACTGCAGGAATTGTGCTTATGACTGTATAAGTAATGATAGTAGTAGAAGTAGTAGTAGTAAATTCAGCTTAAATTAGAAAGATTGAGGGATTAACCTGCGTCTTATCTCAAGAACAGAAATATTTTCTTTAAACGAAACTGTAAAACGACGAACCTAATTCCTTTAAAAGCACAAATCATATTTGGAACATGGAATCCATCCAATTGAAGTGCATTGACTCCACACCAGTCTGAGTCCAAATCGAACACACACACACACCCGTACCCAGCTACTCATTGTCTTTGTCTGTCACCAAATGTTTTGGCAACGTCTGCAACTTTCAAAATGTCCAAAATCTAGATGATAATGTAGACAACCCGAAACGTCGGGCATAGCCCCGAATAACAAGAGACGTTTTCTTTTATCGCGATAATTCTGCCAAAATAGTAGCAAATGGACCAGCTGACGAAGCATTATTTCTCATCCAATGCACATCCATCTATTTCTAATTCAATTAGTTAGAAAAATAATTGTTGTTTCTCTACCATAAACATTTGTACTGTTGTTCGTGTGTTTGGCATACATGCACACATTTGTGTGTGTATGTGTGTTAATGTATAATTGACATTATGACAGCGCTAAATTGACATGACAAGCGGGCTGTCAAGGTTAAAGCGATTAAAGCTACAAAACTTTCTGTACAAAACATTCAATATTTATACTATATATATATATATATATATATATATGATTGATAAATCTAAAAAAATAACAAGTTAGTTTTGAGCTTTTTTAATTCAGCAAATAGAACGTTGAATAATCAATAGTATATAAACGGCAAATTATTGATTAAAAAAGGACTGATATCAATATAATAATATTATTATTGTAAAAAACCCTTTTGTTCTAAAATAAGTATGGGGCAACACAAGACAGCAAAAATAACAGTCAAATACCATAATTGAAAAAAAACAATGGGACAACAAAATGATTTCATGTGTTCGAACATTGTGCCAAAATGCTTGTTAGATACCCCTATGACATCCCTCCGAATGGTTCGTGGTCAGATTGTAGTCATATGCCAACCTTTATTTTGATATTATTGTCAATTGTCCATTTCAAAACTGTTTATGGGTCGAATTTAGCCAAGTAATTTTCTTCGTCTACTTGTAATGATGTCGACTTAAGTCTATAAAAAGCTGACATTGCTTTTCCAAGTTTTTGCCGTTGTCTACCTGAATGGCGTCCTCTTGTTCGTTTTTTTAGCAATATAGTACCGGGGTGGTCTAGCGGTACAGCGCTCGAATTTGGACCTCGGTGGGCATCGTGGTTCGAATCCCACCACTGGTACTAAGATGCGGGTCCACGTTTGGCTTCGCTAAATGTCCACTGCTGAAAGATGTTTCTTGTAAAACATTCAAAGTTATAAACATTTATATATATATATACAGATTTTTTAAGGAAACCAGGTTTCTAACTATGCCCTCAATGCCTCCTTTTTTATTCAGACTTGGGATAGACTGGATTGGCTTATTTTTAATCCTTTTTAAGCTAAATTTATATATACTAGAAAGCTCTTGTATACCATTAGTTTTTAAGTAATTTACTATTCTTCTTATTCTTTTTTTACAGACTTTCCCTCTCTTATGAGGGGTCACTGACAGCTTTTTTCTATCTATTAGTTCAGCAATTTCTCTTCCTTTACCTGTTAACGATCCAACGTTTAAGGTGCCCACTCTCAGCTTTTCTTCTATACATCTCCTTTGGACTAACTTCTTTAGTCTGGCTCTTCCGTTACCAGGTTGCCCTCGATGACTTATTACATGACTTAGGCAATTGTCATGCACGTCGCTTATGAGGGACGCCCTATTGTTTATCGAATTATTATAAAACATTTTGACCATTTTAGTGTTTTGACGTAGGTTTTACTGCCGGATGTCCTTCCTGACGCAAACCCTGATTATTTATCCAGACTTGGGATTGGTTAGATTGGTTTATTTCTAATCTTTACTAATAATAATAATAATAATAATAATGATAATAATAGTAATAATAATAATATTATAATAATAACCATAATATAATAATAATAATAATAATAATAATAATAATAATAATAATAATAATAATAATAATAATAATAATAATAATAATAATAATAATAATAATAATAATAATAATAATAATAATAATAATAATAATAATAATAATAATAATAATAATAATAATAATAATAATAATAATAATATAATAATAATAATAATAATAATAATAATAATAATAATAATAATAATAATAATAATAATAATAATAATAATAATAATAATAATAATAATAATAATAATAATAATAATAATAATAATAATAATAATAATAATAATAATAATAATAATAATAATAATAATAATAATAATAATAATAATAATAATAATAATAATAATAATAATAATAATAATAATAATAATAATAATAATAATAATAATAATAATAATAATAATAATAATAATAATAATAATAAAAGTCTACCGTTGCCCGTTTGAGAGCAAGATTTGCATCCTGGCCTTTGTAAAAAAATATTTCTTAAGAAACAACAAAAGGACACTCACTTATTTTATAAAACTGAGGCAAAGAAGTAAAAGCAGCATAATTCTAATGACGGAGTTCGGCGAAATCCGACTAAAATTTTAATTTTCCATATACACCATTTTGAAAGCCGAAAATTTGATATAAACTACAGTTTTGTTGGCGCATAATGTCTAAAGCGGAAGGATTTAAAATATTATTTCATTTTATGTATCTTTACTACTTTAAATGTTTTACAGGAATAACCTGTCAACTGGTGTAGGGATCGAACCTATGCCTACCCAGGTCCACGTCGAGCGCTCTACCGCTTTACCATCCCGACGCACAAGAAATACGTATGTAAAAGGAAACCGTATATAACCGTTGTCTAGATGGATAGTCAGGCGTTAAGGTCGTTAACGTGTTGACAAGAAGGCGACAACAGTTACCCTGAGTATTATCACCAAGTAGCTCTATTTAGGAATAGCTCCACACAGAGAAAGGTCTAGAAAATGTGGATTAAAAATTGCTCGTCTTCTCACCAAGATGACTGATCGTAATCAACACTTTTCCAAAACTCAATTAAATGCCATGGTCAAAGGGCAGATTTTGAAAGTCATTTTCCGAGTTCAATCAAGGTGGAATATGCCTGGCGATGCTACTATATGCTCTGCGAATATCAATCTCGATAATGTACCGGTTATAAAGTATAGGATGTTTCCCTATCTCTCTATATACAATTATTCCTAATACGAATTTTAGAAATTTTAAACTGTCGAATAAATTCAGTCACAAACGCAATTTTAGCTTATAAAAACAAAAAATGTTGTAAATTAACATTTTCATTTGTAAAAATTACTACACACTAATATAGACTGGAACTCCGCCTAGATTAGATCAGAAATGATTCAATCTAGCCAGTCCCAAACCTGGATAAAGGAGGAGGGTTTGAGCGCAAGGTTAGCAACTTGACCTCTGTAAAAAATTCATACTGCTACAGAAACAATCAAGAGGACGCCATTCCGGCAAACAACAGCAAAGAAGTGATCGCGCGTATCTCGATGACAGAGTTACACAAATGACAGGGTTGAGTGAAAGCCGAAAGGAAGCTCAATCTTCGATTTGTAGAATTTTCAATGCCAAAACCTTGTCTCATGTTCTCTTTGAATTACAAGACTTTGATGTTAATTTTTGCTGTAATTGTTATCTTATTCCCCCATGCTTATTTTTTAAAGCAAAAGGGTTTTGTAATAATATAATAATAATAATAGACTGGGGCCTAAAACAAAATGGCGTTTCAAGCATGAATATGAATGTATGAATAACAACAAATCCAAGGAATTTCGAAACATTGGAAGCTTGAGAAGTCATAAACGCCTTCAAAACAATTATTAAAATGTATCGGTGACATAAAATGGAAAAAAATATAGAACTGTTCATTTCCATTCGACCCTTTTTGAATTCTTCAGCTCTATTAGCAGGAGACGAATTGTCCGACCACAGGTAGCGGCCTTTAGCAATAAAGGTTAGCTGTGAATTAGCATTTAAAGTCAACAAACCTCAAGTGTCTTTGATTAAGTGCATATTGTGATAGTCAATGTTTTTTGAGCTTTTGGTATTTTCGACTACCTTGAGCAATAATAACCGGTAGGATATGTTTAGCCTCGGTGATAATGACTTGTCAGCCCAATTTTTGTATCTCTTCAACCAAATCTCTTATATCAAATTGTTATGATGGAGACGACAATTTGTAAACAACTTAAAAAAAGTCACAAATAGATACATTCTAATCAAATGACAGCAGATGGTTTTGAGCTTGTTGTCAATTCTTTTATAGCAAACAAAAGTTTGTGTCACGTGGCTTTCTCGCCATTTGTCTTGTTTGATGATCGATCATTGAGCCACAAAGAGAATGAAAATGAATTAGTCAAACGTGGCTGAATACTTTTCAGTCATTTGTTTTCTATTACTCTTAATTAGTGGTATAGCCAATTATCTATCAATCTATATATTTATCGATTATATATAAACATATATATACATATATTTATATATATATATATAGTGGCTTTTATCACAGTGTCGGCAAAATTTTGACAGCTTGCTTCCCTTTCTTTCTAACAAGACTGCCTGCCTTTATAGTCATGTACACACCACTCAGACTGTCCATTACACACACATACACACACAATAAACATCCATACACAATTCAAAAATTCGTTTATTTTAAATCATATTATAATGGATTTTTGAAAACACATGTCTGTCATATTTGTATGTGTGTGTGCATATCTGACATAAATCACATGTGCTTACACATATGTCCAAGATATGCTTCATCAAAATGAGAGAGAGAGAGTGCGTATGTGTGTACGATTGTACTCATATACATACACACATAAGCTGACATGAACTTGTGTGCCTATTTAGCACTGTCATTAATCATGTGTACCAAGTTAAAAGACAAGCTATAAATCAGCTATCAAAAATAAATGCCGACATCGCTTTATTATGATTATGATTATGATTATTATATATTGGTCCATTTTACACCATTCTACGTCAAAAAACACAATATGGCGTTTTAAATTGTTTTATATATCTGCCCTTTTCATCTTTATTGGTATTATTGAGGTAATTACCAAAGTTTATTACTCAAACTCTGCATATGATTTTAACTTATTGTAAATCAATAATCTCATGGATGATCTTAATACCGTCAAAGTGTTAATATCGGTGATTTAAAATTAATCAACTAGGTCATTAAATGGTTTATTACAGGGATGCTAATCATTCTGCGAATTTGACTAATGCTTATTTAATCTCAATTTCCAATAATGGTGAAATTCCTGACTGTTCTTCTTCCGTGTGGTGCATCCTGGACTATGTGCCAACAGGCGTCTCGACTAATAACAACAGGGACCTAGAGCACAGCGGCAGTCAACATTCTGCATATCGTTATTATTGCTCAGAGAGGAAGAAAAGTATTACTTGTACATCGTCCAGACAATTGTTCTTCGCCAACGTCTGTTTCTTTGCGGATTCTTTTATCAATAATTTTCTTCCAAAGTTTTAAGGCATGTTGCATAAGCTTTGGAGAAGGAAGGCCCCTTCCCCTTAGAGATTGGCATAATAATAATAATAATACTCTTCCTTCATTCTATTCCTAGAAATAAAAATAATAAACTACATTTTATACTGGAGCCTTGTAAAAAGAATACATCACCCAACTGGAAGCACACGCCATGTGCCGCACAGGAACGACGCTTACTAATGCATTCTGCGCATGTCTGTATATGTGTGTTGATAGTAATGTGACATTCAATCCTTTGAAGATTGTCGGTTTACTGACAGTTGAATAAGAGCGAGAGAGAGAGAGAGAAATGAAAAAACATAGATACATATATGAGCATACATCAATATCCACATTTATTTATACGCGCTTATCAAAATCAATTTTTTTCATGTTTGCTTTTTATCGCAATTAGAAAACGATAACATCAAAGTTTGTAGCGAAAAAGAGACAGAAACGAGATAGATATGGAAGATAGATCGGTATACAATCATTTGTCAAATTTTTTCTAACTTGGAAGCAAATTGTGTTGCTGCTGATGATGGTGATGTGTGGTTTCGGCACATGTTTTCCCATGCCATGTTGTTACTCAAACCATTTGGGAAACAAAATATGGGGCCAGTACTTTGTCAAGGTTGTTTGACACGAACACACTATCGGAAGGTGTTTTTGGATTAATTGCTGTTGGCTATATTTGCAAACTTGGAAACCTTTTTGAAAAAAGTCAATTTTTTGTCAGTTATATGGTAGACAGTGTTTTACAACTGTCGCTTTCTCTGTATTGATTTTCTGTTCGATGCAAAACAAAAGGGATAACAGCAGCTTTTTGCAAAGGAAGGAAAAGTTAAAGATGAAAATTTGTAGCGGTGACAATCGACGAAGATAATTCAAAGTCGCATATAATAAATAGTAATATAATAAAAATTAATATTTAATTTTTGGGAATTAATATTCAAATATTGACATTTTTGTTTAAATGTGTCAACGGTGCATACCGGTGCGAACGGCTATAAAAACAACCGTTCGCATGCTCTTGGACACTTCCATCTTCCGTCCATCCAACTTCCATTCATTTCCATCTTGATTTCCGTTGATCATCCTGCGGTCCGATCCTGTAAGGTTTGGCAATAAACGTTTTTCCCGTTCAGTCTTTGCGTTCTTATTCATTACTCCACGTAATCAGTAAAAACGTTGGATATTGGATATTGCAACTAGGCAATACTTACGCAACCTTCGACGACAAGCAACGTTGATTATCCTATTAAACCGCTTCATCGCGTTAATTAGTAAACGAGGCTACGTAGCCTTTATTGGAGTCAGTTCACTAAAGTACTGGGGACGACGTGACGACTACAAGCAACGTTGCTTGTCTAGTCGCAATTTCCCTCCAATATCTAACGTCTCTACTGATTGAAAATTAAATTACGTCCCATATTAAATATTGAAATTTTCTTCGGATTTACGTCATTGGAACTGTGCTCCTTTCATTTCTTAACTGTAGTCTAATAAAATGACTTCCTCTCTTTGTTTCTTTAGCCATATTATTTTTTTACAAAAACCAGGTAGCTTATCTTGCATTCCAGCCCTTCTCAATTTCTCAACCAGACTTGGGACCTGTAACAGTGTAGGTAATTTGAGTAGTACCTATTATTTTAAAAGATCGCTTACATTTTTTCGATTGACTAGAAAATACTACTTTTTAATTTACAATTTGCTAAAATAATTATCATAATTAAAATTTAACAATTGAACAAAGTAAAATATCAATTTTGAAAAAATGAGATTCCATGTGGAGATAATAATTGTCGACTCTTTGGAATAAAACATGTATATTAATTTTTGTACTTTTCTTGTATCCAATGTTATTGAAACAATTGGAAAAAAAATTTTAAATAGGCAATAATATATATATATATATATACATAAGCCCACCTTTTTTATTTGTTTAACCATGAATTTGTGTTATCTACATTAAACACTCAAAAATTTGTCAATTCCTTCCGAAAGAAGCTGCTAAAGCGGAAATAAAAAAAATTATTATTTCATTCTTGTAAATGTTAAAATGTACTAAATTAATTTTATGTTACAGTGAGTGGTTTATTAGAATGAATTGCACCTATTGTGTATGTAGAGAAGTAGAAAAACTTGTCACAATGCCTTTGTTAGTTAAATTATTGCGCATAAGGCACTATTTTAGAATAAATGAATAAATATTATTTATTTGCTTGTTGAATTTATTGTTTTATTGTTTAAAAATACCGTTTTTTATACAAATAACGATTGAAAGTTGCAAAAGTGTAATTGAACTTTATCAATTATTTCTACTCATCACAAGTAGTATATAAATATTTATCATCACTAATAAATTATGTAAATGTGACACAAATGCCTAAATCACAAAATTGTACTATTCCGCTCAATGTATAGTAGATAAACAAACGGCTGTCAAAATCAATATGCACTATAATTCATTCGTATTCGTGACACTATTTCCTTATATGAAACACATCTAAGTTGCACTAAAACATTCCTCAAACATTATCTTGCAAGTATTAGTAAAATATTTTATAGAAAACGAATATTTTATATCAAAATTATTATTAAATTGTAGGAAGCAAAGAATATTACCTAAAAACTAAAAAATGTATAACTTTTATTATCTATTTTCATATATATGCATGCATATTTTATAATATAAATTATTTTTAAGCAACTAGTTTGCTTGTTACTTAATTATTTGAAATGTTAACATTGTTATTTTTGACCTAAAATATGACTTTTTATAAAATGTTTTACTAATACTTGTAAGATAATGTGGAAGGAATGTTTTAATACAACTTAAATGTGTTTTATATAATTAATTAATTCATTTTTTTCATTTATTTAATTGCAGTTGGTGACATAGTCATCTATCTCTTCACTGCTTCTATAATTGTACAGTCCATTAAATAATCGACTTCGATTGTTTCACAATCATAACAAACGTAGGATAGTAACAACGTCTTTGGTTGATAGTCGGTATGCTTGTGACGTCGCCACTGCTGGTATAAATGGATGAAACCGCCTGTTGTCTTTCTTAACCCAACGGCTACCTTTAACGTATCGTCAGTGTATGTTTACATCCATGTGTTAGAAAGTATTTTGACAGCAGATTGTTTACCTACGGTACATTGCATCACCAATACTACATACAGAATTTTGTTTAATTGGATTAAATATTTACTTGTGGGATTTCCAATCTAAGGTTATGTGTAGCACCTGTTGTTTGCCCAAAACAACCCTTTTGTAATTGGAGACCATCGAGATTCGTTGTATGTTTGGTTTGTCGGAAGGGTTCTGTGAGTTTACTTATCCCCATCGGTGAATCGGCCTAGTATTGTACTACCTTAATAATTGGCTCCTTATCTGTCCCAAGGTGGTCTAAAGGTACAGCATTAGACTCACATTTGGTTTGGTGCACTGAAATGGAAACCTTCGTTTTGATTTGTTAAAATGTCTACTTACTGAAAAAAATAATAATGATAATAAATAAGGATAATAATATTAATAATAATAATAATAATAATAATAATAATAATAATAATAATAATAATAATAATAATAATAATAATAATAATAATAATAATAATAATAATAATAATAATAATAATAATAATAATAATAATAATAATAATAATAATAATAATAATAATAATAATAATAATAATAATAATAATAATAATAATAATAATAATAATAATAATAATAATAATAATAATAATAATAATAATAATAATAATAATAATAATAATAATAATAATAATGGTAGTGGTAATACTAGTGACAATAATAGTAATAACCATTTCAAATGGAAGCTCTCGCTGATCCCGTTTTTAGATGGATAGTGTATCACATTTTGATGCACACTATAAATTCTTACACCATATTTTAATATATACAAAAGTATCATTTCAATTTTAATATAATTTTTTTGATCAAAATATAGACAGCGACAACTGCATTGTGTGTGTGTGTGTTGCGTAATAAACCTAGAACAATCTGCAACTATTTTTTTAAAAGCAAATGAACGTAATACATAGAAATCACTCAAATTTAAAAATATTTAATTATCATCATTATTATCATCATTATCAATAGTCAACAATAATAATATTAAATACATGTTCAAATTATATAAAGAAAAATGTTCCATTTATACAAGTGTTTTTTTTTCATCACTTTGGCATTACAACGAAAGTTACTCAATACAGTTAATATATGCAGATTTAAGTATGTCTGAATACATTGAAAATATAAATAAATCCTTGTGGGCTGAATGAAAACGGTTTGTTGATATTAAATTTTCTAAAAAACTTTTGAAAAATTTTTAATGTAAGAACTTATTTAACAAGCACGCTCAAGTCATGCATTTGGGGGGAATAATTCAAAATATTTGTGGCGAAAAACAAACAAATAAAATATCACATTAAAAGGAAATTAAAATATAATTTACATTATGTAATATATATGCGTGTGTGTAAGGTAATTAAAATGCCAAGGTTTAAAAATAAAAATAAATGAATGAATATTATTACGCCGATGCATATTTTACAGCATTATTGCCACCCGTTCCACTGTTTGCATTTAGGCAGTTTTTGCCATTATTTATGAGGCTATTTGGAGTTCCAACGTTGGGAGTACTTGACGTCAAATTGAAAGCATCCATGGTTGCAGACGTGCTGCTATTATTAGTGTTAGTCAAATTGACATTTTGAAGTAAATTGTTAAAGTTGATTAAATTTTCTCCAAACAAGCTGGGTAGCCAGTCCATCGAGGCAGTCATTTGTTTAGACCAATGATTTTGTCCAATGAGATTTTCCACATTTAAATTGTGCTCATTCGAGGTCAGATTTGGATTCAAATCAATATTTGGTTGTCTAAATGGATGATGATTATTCATCATATTTGAAAATAAAAGTGCATTTGAATTTGTATTATTGGTTTTGTCATTTGTGCGATTTATGGCAGTCTCGTTGTGACCGGTTGAAGTAGAAGACGCTAGCGTCGGATTGGTCTTTTCCAAAGAATTACTGTTAGACGTTGTATTGTTTGCTATTAACGGATTGATAATTTGATCAAACAAATGAAGGCCTGAATTGTTTTGACCTTGGTTTTGATTGGTGAGTTGGAGCAAAGTTTGAGCCAATAGTGTCATGGCTGCTAATTGATTATTTGGTGAATTTAAAAATGTATTGTTATTCTCGTTACTATTGTTATTTGCAAACATTGCCGTTGAATCCTTTGCAGAAGTAACTTGTAAAGATTGTTTGGACGAGACACTGTGTGAATAATCATTGGGACTCGATGTTATAAGAGATATCGACGAAGGCTTGGAAATAGGCGACATCAAATTTGAATGTAGAGACGTGGATGGAGACATGTCGAAATTTTGAAATCGTTCTTTCAACAAACTCAAAGCCGGCGGTTTGTTCGAACTTGCGTCGTTTGAGTCAAATTTAAGCAAATCGTAAAGTTGACGCTGTTTGGATGGCGATTGGGCATATGGAAAGTATGACTGGCTATGGGGAGCTTGATGAATGTTTGAATGTGCTCCAACAAAGTTCGGTTTCATCAAACTGCCGGATTTGTTGACAGAATTGGGCTGACCGAAGGCCGAAGCCATGGCAGCAACATGACACGATTGTTGCAACAGACAGGGACATTTCTTTTTGCTGATGTGCAGCCGAACTTGGCCTTTATTTGCAAACGGCTTGCCGCAAAAATGACACTTGGCTTTTTTGGTAATTGTGTTAAGCATGTGACTTCCAGACGTGCCTGTCGTTGTGCTGGTGTGATAAGGCGACGAAAATTTAGCATTTTGATGTCTGTAATGATGAGAATTAGAATGTGGATAGATGGATGTGTTGTTGGGATGTATAAATGGACTTGTCAAGTTGCCAAATGATGAAAAATTTGACGACAAGGTTTCACGGTTGGATAGAGTTGACGATGACAGAGAAGCACATGATGATGATGATGATGATGATGAGGAGGAGGAGGAGGAGGAGGAAGTGGTAGCGGATGATGGCAGATGGGGCACAAAGGAATTGGATGAAGACGATGTTTGACCAGAAGTACAAGGTGGTGCGTCAAATGAAGATGAGGATGACGAAGAACCGAATTCTTGCGTCATTCTGCTCGTCATATCAACAAGAGCACGCAGCATGCTAAGCCAGTTGGTGGTAATATCCATGGCATTGGGTTCGTTTGTACACTCGCCATCGGTTGATTTTGTTTTGAACGGGCTTGTAGATTCCAAAACGTGTTTGAATATGCTCGATAGAGGATTGTCTAATTTGTTTAAAGGCTTGCTACAATCGTTTGTATCATTCGTGGAAGAAGAGGAAGTATTGTCGGCCTTGCTTTCTCCACTCGGATTTGACATCGCCATTGCTGCGTACAACGCCTGAATCAGCGATTCGTTGATTAGACCAGCCGGCGATTTATTTGATCCAGAATCATTTTTCGGACATGCAGAAGGAATTTCGAGATCGGATTTAGACATGACACGTTGGGGTGTCAATCTGTTGGGACTGAAATTTGTAGCGGATGTTTTGGGCATTTGATCGTTTGATGATTTTTCCACGTAGGCGTACAAAGCAGACAAGGCAGGAATGATATTGGAGTCGGTATCGTGGGATGGAGGCGACAGAAAATTTGAATTGGGAGTCGAACAGGGAGATTGGAAGTTGCATTTGGATGGCGAATTGACACTTGGGTTTGGAGACGATTCTGTTCCAACCAACGGCGAGTCGCCATTTAAAAATGTTTTGAACAAAGAACCCGATGATGTTTGGATTGAAGATTCCATCGACGATTTACGAAGCTGTTTGTGATGTTGTGTCGTATCGACCAATTTTTGTAGCGAGCTGAGTGGATTTTCGCCAGTTTTGTCTTGATAATTTGGAGACAGTTTGAACGCAGGCGATTCTACGTATAGACTGTCGGTTTTCTTTGGAGTATTGCCACCTTGTCCGCTGTCTTTGTTTGTGGCTATTGGTTGATTACTGGGTTCAAGGACGTGTGAATTTTCATTTTTAGTTGGGCTGGATGTGCTCATTTCCGAATAGGTACGCTTGCGTGTACATTTTTCAATTTTCAAGTGTTGTCCTTCATTTTCTTCATCTATGTCATCCTGATTAGATGTTTCTGATACAAAGGATTCCGCAAAAGCTTCGCTTTGTTGTTGTTGTTGTTCAATTTTGACGTCAATTAATTCCGTTTCATTGGAATCTTTTTTCGATTCGTCAATCGCAATCAATCCAATTGCATCTTCTTCGTCTATTGCACTTTTACTCGGTTGTTGTTGACTTGAACATTTGGAGGTGGTGTCCAATGTGGTGTCCAATTCAAACTGTTCCACATTAGACTCAATGTCCACCGTTTTGGTAGCAGACATAGATAAATCTTCCATCGCACTTTTGTTCAATTTAATGTGATCTTTCGTTTCATGCGATCCAATTGATGGATGGCTGTTGTAAGACCACAGCTGTTTGTTACGTCGACCATTTTGACCGCTAGAACCACCAGACGGTTTTGTGGGAGTAGACGATGAAGAACTTGACGAATTGTTACAATGATAATTCATCGACGTTCGTTTTGATTCGTCGGGATTGACAAAGACACAGCGCCCCGAATCGTTGTAAACAATTTCCGAATAATGATTGGTTTTTACCATGTGCATTGTGAGTTCGGGCAATGTGCGGAATGACTGGTGACAGCGCATACAGCGCAAAATTTCCCTAGTCTGTTCCGTTTCGCTATTGATCCACATATCCTGGCCCCGGACCAACTTTGGTATGTCTTTTTCGGGTTGGTCACACTTGGGTTTGTGGCCCGTATCCTTCATGTGTAGTGTGAACACGTACAAACTTTCAAAATCTTTGCCACAGCTACATATAAATGCTGTCTCGCGATGTTTGGCTTGACTTCGAATGGGCGACGTTTGGACGGTATTGATGCACGGCATACTGGCCAACATTGAATTGGAACCCGCTGACTGACTCGTTAGGTCATTCTTTGGTAAAACATGATTAGTCATTGATGCATCAAAAAACGCGGATTTGTGTAACCGATGAAATGACGCGAATGGATTGGGTGCAGATGCTTCGGGTGGAACGGTTTTTGCATTTTTCCATCGTTTCAGATGATCTGGACTGTTGGATGCTAAGCCGTCACGCAATTTGTTTCGCGAATAAAACCGACTATTCATCAGATTCGAAGTCATCAACGCATTGGGCGAATTCATGGAGGAAGGATTTGGATGGGTTACACACATTTGTCCCATATTGGTCAGCGCATTACGCTGACGTTTATTTAAATTACTGTGTAACGATGAATGTGAAGTACAATTATTGATAGTTGATGTTGCATTAATACCCAAATTTCCCATTCCTTGTTTGCGTTGGTGTTGATAGTAGGCACTGTATTTTTGATTTCCACGCATCGATATTCCACAAAATGGATTGGATGGAAATGCATTTTTCTTGTCCAAATAAGGATTGTGTGATGGATCAGGCGGTGGCCAGGAATTCATTTTAAGACTGTTCATTTCCATTGAATTTGGGTAATTCTGTTGTTGCTGTTGTTGTTGTTGAGTGGATGAAGAAGAACAGGGTACGTGCGTAGCCATATTGATCAATTGTTGTCCAAGTTGATATAACAAGCCTCGCGGATCTATATTTGGAGTAGTTGAAGAATTAACTTGGGGAGCAATCAGATTGAGCGGATTCAAATTGGGAAATACATTGGGTCCGAACATATTTGAAGTTTCGTTGAACGGCGTTTGATAGGATGCTGCAGGGACTGAATTGGTGCACGATGTTTGGACAGGAGGTGATGACTTTTGACCTTGAATCAAATTTAGGATGGATGCAGCTGCATTCAACGTAAACGACGTGGGCAAGGACAATGACAGATCGGGAAGAGGGCGCAACAAATTTGGTGGTGCTTCCAAAGGTCCAACGTCAACAACATTGTTTGTTGTCGATTTGGGATTAAGGAGATTGGTCATCATGGCTTGAAATTGCGATTCCCAATAATTTTTGGTCTCGTTTGAGTGCAATTGGTCGTTTGATACGGTTTTTAATTTGTTGTCTTCATTTGAATTGACGGGCGATGACGAATTAGCCAGCTGTTTCAATACTTCCATCCAGTTTGAACTGGATATGGGTATTTGATTATTGTCGTTGATGTTCGCGTTAGCGTTGTTGATTCTCAGAGACCCTGGCGAGTGTGATAAATCCAATGGAGGTATTTCTGATGACGAACTCGATCCAATATGTTTGGAAGGTACAACAGATTGGTCGAAAGACGGTGAAGGAGAACACGAAGCGCTCGGATTCGTACGAACGCCTTCGTGGACAGAGTTAGCTTGATGGTGATGGTGAATTGGTGGATCGCCAGTGAACGGACTCGACGACAAACTGGAGTCGGTCATAATGTAGTCATCTTCGTTTTGTCGGTCAAATGTCGGCTTAATGTCACTTCCGGTCATTATAGGCGGTGCTGCAATGAGGATGTCCACACTTGGCATAGTCGCAGCAAATCCATATGACCAATAGCTTCACAATTCAATCTAAATTGGAAATAAATGGGCAAAAAATAGGGGGGGCATTCGTTGAATAAATAAAACAATTACTTTTTGATTTTATATTTTATCATTTTTTCTATAAAAAGACGTCAAAATCCAAATTATTATTATTAAATGTTCCAAACTTTCTACGTAGTTGGTTGTATGCTGGTGTCGACATCTCAATTAGTGCTTATAAATATCAAAAACAATGCTAACTAAGTGTTTAAATATACGAAACCCTTATTTAAATTTTTGAATTTGATAACGTCAACTACGCAGTTATTGATGAGGCTTAGTAAAAGCCTTTTAAAATGACTGTTAAGACAAACCTAGAATATCTATCATTTAAACACCTCAAACGATTTCCTTCTCAATCACAAAATTTGGTCCAAATTTTATTATTTGAATGTAAAATTATTTAAACAATAATTTATAACTCAAATTTAGTTAACTGTAGATTACTTATACTTAAAATTGGAGCAACTCAACATAAATATATTATTATTATTACTATTTTTATTATTATTATTATTAGTAGTAGTAGTAGTATTACTATTATTATTATTATTATTATTATTATTATTATTATTATTATTATTAACATTATTATTATTATTAACATTATTATTATATTTGCAATTTAAATGGTAAAAATACTAGTGTTTTTAAAAATAGTATGCGTTAAATGTACTTCTATAAATAACATCATTGATCATCCATATAATGTGTAATTAATCAACGTCAATAGTTAAACTTATCAAATTTAGTGGATTAGGCTCATCAGTTGTAACCCCGTTCTACATGACCCAATCGGAAATATTATTTATAATTCCCAATATTCCAAATTATACAAAACCATAAATCAAATTTTTTTTTCAAAGATGGATTTGAAAACAAAGCAAAAGTAATAAATTAGAAAAAACAAATAAACAAATAATTAAAAGAAAACAAAATTATACCGTGTCTATGGACAAACACACACACATGATCTATCTTTGATGTTTAAAAAATACAAATAATTAAAATTAAAATTTGTTCTAATTTTGTTTAGAATTTTCCCATTTTAATAGAAAATTTTCTATTGTGATGTAGAAAAAGTTAAGTTGACGATAGTTGTATAATACTCATTTCTCCCCCACGTTTGTTGTTCACATGCTTTACTCGTAAACTAGGGCAGATTCGCACTTTAAATGTCGGTAATCGATTTCTCATTCCAGTCAATTATTTGTGCAACTCCTGGACAATGATAGGAAGCGAATATATATTTATGTTTAGGATAAAATTGTATTTCAACTTGACTAAACCATGTTTTTGTTCTGCCCATAAGAAATTAATTAAAGGACGTAAACGCATAAATTAAATTTAGCTTCAAGATAACCTATGCAAAGTGCTATCAAAAATCAAAACTATACACGTGTGTACTACCGTCATCAACACAGCATTGCTGACACGTAAAACATATTCGTAAATTTCAAATTTTATTGATTTAAAACACAGTTACTTTCAATTTATCATTAGTCATAATCAATCAATGTCAATCAAGTCAGCGTTCATCCAATAATACGTATGCTCTTCAATCTACACACACTCACACAATCTTTGTAATAACATATTTGTGTGCCTTGGTTTTCATTTAAACCATTCAATAAAACACATTGATATACATACACGCGCTCGTGCGCGCGTACGAGTTAATGTTGCATAAAAACAAACAATAATCACAAAGCCGCCATTTTAGTTTTGATTTATACATATAGAAAAGGTTCAAAACTATCTTTTACAGCATTGTCATATATATATATATATATATATATATATATATATATATGTCTAGATTTCCATTTATTGATTAATCCATTCTAACAATTTCACTTTTTCAAATTAAAACGGGGAATTTAATTTTCGACATGAAAAATATTCGGAAATATGTGGGTATTGTTTTGTTTCGATAGAGTCAAATGTATATTTATTTAGTAAAGACTTGAATTCATCTAATCGATGGATTTTCGTTAATTGAAATACCTTTAAACTGTTGTGCTCACATTGCAACTGGATGATAAATATTTGCTCGTTTGTATTGAACTATAATTATTGAATTGTTGTCAGATTTCAAGCAGGATTTTTGCCATTTACATTTACTAGTTAATTTAAAGCTGTTTCTAACAGTGGATTATATAATGTGGAAAAAAACAGTTTAATATCTAATCCACCTCCAAAAAAGTGAATCAGCATAATGAGGAGACTGAAACTTGCAATCAACTGGTTCCGTTGACAAACAAGGAGGGTTAGAGCTCAAGGTTGGCAAACTGGTACTGCAGGAACAACAAGTGGACACCATTCCACGAATTTATAACAACTAAGGTGAAAGCATAATTCCATGGAACACAATCTTGTTGTTCTTCCGAACGAAATATCGTCATATACTACCTTCATTTGTTCTTTAACAACCTTCAAAATAAAGATATATTTTTAATTTAACAAATAACTGTTGTTCTAACACTTGGACCAATAAATGAATGATTATTTAAAATTATGAATCCCTTTTCAAAAAAAACCCCATTCTTTATGTATGCCGCTGATGTCAAAATATTTTCAAATGTTTGACAGCACGCAAATAAATAAATAAATAAATCGTGTATACCAGTAATGAATGACTAAGTCTCTTAAATACATATTTTTAACCATACATACCAAACTCCATATATATATATATAATACATATATACACATATGCCTCTATAGACAGCTATAAAACAAATAAAAGCTGTCAGCTAGTTGACAAGACATGACAACGATAACTTTGATCTTTTTCCGATTGACATGACATATGACACACACACACACACAGACAAATACATGCGGCACCAACTGTCGTATGTGTGTGTGTGCACCGAAATACAAAGATGCCGCCTTCTTTTATTTGCATATTACAATAGTATGGATTTGATGTACATTCATTCATGCGATACAACACACACACACACACAAGTAAAGTAAATCATCATGTTTTTGCATTCCAAACTAATGGATACATAGTTTTGACTTTTCAATATACACATTTATGCATAAGGAATATTAAAACTGGTTGGCCCACTCTATTGTTGCTTGGATTGACAATTATTCAATAAAAAGGTAAAATTGTGTTGTTTTGGAAAACAAAAAGCTGGTTTTGTAAAACAAGGTGAATTAGAATTGATTGAATATAAGACCGGTTAAACAATATCATTATTGCTGGATACTCTGCATTATTTCCATATATTTGAATAGCATATTAAACGATCGATCCCAGTGACTTGATAGGTATGCCAAGCGTAAAAGTATAACGAAGTTTCCTGGCTGGCAGACAGCTTTTTTGCGATATTGCCATACTTTGGAACGATTGGTGAGACTGCTTAATGTTTTTTGAAGCCTATCTGCTCTAGTCCGCTGGCTACATCTGCATATATGCACGTTGGTGATACTTTTCAACTATCCTGCGTGTATGCTTGCAATCAACCGCTAAAACAGAAGCTTATCAACTGTGCTTAGCTATTCACACTGTCCCTACTGTGCTAATTGGAAGGACAGTCAGGAATATCTTTAGAAATTGTTAACTTTATAATCATTACTCAAATCCTCAGAATCATTAGTATATCCCAATTAGTAGTATATATAAAAATTAAAATTTATAAAATTTATTTCACATTTTTGCAAAAATAACTAAATTTTTGAAATTTTTGCTACTTCAACTATTTTGTATGAAACGTCTTTCACAAATAATGAAAAGGTAACATAATGAATAAATAAAGTTGATTTGAGTGTAAATTGTCGTCTTGATAGATAAATTATCAACATTCACTTTTGTTGCTAGTGCAATTGAGCAAAATCATTTGTTTTGACTAGTTTTGTAGGTAAAAGAAACAAATTAAAAGTACCGCACGTGGCTTTGCCAATTCTTTGTGCATTATACGTCATTTCTGGTGTATGTGATATTGAACAGTCAACAATGTCATGAATTAATCATACTAACTTTTGAAAAATAGATGAAATATAATGAGTCATTGAAAAAATGATTACCTAATACGACTCCGACTAGTAAACATGTGACCTATTAATTACAACTGAGTAATACAATAAAAATAGCTGAAAATAATTTGTCAAGATGGATTGAAGAATTGGTAAGATGATCCACAATTGCTGCAAGGAAGTGAGGAACATTTACATTTTACATTTTGGTTGGTGACGTGGTCACCTCTTCATTATTTCCCATATTTATACGACATGTAGAACGATCGATTTCGATGGCTTGACAAGCGTAAACAAACGTGGAAGAATAACAAAGTTTCTTGGCTGGTAGACGGCATTCTTGTGACGTCGCCACTGTTCGCAAAGATTGACGAGGCCGCCTGATTTTTTGTCAGGGTTATCTCCCTTAGCCCAAGGGCTACATATGATATACGTATACATTTAGATACCTTTTAAGTATCCTGGGTGTATGTTCGCACCCACCCGCCGTAGCGGAAGCCCAGTTATACCGCTGTGCACTCGGACCCTGCTGTTATTAGTCTAGATGCCTGTTGGCACCTAGTCCAGGATGCACCACGTGGAGGACTAACAGTCAGGAATATCACCATCATTGGAAATTGAGACTTTATAAGCATTACTCAAATTCTCAGGATCATTAGCATCCCAAAGATTTAGCAGAGCGTGCATGTTTCAATTCAATCTTTCACCGGTAAATACCTATTCATAGTTTGATTTTACAACGCGGTTGTGATTTATAAAATTACAGCTAGATAATTTTATTTTACAATTGGAACAAGTTGCAATCAAGTGAAGTGCACAATTTACGCCGCCTTCAATACAACCTCGACAGACGAGTTGATCGGGTTTTGTTGGCATGCACCATTTTGACAACAACAGCCGTCAAGCTTTGAATGTTGTTGTGCACACAAAAACCCAATGTATATTTGCGCATGTGCTTGAGTTCTTCATTTTATCGTAAATTGCAATTGTTGAACATGTTTGTAACTTTTATCGACTTTCTTACAGAGCGTATTCGTACTTGTGTATGTTACCTTTTTTCTGTTACTATTTATGCTAATTTTGGACTTTAGTAAACCGACTCCAATTTGTAGGCTACGTAGCTTTGTTTCACTAATTAACGCGATGGGCGACGGTCTGATAGAACAAGCAGCGTTGCTTGTCGTCGAAGGTTGCGTCTATGTTGACCTGGTCGCTATTTCTCCCAATATTTTACGTCTTGACTGATTACGTGAAGTAATGAAGAAGAAGAAGAAGAACGCAAAGACTGGATGGGAAAAACGTTTATTATCAAAGTTTACAGGATTGGCTTGTGGGATGAACAAGGAAAACCAAAATGAAAATGGATGGAAGTTGAATGGACGGAGAAGACAGAAGTGATCAACGGCGTGGGAAAGGTTGTTTATATAGCCGTTCCCACCGATATGCACCGTTGACACATTCAAACAAAAATGTCAATATTAGAAGAATATTAATTCTCAAAAATTAAATGATAATTTTTGGTGAAATAAAATAATATTGTTTATTATTTGGGACTTCGAAATATCTTCGTCGATTGTCACTGCTACAGAACTGATTTGGGAGAGGGATTATCGGTTATGAAAACTATTTTTCGGCAACCGGATCGAGTTAGTACTGATGATTTAATCGTATGTCTCCGCCCATGTTGATAACTTGGTAACCTAGCTACTTTTAATCCATATTGGCAAATTATTTTTATTAATTTTTGTTGCAATTAATAAGTCATTCGTTTATTAGTCGGCACCGTATTAGATAATCATCTTCTTAATTACTCAGTACATTTAATCTGTTTTTTCTAAAGTGAATACATGAGATCAAGCAAAGACTTGCGGAATACTTGTTGCGCAGTAATTTTTTGACCAATATCAATTTCGTTATGCTATGTAATCAATTTTATTCGATTCAAACCCCAAAAACTGATGTACAATTGACTAAATTTTGTTGTTTAAGATCTATATGGTTTCGCTCGTTGCCATCCATTGAACGCACTCACTTAATAACTAGTAAAATATTTCGACCATTCCCAGATATTTGTCAGTCTCTTAACATTTTTGGCCATGTATCTCTAGCACAGTTAAAGAAAGACGATTAAAATGGATTGGCCATGTTTTACGTAGATCGCCCTCTCATCCAGCCAGAATAGCTATGGAAGCCCACCCATTACCCGGATGGAAAAGAAGGCCAGGCGGCCAACGGAAAATTTGGACAGACATTGTAGCATGCAAACTCAGTCCTTTTATTTATACTAAGCCCCCTCGTCCAAATGAATTATTTAACTGGGCGTCCGTTTGTTTACCCTATGCAGCCAACAGAGATCATTGGAGGGGTTTAACTCGGGTGTAATTAACATTTAATGTCAGCACACCTCAAGTGTCGTTCTTTGAGTACACACTACAAAAGTTGACGTTTTTGCAGACGTTTTGGTTTTTTGGACTACCCTGAGTGATAATAACCGGTGGGGGATGTTTATCCCCAATGATGATGATGATGATGATGATGATGATGTGAAAAATCACCAAACCGCAATAAAATTTTACGATGGTAACTAGTGCTTGTTTCAATTAAATTTTTAATTAATTCGCCACATGCAATGCATCGGCTATCTTGAACGCTCATGTGTTTGATCTGGCCTATTGCTTGTCTGGCCTACAGTATCCACATGAACATGGGAACAACGACAAAATGGTTCCATTTTTGTCAATTGTCATGGCCGTTTATTATTATCTAACGGTTGTCATGATATCAATCATTTTATATTGGGCCAATTTGATTAAGACACAATAGGCGAATAAGAAAAGATTGAAACATACGTGTCCACGTCAACATTCCGACAATGGTAATAATACATTTGGACTATAAATATACAACGCTTGCATGTACTACGTGTAAACAAACAAATCAAAGATGTGAATGCGTTAATTACGTGCGGCGTCCTACTGATTGATCACTGTCCAATCAATCAAACAAAGCGACGATTTCGTTCGTGCAGTAGTGTTTTGTTTATACAAATGTTGTCAATTTATTAGCATTGGAGTGTATAAATACAAGTTTAGATAATTATTATTATTATTATTATTATTATTATTATTATTATTATTATTATTATTATTATTATTATTATTATTATTATTATTATTATTATTATTATTATTATTATTATTATTATTATTATTATTATTATTATTATTATTATTATTATTATTATTATTATTATTATTATTATTATTATTATTATTATTATTATTATTATTACTATTACTATTATTATTATTATTATTATTATTATTATTATTATTATTATTATTATTATTATTATTATTATCATTATTATTATTAATATTGTTTCATTTTATAAAACTGAGTTGCTGTCAAAAGGCGTTTTTTTGACAGGAATAATTACTGTTTAATGGGAGAACTATTTTTTGTCAACTTTCGCATACAAAATGTTTTCCAACTCTAATGTATTTTCCTCGATTTCTAACGCAGTCGAAAGAAAATCCCCAGTGGCGAAACTCTAACTCCGCTTTGACAAAGTATTAATTATTATTTTGATCGGATAATGTAGGGATGCAAATGATCCTGAAGATTTGAATAATGCTTCTAAAGTCGTATCTAAGCACCCAGATTGACAAGGTAGGAGCAGAATGCACAGCTGTATAACTGTGAATGGATGTAAACATACATCCAGAATACTTAAAAGGCAGCTTAATGCATACGTATAACATATTTATCCGTTAAGCTAAGGAACATAACAACTAACAGAAATTAAGAAGTCTCGTTAACCTTTGCGCATAATGATACCGTCACAAAGATGCCAGTCAAAAAAGTTTACTATACTGTTACATTTGTCATGCTTGCAAAGTCATTGGAATCGATCGTTTAATATGGTGTACAAATAATGGAGAGGTAACGCAGTCAGGTAATTAAAAAAAA
Organism: Cardicola forsteri; assembly: GCA_025895645.1. Taxonomy (NCBI): domain Eukaryota; kingdom Metazoa; phylum Platyhelminthes; class Trematoda; order Strigeidida; family Aporocotylidae; genus Cardicola; species Cardicola forsteri. The sequence goes on along the minus strand of JAKXYG010000527.1, from coordinate 134,906 downwards.
AGAATTAATACAAATTACTTAAAAAAGCTCAAATAATTTAAAAATTGCTTCCTTTATTTAGGTTCTTTTTAAAAAATATTTTGCTTTATAAAAAGGAGTGGTCTAAAAGAATTAATAACAGTTGTTTGTCAAAGTAAACCGTTCATTAATCACAATTCTCCGACGCAGAAACAGACAGCACCTAATAATAGGTGAAAGTTTATTTTCTGATTAAACGAAACAACTTTTTTTCCATGTCCAATCAGTAAGTCCTATTTATAATTAGGTTTATCGTTTAAATGTTCATCACCAAGTGAGCATTGGGCAAAGTCCTAGACGAAGGCATCCATTTACTGTCTATGGTAGTATCCGCATTTTTAAGTCCGATGCTTTAAATTCTTGGCAGACTGTACATTTTAGAGTCTAAAGTAATTATAAGTATTTTTCACTAGACACAATTTAAAAATAATGTTTATTACTTTAAATGTTTTACGAGAAACATGTCTTTTAGTAGTGGACATTTTAGCGAAGCCGCCGAACGTGAGCCTACATTTTAGTGGGTCGGTGGTGGGATTCGAACCCCGATGGCCACCGAGGTCCAGATTTGAGCGCTGTATCGCTAGACCACAACCGGAACTTGGCTTAAATCGTAAAATAAACCATTTTTCGTAAAATTCACCTGCAAGCTAGTCAGTATTAAAAATTGATTGAAATATCACTTTTGTTTGGAAAAAAGCGATACAATTGTCCACTATGTTGTAACTCAACTTTACATTATTTTATGAAGTATAAAAGTTTAATTTAAAACCCCATCATTTATATTTTATTTAATATTTAAACTTGTTTACGAAGTTTTTTGTGTTTAATTATTTATTCCTTTTAAAGTAAATGTTCAAATTTCCTATATATATATATATATATATATATATATATATATATATATATATGTTACATTAAATATCAAGTGGTTTATATTTAAATGTTGTCTAAGATCATCAACATAAAATATAACGTCAAAAATAAATAAAACTACAAAGCACATGAATGTTTTTAGTTATCATATAATTGTTCGTATTACACACTGCAAAATTTCAAATAATAAATATGGACTTTCTTTTATGTAACCACTTGGTTCACATAATGTTAATGTAATCTCATGTAATTTTATTTTCAACACAAAACTGGTTTAGATTGATAATTTACATATACGTACAAATGTTTTCTTTTTGTTATACTTTCAAAATTAATAGAAAATTGTCTTTATCTTAAACCGTGTAATGTTTAAATTTAAATATTTTTTTATAAATATAAAACATGGCTTTTAAAAACATTTGCAATTTCTGTACATGTTTACTGCATTTGGAATTTTTTTTTCCCATATTGGAATAAAAATAGTACTGTTTACAAGCAATTGGCATAATTCGCCATTCGGTATATTGTAGCAAACAAATGTTATGCAAAATATACACCACTAGAAGTAGAGTTCGTTGAAGGTTAACTCTAAACGAAGGTCGTTGAAGGTCAAATCTAAACAACAACCTATTTTGGCATCAAAAATATGAAATCCACGTTTTATTTGTCATAAAACAAAGTGTCAACAATTTAGAAATTGTTCTATTTAATTTTTCTATAGACTAACTTCCACTTGGCAATAAGAAACAATTTAATTTTTAGTAATTGCTTGGCTGTTTACTAGTAAATAATTAAAAACAATTGTGAATAACATGAACAACATGACAAATGGTAAAAAGTTTCAGTAAGTTGAACAAAAATTCACATTATATCATCTTTTTTAGACCTTAATGCGAAATTATTTTAACATTGTCTGGAACATATAAATCGATGTTCAATTTATTGTTAACATCTTATCATTCTTACCTTTATCATTTTACAAAAAATCAAACATTTTTGTAACCACAGTGAAACAAATAATTTAAACTATTTATTATATATATATATATATATATATATATATATATATATATATATATATATATATATATATGTATATATATAGTTTAAAAATAATTTATTAACTTTTCTTTTATTTTGGTTTTGATAAATTACATTACAATAGTGTTTTGATATATATATATATATATATATTGAAAAAATAAAATTAAGCGCATTAATAATAAATTAAATACTGCAAAATTTATATAAACTGTATTTCATAATTGCGTTTAAATGGGTATTGATTTTTAAATATGATTTTTTCACTGTTTTTATGTCAAAAAAATTATAAATAAATATTGAATACTTTGTCATTTATTAGTATTTTTATTTATTAATATTTATTGTTTGAAAAGCCATATAGAATTAGTTATTAATTTGGATATAATACCTTTTCAGTACTGACGCAAATATTTTTTAAGAGGTAATATGTATTTTATTATCATTTTGTTTAACGATAATTTGAAGCAAACTTTTATTATTAATAATAATAATAACATTGATGATAATGATAATGACATCAGTAAGATATTTTCAATTCAAATTTCACGTAGCAATACAGAATAAAATGTTGGAAGAAAACAAGCATTTTCAAATTTTGTGGCTCCATTTATACGTGCAACTATATGAATTTGTTTAAAAACAAAACTATTTACAACAATCTGTCGAAATAATATAATATTAATAAATTGTTCGTTTATACAAAACTGCAAGGTATAACTATTGTTTTTATTGAAAATAACCATTGTTCAATCAAAAAGTTTATTAAAACAAAAGCCAGTGGGAAATTAGTACTTTCCATACAAACCGGGGTAGTCTAGCGGTACAGCGCTCAAATTCGGACCTCGGTGGGCATGGGTTCGAATTCCATCACCGGCACTAAAATGTGGGCTTACGTTTGGCTTCGCTAAAATGTCCATTGCTGAAAGAGGCCTTTCTCGTAAAACATTCAAAGTAACAAACATTAAAAAAAAATTTAATAACAATTTCTTTTAACTAACGCAAACGCTAATAATTTCAATTAAAATTATATATATATATATATATATAATAAATTAATCGTTTTTTTAATTTGTTTACCAAACACCTTAATTTTTTTACATTTCTTAAAATACGAATTTTATTTTCAAAAGAAAGTAAAGTATTTACCAAATTTTTTTATACAAGTTCCCGTGGTTGTCATATACAATATGCCATAAATGATGCATTTATATTTTCATTTCAAAATGTTTGATAAACTCAATGAACAATATATATAGTCAATTTATTTATAATATTGGATTATGTAAAAAGTAATTTAGTATGTCAAATGTGTATTATCAATTGGAGAGGGATTTAATATAGATATATATATTATTACTAGTGAGATAAACATTAAAATGACTAAAAATTGATATATAGTTTTTTAAATGTGATCATCTTTAAATTTTATTTTTTATAGGCATGACATATAGGCAACCGTATTTATTTATTTATTTATTTTTTCAATCATTCCACAATCCAAACAAAAAAGACGAATGATTCACTGGTTGTGTAGCGGTATTCTAAATCCGAGATTATTTTATTTTATTTTTGAATTCAAAAAAACAATCATGATTTATTGTAATTTCAAAGGACAGGGAAATGAATTTGGTAAACAAAAGCAGGCGCAACTTTTAGATGAAAAAAAAAATTATTGTATCGTGTGACAGGTATTGTAGATAGTTGCAATTGAATGCAACCGCCAACTAATAGATCGTTGTCAGTTGTCCAAACTGACACAAGTTCGGTGTGGTATTGAGCAATACTCATGTTTTTATGCAGTTTCAATAATGACAATGATAGTCCACCAAACGCATTAAATGGAATACTCATAATTTTGATGATTTGAGTTATGCTTGTAAAGTCTCAATTTCCAATAATGGTAATATTCCTGACTGTTTGTGCTCCATGTGATCTATCCTGGACTAGGTGCTGAGAGGTATCAAGGCTAATAATAGCAGAGACCGAGTAAACAGCGGTATAGCTGGGCATCCGCCATGGCGGGTGGATGCAAGCATATACTTGGGATGCCTAAATGTATCTTAAGGTATACGTATATCATATGCAGCCCTTGGGCTAAGGGGGATATCTCAGGAAAAAAATCAGGCGGTGACGTCAATCTTTGCGAATAGTGGCGACGTCACTAGGATGCCGTCTATCAACCAAGAAACTTCGTTATTGTTCTACGTTTGTTACGCTTATTAAGCCATCGAAGTCAATTGTTTTATATGTTGTATAAATATAGAAAATAATGAAGAGATGATCACGTTACCAATCAAAATGAATGAATAAATATATTCTGACCTAAATGAACAGCAGTATATTAGGACTTTCAAGTCAAGGATTAAGTGCAGACATGTCTCATCTACTCTAAAAGGTATATCCATACTATAGGTAGCCGTTTGGCTAGAAGGCATATACCAACATGTTCGTTCACTATTGTGAACTATTGTCTTCTTCTTTCTTTACAGCTTTTCCCTCTTTTATGACGGATCGCTGTTTCTGGTCAGCATTCTCCATTGGGTTCTGTCTGTAGCGTCAATTTTTGTCAGTCCCTTTTCCTTCATAAGTCGGCTTCCACAAAAGCCAACCATGTTCTCTTTGGTCGGCTACGATTTCTTTTACCTTCCACTTCCAATGCCATTATTCTCCTTGTGACGTAGTTTTCTTCTCTACGTAGAATATGGCTGTACCACCTTAACCTTTTTTCTTGAATTTTCTTATGACATTCAGTTTTCTTCTAACAACTTCATTTTCTATTCTGTCTAATTTGGACACTCCCAACAACTATCAAAGCATTTTCATTTCTACTGAATTCAGTTTTCTCTCTTGGGCTTTCTTAATACAGTGAACTATTGTATCGTTACGAAAATGTCGGGTTTTGGCCAAGAAGCTTTACCATTTCTTGGCTTTCAAAATTATTTTAAATGTTTGGACAACAGTTTGGAGAAAGGGATTTTTTCGCAAATAGAATTAATCATCATGCTTTTAATCTTTATACATTCAATTGATTATTTAGTAAAAAGGATTGCTAGTTCTATGTGAACTGAATGCATCAACAACTACAATTATCACCGACAACATAACAGTTAAATGAAATACTTCATTTTGATCCAAATAAAGATAAATTTAAATAGAGTAAAAATTTTATAATAGCCTACTACTACTATTATTAATATTATTATTATTATTATTGCATATTTTGTAAGAACAGAAAAAATTATTTTATTTAATAATAATAATAATAATAATAATAATAATAATAATAATAATAATAATAATAATAATAATAATAATAATAATAATAATAATAATAATAATAATAATAATAATAATAATAATAATAATAATAATAATAATAATAATAATAATAATAATAATAATAATAATAATAATAATAATAATAATAATAATAATAAATAATAAGTTGTAATAATAATAATAATAATAATAATAATAATAATCAATAATAATAATTAATAATAATAATATTCATAATGGTACATAACAATAATAATAATCAAAATAATAATTATTATCTATTGATTGATTGATTGATTGATTGATTGACTAATATGTTGAAATATGTCATTCTCTGCAATGTCACAAATGTGTTATGTAAATAATATGTGAAAATAATCGTTTATTTCATTGTTACTGCTTCGACGCTTCACAATAGAAAAAAATTTCAGCAAGTGGACATTGGAACAAAGCCATGTCTATCCAACTTTAAATCCACTAGGACTCAACGAGAGGATTTGGGCTGCTTCAATCCAAAACTAATTTTTTTTTTAATAAATCGAGTGATGATCGTTCTACTGTTTACATTGGGATCAAAGGATTGACATTAAAATCTTGTGTATTTGTCCTAAAATGTCCAATCTAGGAATTATAGTCACACGAAATGTAACGGTATCAATAATTGGAACGTATTGCAATAAATTTTGGTAACACAACTAGTGACTGGCGAAAGTAAAATGATTAGCTACCGTTTTTTAAACAAGACTTATCAAAATAATATTATTAATGTGCTATTTTTAATATATATATATATATATATATATATAGAAATAATAGGCTGATTTTGAAAAAAAAAACAGTTTTAATAAACAAATTGTCAAAAATAGATTTGGCTGCCAACAAAAACGAATAAATAGTATCGGGGTGCTCGAATAGCACAGCGATCGATCGGAACCTGGGCATGGGGTATGGGTTCCATCTCGACCACCAGCACTAAACGCAGGCCGCCGTTTGAATCTGTCAGTGTTTACTTGCCAAAAAGAAAAGGTTTTTCGTAAAATAAAAACCAATTTTTTTATATACTTCTGATATTAATACTTTTAACTGACATTCAATTTTAGAAAATGTACTTCCAAGTTGCTGCTTTAATAGATCAAATTTAGACTTTCTATTAATGCACCGTTGATATGATTTGGCAAGGTTCTAAAAGTAAATTGTCAGTAGATTGAAGAAAACTTCTTTTTTACTAATTGTGTCATGTGTTTATTGCCCAATTACGCCGTTCCATTAATTTGGACAATTTCAAAATAAATCATTTGGTCAAAATCTTGCTTATTATTATTATTATTATTATTTTTCAATGTGATCTATGTTGGGTGTGCTGGTTAATAAAATGCTCAAAACTGTTGACAAATTTACATGTCACACAATTGTCAAAATTGTATCTCTAATTTTAAAAAAATTGTGTGCAACAAAAACGGTACAAATTGCGTTTTGTTATGAAAAAAAAGTTGTTGTTGTTGTTCACACAGATTACACAAGCAATTAAATTTCCCCAAATATTTTCGTGTTATGAGAAAGAGGGAAGTTTAGGGAAGTACAATTGAATGGAGAGAAGAAAAAAAATTTGCTCAAACTTTAAAAGAATTTGTTCAACTTGAAAGTATTTCCCATTGTTGCCTTAGGGACACAAAGAATTAATGTGAATTCAAATAGGTGTTGTTGAATATTTGTAACAAATATTGCTTTTTCAAAAACAAATAATTAATTTATAAGTATGTACAGGTTCAATGTATTGTCCAAACAGGAAAATATAATAAAACTGTATATTTAACATTCCCTTTAGCTAATTGTTAATATTTCACACATTTTGGAAAAAAATTCAATTAATTAATCAAACACGACTCAAATCCAAACCCGACTTTTCTGGGGTTTTTTTTTGTTGTTGTTTCAAATAGCACGTAACAGTATTATCGTCTTCAAACAGTAAAAAAATGTAACGCGTTGCCAAATATCGCAAAGTGAAACTAGAGCATCATTACATATATTTGTTTTCAAAATGTCAATACTGTATTGCAAAAAAAACACTATATGACAAAGTCTTGTTATCGGTAAAATTAAAAAAAAAGAATGTATTGTAATTGTATGCTTTTGTATGCACGATTTAATATTGAATTTTTAACACAATTATTATAATCAAAATTAAAATTCTGTTGTTATAACAGAATAAATTTAGGATTTAAAAAATAATTTGGCAATTCAGGATTTTAATCATTTTCGATGCAAAAAATGTATTATTTTTGTCAAAGTATTACTTAAACAAGAAAGATGTTTTTGAACTTAAAAACAACTACCTTCACTTCGAAGAGTAGAATCCATGTGTAACGCCGACTCACCAACGGGTAGAACGAAGCGTCAACAGAATTATCAATATGTGCCGAGGTAGTCAATCGGTACAGAGTTAGACTTGGACCTAGGTTGGAATCCCACCGCCGGCCCACTAAATGCGGGCCCACATTCGGTTCACTGGTGAAGGGTATGCGTTTTTCGTAAAATATTCAAAGGGGTAAAAATGAAAACAAACTGGAACTAAATCAACCGATTACAATAACAACAGTAAAACATGGTATCTATGTTAACATATAATTATTTCCAATGATTAACAATCATGAGATTTCAATATGTTGACACAAAAATGAACATTTCATTCACACAAAATAGGAAACATTATTACATAGTAAAACTAAAAACAATATACTTACCAACAACAATTGGGAAATAATTACAATCCACTTTGATGTAATAACGAATGTACACAATCTACTAATCCAAAATATATTTATGCCTTTCAATAATTGAAAAGTATTATTAACGTAAAAGCGTCGCAAATGTTTCAATTAATTATATTTGGGCAAAATCAAATATAAGAGTTTTAAAATAAGGCTTATTGCTGTTGTTGTGTTTGTAAAAGAAAAAATTTGCCGACATACTTAACCAATTGCTGATCGTATTCCTATTTATATATATGTAAATGTACACGTGTGTGTGTGTATATATATAAATCGCTTAATCCAAAAGAAATGCATCATCAATTATAAAATTTTCGCTGATTGGACTTTGTATATTTATAGACATCATCGTATACATACATGTCCGTGTATCTATTCACATTTAATGAAAGGCATACAGGTCTGAGAGCGGCATTTATATGTCAAACAAACTTGGGTATCAATAATGTCAGTCAAAAATTTACTAGAAAACATTATTATTGTTATTTTTTATTTGCACTGTGTGCCTTGTAAGTTTATGTGTGTATGTGTTATGGTCAAATGAGGGGGCGGTGTACAACATATGCAATATATTATTACATAGGCAGTAGGATTTCGCGTCCAAGGGGTAAGAGCCACGCGTCGTTTGATCCTCGACGAAGACGAGTGAAGACAATGCAGCCTTTTCGGGGTTTGCACCTAATGACAAACGTGGTCAACTTGTATCAATTATGACAGATGGCTTTCTAATCCACACACACACACACATACACACACTTTGTGTGGAAAGTTTTTTTGATGATGGGTGAGGAATTGTAAAAATAAAATAAAATGAAATATTATTTTCACGATTGTAATTGGTTAGATACGACATAATACATTGATGATTGGTGGCAGTGAGAAAATATTTTGAACCAATCACGTTGCAATAATGGATTGACAAGTGCGTTGTCAATCATTAACAAAAAATTGAACGATTTAAGTAGTATTAAATAAGTAGTTGTAGGTTTTTTAATGACAATAATTATTTATGACATTTGCCTTCTTTTATTGTTCCTGGTTAGCTTTCTTCGTTCGGTTTAGTTAACAACAACTGCCTCTCAGTCAGTTTTTTTATCCATCTTCTCTTTAATTATTTTTTTCTTTTCCTTCGTACCCAAGTTCTTCTAATTAGTAAAGTCTGACCGGTTTTATTAAAGTCCTTTATCTTTTCTGTTAGCATTTTTTACACAGTACTCTTGTAAAGGCTCTGCTAGCTATGCTATTATACGTATTTTTTAAATTAATTTTTGCCTTCAAATATTTACTATCTGTCAGTAATGAATCTATTTAATTAAACTTTTTAACTCTTACCAATTATTCATTTTAAATGTTGATTTCTGTTTTTTTTTCTCACTGACTATCACATTGTGGCCGCTTAATCGTTAGCCCAATTTCTCTAATCTTTTCTTTTTCTGTTAATACTATTCTTTTTCATCCCTTATTTGTCTTGTATAAGCTAGGATTGTAGGGAGTTTATCTCCGGATTTTGTAATAATAAATAATTTTTTTTCTTCTTTCTGTACCTCTACTTCTTTATACAATTTGTCACTATTACCAATCTCTTGGTTACTTTTTGTGCTTGTTGATATTCCAACTTGTTGGTTTCTAATCCAAACAAGATTTTTAATTTTTTAATTTTTGAAACCTTGTTGGATTTCAACGTTCCACCTCGAGTAACTTTTCAGCTGCTTCTGCCATTTAATGCTCACAATTTTATCACTCTTTCCAAAATATTGATTCATTCTATTAGGATTAACTAAATCTCACGTACGGAGCAAGAAGTACTGTTACTGAAACTAAAGTGTTTTTCAAAGAATTTAAGTAAATATTTTACATTAATTCTTCTCCAAGCTTTGATTAAGAAGGGATGGTGTTTGATGCAAACAGCACCGGGGTGGTGTGGAGGACTTTAAGTTGGGCAGGGCATGGTTTGAATACCACTACCTGTACAGACCCTTGTTTGGTTTCGCTTAAATGCCTACTTGCGAAAAATTGTTTCTGTCAAACCTTGAAGAAATAAGAAAATTAAACAATTAAGAATGGTGTATTTTATACTTTTTTGTGACAGGTGAATAGTGACTAATTTTACACATAATAAATCTTTCTGTAAACTATTAATTACTGCTATTCAATACAATCAATTCAACTGTTATAAGTTCTTCTTTCATGTCTACTCAAACTGAGGTTAAACCCATGCCTATTGAAGTCACATTGTCCCCCCATATTAAATAATCTTGAAATTGTTTCAACAATAAAAAAAATAGTAATCGGTTCAAAAAATAATTAATAAGCAAACAGTCAAAATACATTGATTGCATTATAAAATAAACACAGTCTCCATATCCATTTGTCGTCCTTGACAAACTAGAAAAGAGAAAATACATGTTGGCCCATGCAATCATTTGCCAAATGCTTTTTCCTTGTCGCAATTATTGTGGCATTTTTACAAACACAAAAACAAGCAATTACATTCAAACTGTCAATAGACAAAGTTATATGTGCGGTTCAAATAAATCCGTTCTTTTGGTATTTGGATTCACATCAACACAACCATCCACCCACCCACACACGTATATATGCGAAAAGAGGACATACAATGGGCATGCATTGTCATTAATCATTTTTTTTTGCAAAAAATGAGTGTTGTGATTGGGAGAAAAGATGGACGAAGCAACACTCGGCCGAAGATACATTCTCAGCCATCTCCCTCTGTGTGTGTGTGTGTGTGTGTGTAAATTTCGACAAAATGAACAACATATTTGCACTTAGCGAAAACAAGAAAAGGTGACAGTCCTACATAATTATCCTTTGTTATATGTCAAGATATCCTAATGACAAATGTATTATATATACGTCTGTTTGCATGCCATTTAGATGTGCATATTTTCGGTGATTTATACGATAACTGTTTTATACCATTAATAATAATAATAATAATAATAACATGGTCATCAGTATTATTGATAAAAATGGACTTAACCCCATTAATCATGTCCCACCAATCGAATGTACCCACACGTAGATAAAAATAACGTTGTGTCTGCCTGTTCATCCAATTGATTGATTACAGATTTATTTAAATTTGGGTCATACAAATGGAAAGGCACACATTCAAGTTATTATCTTACAATGTTGAAGTATTATCTACAATCTATATTAATGTAATTTGCATGTTTCTAATAGAATACTCGTTTATTTGGCTGTAGCTTGTTGATTTTACAACATCAACAATTTTTGCATCTGAGTGTATTTGTCGGTTTTCAAGGATTAATAATTAGAATTGTCAGATTCATTCAAATAATAAATACACTTGATTTTAGTCACTGTACAGCTGTTTCATTTTTGTTTGTAATCATTAGCAGTGCATACCGTTCAAGTTTTACACACACACGAACTTGAACTCACGCCCTATCTGGTGTCAGACCAATGAACTACGGGTGGTTGAAATTGACCCTATAAATTTATTATTTATAGCGAATCTGATCACTACTTCTACTTTATATATATAAATATATATACATACGAATTGTACCAAGATAGTCCAGTAGTACAGGGCTGGAGTTGGACTTGGGTGTACATAGGTTCGATCCTTACTACCGGCACCAAATACGGGCCCACATTCGGCTTTGCTAAAATGTCCACTACTGAAATGTACGTTTTCCGTAAAACATTTAAAGTAGTAAAAATAAAATTGGAAAATAAAAAATACTAATATTATCATCATTACTATTAACAATAATAATAATAATAATAATAATAATAATAATAATAATAATAATAATAATAATAATAATAATAATAATAATAATAATAATAATAATAATAATAATAATAATAATAATAATAATAATAATAATAATAATAATAATAATAATAATAATAATAATAATAATAATAATAATAATAATAATAATAATAATAATAATAATAATAATAATAATAATAATAATAATAATAATAATAATAATAATAATAATAATAATAATAATAATAATAATAATAATAATAATAATAATAATAATAATAATAATAATAATAATAATAATAATAATAATAATAATAATAATAATAATAATAATAATAATAATAATAATAATAATAATAATAATAATAATAATAATAATAATAATAATAATAATAATAATAATAATAATAATAATAATAATAATAATAATAATAATATTAATAATGCCGGGGTGGTCTAGCGGTACAGCACTCGAATTCCGGACTCGGTGGGCATGGGTTCGAATCCTATCACTGGCACAAAAGTGCGGGCCTACATTTGGCTTTGCTAAAATGTCCACTGCTGAAAGATCTTTTTCTTAAAACATTCAAAGTAGCAAACGTAAGATAAAAATAAAATAAAATAAAATAAATAAATAAATAATAATAATAATAATTATTATTATAATAGGAATAAATGGCATGGTGGGTTAAGCTGTTGGATCTGTATTTACTAGTCTTGTCAATGTGAAGTCGAATTTAATTATCGGCACTTAATGAGGACCTAAGTGGCCGTTTACTAAAAGTGGCCGTTTACTGAAAAGTGAATTTAATCAAAGCAAGAAAATTAGTTCAAAAGGCAATATTCCTCGCCTTGTTTTTACCTTAAAATGGACTAATTTGAATAGGTGACACAAATGTACATATGAGGAAACCGGTTGTACACTCTTGCAACACACTTCATTACTCCCACCCCCACCGGTCCAACAATTTGCAAAAGGACAAATGAAAAGTGATTAATTCAAGTGACACAAGAATGGGGTCAGACATTGTCGTTGCTAGCCAATTTGATTTTTTTCAAAAAAAAAAGAAAAAGAAATTTCCTAATTGTTTGGGTGTACCAATTAAGTCGTAGTTACACGAATATCGAAAGCCTCAAGTGTAGCATCAATGTGGAACATTTGCCATTTCGTTTAAAAATGATGAATTGCTTTTTGTTTTTTGTAAGAGAAGATTAATTGGAAATTACAAAATAACAAGGATGTAGTGGGGTTGTAAAACAAAAGTTTTGCAAACAGAAATTGTGTTTGATGTATTTGAACATTGGTTAACCAAATAGGACATGTTTTACACCACGAGGACACCATTTTATTGAACTGCGGTAAAAATAAAAGGTGACAGCATAATTCTGATGGGAAAAATGAGCAAAATCCAAATTGAAGTCCAATCTACTGGATTTTAAATGTCATGTACACTCGCATGAAATAATATTATTGCCTCATATTCTACAGAACGAAAGGATTTGGAAATTATAAGTTAAAATGAGTAGATGATAAAACCAACCAAGGGAAAATGGTGCGAAAGAAGGAGCCAATAAGAGTCAGATAACCTTTCGTGTGAGAGTGTGATCACTCGACAGTTGGAGGGGGGAGGAAAAGTTTCTAAATGTGTCACAAAATTTGCACGATGACGCATTACAAATCGTACAGTGGTTGTAAATATTGATTTTTCCACCTTATATACATTTTCAAGGTCAAACAATCCCCTTTTGGTAGAAGAATGCACTAACGTAACTCACAATCACTCACGAAGGCTGACCAATAGGACTTTTTTAAATTCTTTTCCCTTGGTTGGTTTTATCATCTACCGTTATAATTATGATTTTGATAAAAAGGCGATATGGAATAACAAAAAATTGGTCATACCTAAGTTATTTTCAATCAGTACTTGTGAATTGCATTAACGTAGTCAATTATGTTTTCAAAAAAATAATAATAAAGGGACACGAATAACACTGGAATTGTTACAGAAAACGAAAACGTAATATTTTTTATAATTAATATAAATAATATTGTAGTAAAATATTGTTTCATTGAAAAAAATTAATGAAATAAATTAAATTAAACAAGATCGCTTTTTTCTTTGATCTTTTTATGTGATATATATATATATATATAATTGAATAAATTATAGAATGGTATATATGGACGTGATGTATGCATTCATTGTTAGTATTTACTCTCGCTAGTGTGTACATTTGTCAACTATTGTTAACATGCATTTCAAAAATATATAATAATAATTATTATTATAAGCACATCTGTATTTAATTTATCTTTTCCAAAAAATACACACACACAAATATATATATTACTTTTGCACAAAACATTAAAAAAAATTCAATTCGGTTTTATACTTGCAATCTCGACAAGGCATGTTGAAAGAAGAAGAAGAAGCAAAGTAACTTTTGTTCAACACAATCCTTCATTGCGTCGGGTTGTCAAAACCGAAAACAATTTTACATTCTGACGGATGGGGTAGAAGAAAGCTGTTTAGAATTCAATAATTTCTTCCTTTTTTGTGTTTTAAACACGTTTAAAAAAATGTGTTTGATAACAAACGCCTTAAATTTGTTATTTTTATTTTAAATAACTACATTGTAGGAAGAGAGATTTTAGACAAACGTTTTTATAGCAATAAGAATAACGTAGATTGGGCCGATTTTTTATTTTTTATGTTTACTACTTTGAATGTTTTACGAGAAAGGCATCTTTTAGCAGTGGAGATTTTAGCGAAGCCAAACGTGGGCCCGCATTTTAGTGCTGGTGATGGGATTCGAACCTATGCCCACCGAGGTACGAATTCGAGCGCTGTACTGTTAGATCACCCCGGAAGATAATCGCTTACACCAAGATATTGTCTCAAAAACAGGAGTTCTACTTTAAGAGCTTTTCTTCGGTTAGGTCTGTACAATAATAATTAGTAGTATTATTATTACCAGTAATATTATTATAATTTTTATTATTTATATTTTTATATAGTTATCTTCTTCTTTCTTTACAGCTTTTCCCTTTTTTATGAGGGGTCGCTGTTTCTGGTCAGCATTCTCCATTGGGTTCTGTCTGTAGCGTCAATTTTTGTCAGTCCCTTTTCCTTCATAAGTCGGCTTCAACAAAAGCCAACCATGTTCTCTTTGGTCGGCTACGATTTCTTTTACCTTCCACTTCCAATGCCATTATTCTCCTTGTGACGTAGTTTTCTTCTCTACGTAGAATATGGCTGTACCACCTTAACCTTTTTTCTTGAATTTTCTTATGACATTCAGTTTTCTTCTAACAACTCCATTTTCTATTCTGTCTAATTTGGACACTCCCAAACGACCATCTAAGTATTTTCATTTCTACTGAATTCAGTTTTCTCTCTGGGTTTCTTAATTTTCTACGTTTCCGATTCGTACATCAAGGCCGGTCTCACTAAGGTCTAAAAAATTTTACCTTTTGTTCTTGCTGTTATCCTTCTGTCGCACAAAACCCCTGTAAGTTTTCCAGTTATACCATTCTGCTTGTATTCTTTACGCTATCTCTGCATTCAAATTTCCATTCTCTTCTAACGATGAGCCAAAGTATGTAAACCTTCTCACTCCCAACAATTCTTGGTGCTCCATTTTGATTTCCCTACCATTTTCTTTTGTTGTACTCATATACACTTGTTAATTCTTAATCCTCTAACCTCCAGTGCCTTTCTCCATTGCTCTAACCATTTCTCCAAATCCTCTTGTTTTCTATCGCATACAACAATGTCATATGCAAATAGCATGCACCATAGAGATTCCATCTTAATATTTCTTGTTAGCACGTCAATAACTAGATCAAACAAATATGGGTTTAATGCTGAACCCTGATGTAGGCCAACTTTTAGTAAAAACTCATCAGTCAGCCATACACTGGTTTTCACCAACGTTCTTGCGTCATCTTCACGAACTTTTCAAATGTACCTGTTTCTCTCATGCTCCTCCACTATTCCTGTCTCGGAATCCGATTGTATACTTTTTCCAAATCGATTAACACCTTATAAAGTCTATTCTGTTTCTTTCTGTGTCTTTCCATTGTTGTTCTTAGAGAGAAGATTGCATCAATTGTACTACGTTTAGGCATAAATCAAAATTGTTCTTCTCCAATGTCTGTTTCTTTGCGGATTCTTCCATTAATAATTTTCTCTCCAAATTTTAAAGTATTTGACATAAGCTTATACCCCTATAATTACCATAGCTTGGAACATCTCCCTTCTCCTTTTTGTTCCATATTAAATTTAACAGTTTAGTTAATCCTTCAATTCCAAAGTTTCCCAAACATTTCCATGCTTCAATAGGTATTCCGTCTGGTCCTGGAACTTTTCCATTCTTCATCTTACTTACTCCTTTATTTACTTCTTCTTGGGATATTTTTTGTGTTACATCCAGATTAGGTGTCCCATCTTCAATCACTGCTCTGGAATTTTCTTTATTTAACAGTGTTCCAAAATATGCTTTCCATCTTTTCTTTATTGACCCTTCTTTTAATACTATTCCACTTTTATCATTCATTTGTTTAATGTGTCAGGTCTTTTAAAGCTTTATTTCTGGTTTTAGCAACACTAAACAACATTTTCTCTCCTTCAGGTGTCTCCAGGTCGTCATACATTGTATCTCACGCATTTGCTTTTGCCACTGCTACCGCTCTTTTAGCTACCCTTTTTGCTTGTTAATATTCCAACGTGTCGATTTTCAATCTATTTAGATCCCATTTCTTCTTTTCAATTTTCTCACCTTTAACCGCTTGTTAAACTTCCACATTGCACCACCAAGATTCTTTGTCTACAGGTACTTTCTTCCCCAATGTTAACCCTAGTACCTTTTCAACTGCCTTGGTAATCACTCTGCTGTTTAATGTCCACCATTCGTTCACTCCTTCCGAAGACTTCCAATTCTGTGTGATCTTATTTTTAAATTGTTTAGTCAGGTTGGTTTTCTTTAATTCCCATTTTATTTTTTCTCCCGAATTTCCTTTACCTTCTTTTGTTCGTTTCTAAAACTTATTTTTATTAGCACCAACCTGTGTTGCGTGGCAACTTCTTCTCCATTTGTCAATCTTCAGTTTTTTACCCACTTTATATCTGTTTTCCTCGTTGCTAGAAAGTCTATCTGGTTTTATCTTCCATCGCTCTAATATGTAACTAGTTGGTTTTTCTCTTTTTTGAAGAATGTGTTAATCAGGGCTATATCTTTTGAAACCATACACTCACTCTTTTGCCACCTTGATTTGTATCTCCAATTCTTCATCCGCCGTGGTATCTCTCAACACGTTCTCTAGACTGTCCTACATGTCCGTTTAAATCAGACCCAAGTATTATTTTTTCTGTCAAAGGAATGTTGCAAAGTATTTCCTTAAGGTGTTCCCAGAATTAATCTTTTACCTCTTTCTCATATCCAGCTTGGGGCGAGTATGCGCCATTAATTTTTTTTAATGTTTACTACTTTGAATGTTCTACGAAAAACATCTTTCAGCAGTGGACAATTAGCGAAACCAAACGTGGGCCCGCATTTTATTGCCGGCGACGGGATTCAAACCCATGTCCACCAAGGTTCGAATTCGAGCGCTGTACCGCTAGACCACCCCGGCATTAATGTACGAATCACCCATATTCAGTTTCACCATCATTTTTTGTTCGCTGAACCTTTTTACTTCAACTATGTTCTCTCTTGTCTTTGTTTCATAAAATGATAGCTGCTCCATTCCCTCCTGAGTCCCCACTGTACAGCAGTTTGTGTCCGCTGGCCAGCTCTTTCGCTTTCTTACCCTTCCATCTCGTCTCTTAGAGACATAGTATGCCCAGCTTTTTTCTATCTATTAGTTCAGAAATGTCTCTTTTCTTATCAACGATCCAATGTTTAAGGTGTCCACTCTCAGCTTCCCTTCTATACATCTCCTTTGGACTAACTTCTTTAGTCTGACTTTTCCGTTTCCAGGTTATCTTCGCTAATTAATCACATGACTCAGGCAATAGTTATGCGCGTCGCTTATTGGGGACTCCCTATTGTTTATCGAACCACTATGAAACATTTTGACCATTTTAGTGTTTTGGCGTAGGTTTTACTGCCGGATGTCCTTCCTGACGCAAACCCTCCTCCTTTATCCTTCTTTATATATAATTATTTACCCTATTTATTTGAACATGCATTAGAATAGAGATAATTATTTCGTTTAGTTTTTCAAGTTTTATTCGGAGTTTATTTGTGCAAAATTGTCTTTACCTACAACTATAAATAATGTAAATTACAATTAAATAAACTAATATATGCATAAAAATAAGTATGTATTAATTATTCCTACATTTTTCATATTAGAAAATCACATTTCGCTTTTTCCATTGTAGTTGAGGATAAATGACTTGACGAAATTATTTTGATAGTGTTGTAGTTGTTATTTGACCTACATGCTTCCATTTTGTTTACCAATAAATAAATAAATAAATAAATTTGTGAATAGATAATATGGAAATATTTTGTTTGTATACATAGTATACATACACGTATTCTACATCAAAGTAAATTTGGGGGGCAAATATTCTTTATCATGTGCACGCCTATATATATATATGTGAGTTGCATGGGTACATACACATATATAAATATGTAAATATACTTGCAAACAATTATAATAGTTTCAGAGTTGGGCGCCATATTTTTCTTTATAGATAAAACAAGCCACAAATCATATTTATATCCAACATAGAAGCGCATATGTTACTAATTAGAGGATCATTAAGTTTAATGCAAAATACAATGAATAAACATTATTATTATTATTGTTAATTTAACAATTTCATTCATTTCTTTTCCTAATTTGTTCCACATACATCTATCTTACTTTATATACGCTGAATTCAATAGTATGCAAATTACTGAAAAGGTAATTTATTATTTGCTTGGATGTAATTGTTGGTTTAATTTTTGTGCCTAGTATCATGACAAACGTAGACAAATAGTGGAAACCAAAATAAAATGTGACATTCATATTCTCTGTACATGAATAAATAGAAATTAAATAGTTATTCTAAGGGACGGGTTTGAAGGTGATCTTAAAATTGTCAAATTTGCCCAACAATAAATCTCCCCGGTTTGAATCAACCAGGAGCATTGTACAGCTGTTCTACAACCTTATTAGGATTTATGAGTAGTATAGTTATGGCTTATTTTCCTGCTTTGTCAACTTATTTTTATAAGCAAAAGGGAGCTTTTTAATAATAGAAATAACAATAATAATTATTATTATTGTTATCTCAGTAAGCTTAAATACTTTAGTTAAAGTACATTTAGCATCACAAAATACAGAAAATGCGCCATTGGAATAAGCAAAGCAAGTCAGAGACCGATAAAAATTAAGATTATACAATAATTGCAAATTCGAAATAATAAAAAAAAATATTTTAGTAACAAAGTTACAGAAAACGTTTTATACATCTCTCCAACCATTATTGGAAAATAGTGATAACAATAATATAATTTGTTGGTTTAGAAAGTATTAGTCACTAAAATTGTTTTACGTCAGGGCACTTTCTGCTAAACTGCTTATTATTATTCCAAATGATTTTTAGCTAATTTCTCAATAATCTGTAGTGATTAATATTGCGCTACGTAACTTTTAACGTAGTCACAACTTTCTAAATCTTATTTATTTTTAGTTAGTTGTTATTGCTTAAATAAGTAAGTGGGCGTATAAATGAGGGTCCGCATTTAGTGCCAGTAGTGGAACATACAGTTATGACCATTCCGTTTTGAGTTTGGCGCTCTACCAACTTAGTCATCCATCTGTTTGTTGCCAAGTTTTAGTCGCGTACAGGTCTGTGGGAACAACAAAAGATATATGGAGTGACCTAAAAGTCACTATCTATTTCGAGAACTAATTGGAATTGTGAGAAAAGATTTACATATTTTATTTATTTGGTAATAAGGTCTGTAATATTGCTCTTAACACACTTGCAGCTATTTCTCGCTTGACATTAGCACTGCCACCCTCTCTAATTTACACCACTGTTAATTTATGTCCAATTTATGTTTTATTTATCAGACCCTTTCAAATACAAACAAACGAGAATTCGTAGTAAAACTGGAAATAAAAGGAAGTAAATACAAACAATTTAAGCATACACTGGAAGAATAATTAACAATATTACTAAACTTATACTGATGCAGTAACAACAGACAACACTACAAATGCTGAAAAAGGTGTTTCGAGAAGCATCCTTTGAGCTTTGAGCTTTGTACAAACATTGATGGTTGTTACGTGAAAAAGTAATTATATTGGATTAGAAATGATTCAATCTAGCTAGTCCCAAGCCTGGATAAAGAAGGAGGGTTTGAGTGCACAAGGTTAGCAACCTGGCCTCTGTAAAAAATATATACTGCTACGGAAACAATCAAGAGGAAGCCATTTCGGCAAACATCGGCAAGCAAGTAATCGCACGTATCTGGATGACAGAGTTACACAGATGACAGAGTTGAGTGAAAGCCGAAAGGAAGCCCAATCTTCGATTTGCAGAATCTTCAATACCAACGAGACTTTGTTGTTGTTGTTGTTTTGCTAAGTCGATGGACCGACATATCCCTACACGCCTCCGAAAATCGTGAACAATGGAAGGGGATTGTTAGAGATGCTATGCGAATTTGGAACTAATGAAGATGTGGCATTGCCACTAACTTTTGTTGTTGTTGTTGTTTTGCTATAATTGTTGTCTTGTTGCCCCATGCTTATTTTTAAAGCAAAAGGGTTTTGCATAATATTTATATAATAATAATATATTTCGAATAAAGCTTTTTCTCCTATAAATACCTCTTTTTTAGAATTTCAATTAGTTTCAAAATAAACAGTAACTTTTAAGTCAACCTGTTTAATCTTTGGTAGAATGATACAATGTTACATTAATTTAGTTTATATTCATTTGAAAGTTAAGCTTCAATATAAGATTGCATTTTACCAATGCTGTTTCTCATAGGTGTAAACAAATCGGTGAAATTGATATCACCTATCCCTTAACTTCTATGAATTGTTATTTTTTAATAATGTTTACAAAAACATGACTGGAAGATAAAAACTTGCCTCATTTGTCGACCGAACTTGGAGCGCTAATTGATATAGATTAGAACAATCTCTAACTATTTTCTACTACTTATTGACACCGTAATTTCTAATTGTTTACACTACACATACACACGCATAATCTAGTCTTTAGCTTGAAGCAATCAATGGTTGAACTAATTTTTGTGTGCGTTGCTTGCCTATTACAGTAATTGAGAGCACAATGAATGCGATTATTACAACGCATGTTGATATATACTTTTGAAGATAAAAAAGATGGAAGTAGACATCGAAAAAAAAGTACTGGAGACACAATATACACTTACTATATCCATCCATATTTACTTTGTGTTGTTGTGTAGGCTTTCCTTTCTATTGACATCAAATAGTAAACTACGGCACATACACACATACACATACGCGCACGCGCGCGTGTAAATCCATCTATCCACCGTGTTAATGTCTATCTATATATGCAGATGACAGGCACATACATAATTGCTATTTATTATTATTATTATTATTATTATTATTATTATTATTATTATTATTATTATTATTATTATTATTATTATTATTATGTTGGTACTTAGGATAGATAAATATAAAGCGTGACATGTCTAATGTCTAATCTTTTATTTTCCTAAAGCGTCAAATAAAGGCGGCAGAATGCGCGCGCAGATTCAAAAATCAAAGCAATCCTATCTATCTAATGGTGTTTTTGCATTGCAAAAAAAGACACAGACATTTGCAAATCTAGTCATATGGAAAGCGATCGTTATTCTGTTTCAATATTGACAGCCGTAGTATTTCCACTTACACATACACACATGCATACACATATACAGTACAAAATGGATTGCATTGTTTTATGTTTAATGATAAAATAGGTCGGTATGGTAGAAAGAGAGAGAGAGAGAAAAAAAAACAAGCAAAGGCGGTTGTCACTCTAACATTTTTGATTACTTGGGCATTGCATAAGTCCAATAATAATAATAATAATAATAATAATAACAATATGAATGATTTTGTAAATTGGATGCAAAATGCACATTTATCATTTATTAGTTGGTGTCTCTTTTGCAAGCGTAGCAAAAGTAGAACAGAACGAAATAACTGAAAGTAATAAATAAAACCAAATGACACATTCCAATCAACGGTGGACCAAGAAAATGCAAAACATGTGTGTGTGTGTTTGACTTTATTGACCAGTTGAAGCTACTTAGGTCGGTTGATGGATTGTTGTATTTGAATTATTTATTTCAATAGTAGTATAGTGTTGACATTACTTGTATAAGTTGGTTGGATTACAATGTACGATTGTCAACTGTATCTATATAAAAATATATATTAATACTAGGGAAGTGGGAGGCAGTCTAGCGGTACAATGCTGGACTCGAACTTGGATAGGCATCGGCTTGAGTGTCATGGTGGACTGCCGTTAGGCTTTAGGAAATGGCCACCATAAACCGTTTAGGCGCTATTAAGCAAGCAGTAATTACAAATATGAAAGTAAAGGATGCAAAGTGGACACATGAACAACTTTTGCACACATAATTGCTATTTATTATTATTGTTATTATTATCATTATTATTGTTATTATTATTATTATTATTATTATTATTATTATTATTATTATTATTATTATTATTATTATTATTATTATTATTATTATTATTATTATTATTATTATTATTATTATTATTATTATTATTATTATTATTATTATTATTATTATTATTATTATTATTATTATTATTATTATTATTATTATTATTATTAATACTACAAATAATAATAATAATTTTTATTAATTGAGTTTCAAGGATAACATAATAATAAATCCGCTTGGTTTAGTCAATCAGGAGCGTTGTACATCTGTTTCATCAGCAGTGAATACGTTTAGGCCTTGCACAACCTTGAACCGACGCCCTATTTGTTGTCAGACCAACGCTTTAGCCATGGGTGGTTAAAACAGATCCTGCAAGTGTATTATTTCTAATAAATCCAATCAATACTAATTGTTCAGTGTCCTCAAATGCTCTGCTCTGCTTTGCTACCGCTAACAAGCAAATGAGTAATTTCTTCCACCGATGAATTTACCATATTGATCCTGACATACTACACAGCCTTTACGCCGTTGTTCAGTCATATTTATTTATTATAAAGTTTTCAAGAATGCTATATTAAAATTATCTTTGTTGGATTTTTTTTGACAAAAACGATTGGAATAGCTACAAACGTTGTGTCGACCAAACCGAACTAAAATGTAAATTAGGTTTTTTGTTTGTTTGTTTATTCAAACATTTAGGCAGCGTTAATTAGAATTGTTGCCCATTCATTATCCCCCCTCAATTTATTTCAAGTTAAAATTGTATCCGGTAGGTCTACTTAATTCATTTTTACAAAAATTGCCAAAATTAATGTAGATGAGTAAGAGTTATTACTTTTAACAAATTAATTAACAGTTTTTACTTTGCAACTTAAAAGTAATTGAGTTATTTTGTTGCTTCACAATTGTATAATTCATGTATCTTTTGTTGTTGTTCCGCTATTCCAATATACTATCCAACGCAATTATTTAAACGTTCAAGAAAAACAAAAGGCTTTAATTGGTTGTACACATACATACATGAAAGCAATTTTGGAAATGGGAAGAAACTATTAGGTGTATAAATAAATTATATTTTTAATTTAACTTTATTGTAAAAAGCATTTAAAATAGTTCATATTGGATGCCAATAATAGAAATTATAATTAGAAAATGTGAAATACAAGGAAACACGCACACATACACACAAGCAATATTACTTTGAATTGTTAAATAAAAATACAAGAAGGCGTATAGTATACCAGATGCATTCATTTTATGACAATATTTTTTAACAATATAACTTTACAAAATTGAATAATTGCAGATATCAAACAATTGATAATGGAATATTTCGAAGCGCACTTGTTCAATCAGGCTATGGTTTTTATTTTATTTTTATTTATATTTATTGCTTTGAATGTTTTACAAGAAACGCATTTTTCAGTAGTGGACATTTTATTGAAGCCAAATGTGGGCCCGCATTTTAGTGCAGGTGGTGGGATTCAAACCCATACCCACCGAGGTCCAAATTTGAGCGCTATACCTCTAGACATTTTTTGTTGATGAGATATTCAATATTAACAAGTGTCCGAAAAAGAAATTAATAGTAACTTGTACAAATTATAAGTTTGATAGATTGGCTCTATTTCACTTTACATTTTTATCAACTCCGATTAAACAGTTTGAAAGGAAACAGCTCAAAAATATTCCATATTGTCACATCCAATTTTCAAACTATACTGTCAAAAAAAGTTATTATACAATAAATTTATGTTACCGTTTCCGTATTCTAACATTAATATTTGTAATATTACTTCAAATTTAATAAAAAAACAGATTTGTTTAACTTTTAACACATGTTAATTTACATGGACACTTCATAAAATTACAAATCTATATCACACACAAATATTGGATTTCACTTCTCCATTTAGAAAAAAGAGAGTTTTATAAGTCTATTTTAACATATTGCATAATAAAAATGTCATTGTTTAGAAATGAAGTCAAACATTTGGCATTAGTCAAAATTCAATTTATTATTTATATTATTTATCGTTTTGAAAATAAATATTTGGAAAAATATTTGCATGTACATTAAAAAAAATTGGTTGTTCTATTTTGGTGTAGATGTGGTTCGATGGCGGTTGCGTAGAATGTAGACGAACGCCTTGTGATAACTACAGCAAGTATTTATCCCAATAAATTTGGTTCATTTTTGATCCTCACACATTTAAAATAATAATAATAATAATTATTATTATTGTAATCCGCAACTGCAACAGATCTACTATAAAGCCGTTCAAATTTTACAGTAATGTCTCTCAAGGCTGAGTAGCTGCTCCACTTTTATTCAACTATGCAATTGATGCTATATTTACCAATATCTCTGTACAAATAGTAGGTGTATATGTTGGTACAACGGCTTGGAATACGCTGACAATGCTGTTACTCTAGCAGAAAATGAAGTTCAGCTGCAGTATGCATTAGATTTCCTCGTGAAAATTTCCTGCAAATTTGGTCTAATCAGCAACGGCCAATTTTAAGATGATCTCCAATTTCACAATCTTCTATCATTAGTATCGCAACAACGAAGATTGAATTGGTTTGAACACGTTCTTTATAAAAATTCTGATGCAATCTTACGTTTCGTAACCTTGACTTGTCTAAACGTCGGCTAAAAAATGAGAAAAGGTAGTTAGAAACGTACTTGGATAGATGTTGTTTGGGACAATCTTTACATTACCTTAATTGGCACTTTATCTTGGAAACAATGGCTAAGTCGGTTGGACTGACATATCCCTACACGCCTCCGAAAACTGTCATCAATAGAAAGGGATTATTCGTAATGCTATGCGAACCTGAAACTAATGAAGATGGGGTTTTTACCCACTAACTTGTATTGTTGTTTTGTTGTTATTGAAAAATGAACAACCTTCAATATTGCGTTTAGCAATCCCACATATATAGAAAAAATATCTGTTAAAAGGATTATAAATACAAATGCATTTTAGTGTAACGCAAGCTATAATAATATAATATAATATAATATAATATAATATAATATAATATAATATAATATAATATAATATAATATAATATAATATAATATAATATAATATAATATAATATAATATAATATAATATAATATAATATAATATAATATAATATAATATAATATAATATAATATAATATAATATAATATAATATAATATAATATAATATAATATAATATAATATAATATAATATAATATAATATAATATAATATAATATAATATAATATAATATAATATAATATAATATAATATAATATAATATAATATAATATAATATAATATAATATAATATAATATAATATAATATAATATAATATAATATAATATAATATAATATAATATAATATAATATATAATATAATATAATATAATATAATATAATATAATATAATATAATATAATATAATATAATATAATATAATATAATATAATATAATATAATATAATATAATATAATATAATATAATATAATATAATATAATATAATATAATATAATATAATATAATATAATATAATATAATATAATATAATATAATATAATATAATATAATATAATATAATATAATATAATATAATATAATATAATATAATATAATATAATATAATATAATATAATATAATATAATATAATATAATATAATATAATATAATATAATATAATATAATATAATATAATATAATATAATATAATATAATATAATATAATATAATATAATATAATATAATATAATATAATATAATATAATATAATATAATATAATATAATATAATATAATATAATATAATATAATATAATATAATATAATATAATATAATATAATATAATATAATATAATATAATATAATATAATATAATAATATAATATAATATAATATAATATAATATAATATAATATAATATAATATAATATAATATAATATAATATAATATAATATAATATAATATAATATAATATAATATAATATAATATAATATAATATAATATAATATAATATAATATAATATAATATAATATAATATAATATAATATAATATAATATAATATAATATAATATAATATAATATAATATAATATAATATAATATAATATAATATAATATAATATAATATAATATAATATAATATAATATAATATAATATAATATAATATAATATAATATAATATAATATAATATAATATAATATAATATAATATAATATAATATAATATAATATAATATAATAATAATATAATAATAGTAATAATAGTCAGTCCCAAGCCTGGATAAAGGAGGAGGGTTTGAGCGCGCAAGGTTAGCAACCTAGTCTCTGTAAAAAATTTATACTGCTACAGAAACAATTAAGAGGATGCCATTCGGGCAAACAACGACAAAGAAGTAATCGCACGTATCTGGATGACAGAGTGGCCTAGATGACAGGATTGAGTGAAAGCCGAAAGGAAGCTCAATCTTCGATTGTGCAGATTCTTTAATGTCAACGAGACTTTGTTGTTTGTGTTCAGAATTCCTTCAACAAGGATGGAACAGCTATACAATGCTCCTTGTTGACTCAAACTACGTAGATATATTACTCAATGAATCTGACATTGTCCATATATTATTTTTTGAAACCTCATAATAATAAATAGAAGTTAGCAAATTGTTGTAATCACACCAGTCGATTGCAGGTCCTTTTCAAGCTCTGTTTAATGTCTATATACTGATTAATGCCAAAGACAAAAATAATAGAAACTAAAATGATATATCTTGCTAAATAATGAATAAATCAGTTGAATTTGAAGTGATTGGCTACAAAAATGAATGAATTGAAAAAGTTTACAATATTGACAAAGCTAACTTGTCAGTTTTTGAACAAGATCGATATATATTGTGAATAGATTATGCACATTTGAATTGAAAGTATTTAATTAAAGGAAAACCATTTTATTAAAATAAATACTTCCAACTATTTGTTTTGAAAGAAAATAAAAAACTGCATCTTAAGTAAAACCAAATAAAAGATTTTTAAACTAATTAATAAATTATTATTATTGTTATTATTATTATTACTATTACTATTACTATTACTATTACTATTACTATTACTATTACTATTACTATTACTATTACTATTACTATTACTATTACTATTACTATTACTATTACTATTACTATTACTATTACTATTACTATTACTATTACTATTACTATTACTATTACTATTACTATTACTATTACTATTACTATTACTATTACTATTACTATTACTATTACTATTACTATTACTATTACTATTACTATTACTATTACTATTACTATTACTATTACTATTACTATTACTATTACTATTACTATTACTATTACTATTACTATTACTATTACTATTACTATTACTATTACTATTACTATTACTATTACTATTACTATTACTATTACTATTACTATTACTATTACTATTACTATTACTATTACTATTACTATGCATTTTAAAAAGTTTAAACAAAATTTTAAAAATTTCTTTTAGAATGCAAAACCGCTCATGACATGTGTGACAGTTTTGCAATGCACTAATTACTTGTTAAATTTTGAATGAGACACTTTGAATTTTACCCAAAATTATTTTATAATTAGAAAATTGTATAAAGTTTTCTTTTTTTCGCTAATTTTTTTCGGAAGGCAAAAAGTTACTTTGCATTGTACAATATTGTTTTTGATAAATTATTAAAATGGATTTATTATTATTATTATTATTATTATTAATATTATTGTTATTATTGTTAATACCATTATTATTATTATTATTATTATTATTATTATTATTATTATTATTATTATTATTATTATTATTATTATTATTATTATTATTATTATTATTATTATTATTATTATTATTATTATTATTATTATTATTATTATTATTATTATTATTATTATAAAGTGAGTTCTGGTTTAACAATTGTTCATACTCTAGCGTCTACTTTAAGTCAAGTTAACAGACACACTTTTATGCATTTCAGTTGATATGAGGTAAATATTTTGGCAAGTACGTTATGGTATAGCCAAACAAAAACCCGCATTTCATGCCGGTAGTGAGTCTCAAACTTTTGTCTATTAAAATACACGTTTAGAGTTTGTATTTGCTTGTGTCGCCCAAACAATATAATGTCATTCAATTGTAAATTGTTTCTGTACATTCTATTTTAATTTATTTATTTGATTATCAATTATTATTATTGTTATTATTATTTATTTTAAATCCCTTTGGTTTTCAAGAGCACAAAGTAAAAATTGCATTTCAGTGTTTAATGAGGAATGATAATAATATTCAGGATTCGAGTAACGCTTATACCAAGTCTCAATTTTCAGTAATGGTGATATCTCTGATTGTTTCTCTACGTGGCCATCCTGGACTAGGTATACTTTGTAGTACTTTATGTAGCCCTTGGACTAAGAGAGATCATTCTTAAAAAAAATTACGCGGTTTGGTCAATCTTTGCTAACAGTAGCGCCGTTATAAAAACACCGTCAACCAGCCAAGAAAATTTGCGTTTGTAATTCTTATCAAGCCATTAAATTCAATTGTTTAATGTGCTTTACAAATAGAGAAATAATGAAAAGGTGATTGCATCACGCTGCTCTTTTGTCTTTATGAAGACATGGTAAAACATAATTTTAAAACATTTCTAAAATTTAATTACAGTTTTGTATATATTTCTTCCTTTGTTTTTTTCACAACAATATTTTGATTTTTACAAAGATAGGCCTTTCAGCTGCACGCCTTAACTTATAGCAAATCCAATGTATGCAAGTTTATCAAAAGCAACTTAATTGTTCAGATTTCTAATAATGACCTTTTAATTAGGAATTATTGATTTTATCGAATTTTTTTCCAAACATTTTGTGATTTGTGAGTTCTATTCACTTGTTCGTTTAAATACTATAGTTTGTAGTTATTTATTTATTTTTAATACTTTGAATGTTTTATGAAAAACGTGTTTTTCAAAAGTAGACATTTTAGCTAAACTAAACATGGGCCAGCATTTAGTGGGCCGGTGGTGGGATTCAAACCCCGATGCTCATCTAGGTCCAAGTCGAGTACTGTGCCTCTAGACTACCCCGGCACATTATAATAAATTAATAATGTTTTAGCGTAATTAAGTAAAAACTAGTTTTGGTTTGTTTATTTTCCGTTCATATAATTCATGTGGGCAAACAACTAAAGACTAAGAATCGCTAATTAACGACTATTAGATTCAATCATCGTACAACGTCTGCGTACTTGTTAGAAATTAATGTTCTCTGGCCTACGACTTAAGCGAATAAGTTACCTGTTCCAGCAAATCCAACTACATAATTTAACAAAAACATAATTTTATATAATTTAATAACAATGCTACAAGTTTTTAGCGTTTCAACGTTCATTACTATTATTGTAATATTTGTGTCTTTAGATCAATTTTTAATACTCACATATTGACTTAGAATATTCATGTTGAATGTATCTAATTTATTTAATTTTTATACTATAAATAAAACTTTATTTAGTTGCAAATAAATTACTATATTTCATTCTATTTATTAACTATTATTTTTAATAATATATTGTTGTATTTGTAGAACCATTCAAAATGTTATCAATAATTCAAATATATTGAAAATTTATTAAATTCAATTAGCGGTGACCTTTATTTAAGTTGAAATGTTTGTGCAATTTTTTAAAGTTATTTGCTTAAAAAACGTTTTTTTTTGTTTTCATTCAATTTGTATAATTTATGTTTTATTTAATTATTGATATGATTAATAAATTTGAAGCAAATAATTCAGTAGATCTGTTAGTAGTATGTATTGGTTACGTTTAATTTAGATAAAGACAAAATCGTTTCTTTGTTGCATTTTTTTCTAACAAATGGGGTTAAAAACTCTACACTTTAAACTTGTCGGTTGCAACAAAATGTATTTAATAATTAAAAAAACAATCACAAAATTTTTAAAACATTAAAAGAACTATTACATTGTTTTTTTTTGTTTATTTAACAATATATAGAGGATTGCTGATCCTCCCCAACAAGTGCTTAATTTTTGTTAGAACAGAAGTCTTTAGAGACACGAAACAAAGTAAATTGAATTAAAGCACATTGTTATTGGAATACAATTGTTAACAATTGTAGTATTAGTTTAAAATAATGTGCCAATTAACTGTTCAATAAAGATGAACATCGAGTAACGAGGAATTTTAACGGACCAATTGTAAATGACGGTCGTACGTTGGCACCTAGTGACATACTGTAAAAGCACAAGACGTATCCAACTGTACACATTTTTTCAACAAACAATGTCTTTCTTTGTCTCCATTATAATACATCAAACGACATTATCGGCATTTTCAAAAGAAAAAGGGACGAAAAAAGGGCCAATCATGCAGTAGATGTCGGTAAACTTTTTGGTAAATTTTTACTCAAATCATCATCATCATCATCATCATCGTCATGATAAGACGATAATTTTCATGTCATTACTGTCAAATGTTATTGGTACTTGTTATTTCTCAAACGTATCACTTTCTATTTATTCTTTTTTTCCAAATAAGAGATGATAATCTTTTTTTTACTATTTTGGAAAATAAGAAAATTACTAACTAACTAACTAATTTTCTTTTTATTTAACTATTTTGACTAGTTAATTAATTTTGTTCGTTGTGTGTGTGTGTGTATGTATTAAAAATGTAAATTTGAAATCAATTTGACAATTGGCGTGCTTTAATTTCGAGTTAAAATGTAAGTGGATCCTCATTGAGACTTTTAGTCCAACATTCAACCCTAAAACAGGTTCGTTTTTTATCCTAAACGATTAGGCCAACAAAAATTGCACCACTATAGCAACATAACATTTTTATTACTTTGAATGTTTTGACAGGAAATGCATTTTTTAGCAATGAACAATTGTAGCAAAGTCAAACGTAGGCCCGCATTTAGTGGGTCGGCGGTTGAATTCGAACGCACATGCTCACCAAGATTCAAGTCGAGCACTGTACCGTTGGTGTTGGACAGCAGCTGTCGGCCTACAAACTACAAAACTACGGCCAATAAGTGGAAGTATAATTTTAATGACGACGTTAAATGAAAACTAAAAATAAGCTTAATTTTTATATCTAACAGTGGGGTTTTAAGGGATTATATGTTTTTAGAAATGTTATATTAGTATTGTCAGATTCACTTGAATAATAAATTTACTAAGTTTTCCAGTCAACCAGGAGCACTGTACAGCTGTTTCATCCTTATTTGGAATTATAAGCAGCGCATACCTTTCAAGTTTTACACACACATGAACTTGAACCCACGTCCTATTTGGTGTCAGGCCAGCGCCTTAAACCATTGAACTACGGGTGGATGACCTTCAACCTGTAACTTTATTATTTATAGTGAATCTGATCAATTCTAATTGCCAAGTGTCCTCAAATGCTGCTACGTTACTACCGGTTTAGCAAGTGAGAGAACCCTTTCACTAGGACTTTACCATATAGGTCCTTGCATACTGCCAGGTTTAATTTATTATTCAAGTGAATCTGACAATACTAATATAATTTTTATATGTAGAATTTTAAATTCCAAAATTTTAAGCTACAATTGCATAAAACGATTGTGCTGTACCATGCTTTTCAGAGGAATAGAGTTTTGTAATATATATATATATATATATATATATATAAGGGCCCGCATTTAGTGTTGATGATAGTATTCAAACCGATATTTACCCACGTTTGAATTAAGCGCCGTATCACTAACCCACGACACTTTGGTGAATTGACCCCAATTTGCCGGCTACGTAGCCTAGTTTACTAAACGTAAAATGGGGTGATTTGATAAAACAAGCAACGTTGCTTGTCGACGAAGATTGCTTGAGTTTGCCTAGTCGTTATTTCCTTCCCAATACCTTACGTCTGTACTGATTACGCGTAGTAATAAATAAGAACGCAAAGACTGGACTGAAAATGTTTATTGCCAAAGACTACAGGATCAGTTTGTGGGAAAGACCGAAAGGAAACCAAAATGGAACCAAATGGAAGCAGAATAACAAGACGTAACGGAAGTGTCCAAGAGTGTGAGAACGGTTGTTTTTATAGCCGTTCCCACTGGTATGTACCGTTGACGCATTCAAACAAAAATTGTCAATATTCGAAAAATATTATTTCCCAAAAATTAAATGTTAATTTTTGATAAAATAAAATAATATTGTTTATTATTTGCGACTTTGAATTATCTTCGTCGATTTTTACCGCTACAACAGTATTGTTAAAAATATAATCAAAAAGGCTATAACATCAACCCATTGCTCGCAATGTTCCGTTGTCTTGGTCGAAAAATACAATTGCCAATTTCTAGCCGATTGTTTTTAGGCATCTCAATTTCGACATTCATCACACAATTGTTCCATTGTCAAATGTTGTTAAAGTTGCGTTTTCTATTCGAACCAAGTGCAAACAAAATGTTTGAACGTTTTGAGCGCAATTTTTTGTTTTTGCAAAAACGCACCAATTTGTGTTTTGCAATATAGCGACAATAACAATAAAAAAATTTAAGAATTTATTAATGTAGGTTAGAATGAATATATATGTATATATATATATATATGCATGCATTCATAATTGTTACAATTTTTTCCAACAAACGTTTGAAGTTTGAAAAATGCGGAAAAAAAATGGAATTAACCAAAAGTGACATTGTTTGATTTGCATTGTACCTTCTCCTAACCTACACTTATCATCATGATTAAATATACATTGTTCAGTCTGAACGACGTAATTTGCAAATTTATTTATTTATTCATTAATTAGATTTGTCAATAAAACACTTTTTGTCTCTCTCTCTCTCTCCGTGTGTACGTGTTTGTGCATACGCAAAGGTGCAATAACTCTGTATAACTGCGTTCATTAAATATTTATTCCACAAAAAAAACACAAAGAGAAATTGACATTTGAGGAAGTTACATCTTGTGCGGTAAAAGTATATATATATATATATATATATATATAATAAATCAAATATTGTAAAATAGAATGCAAATACATTGAATATTTTTTAGAACATATTTTAGAAACAAAATTTTGTAAGTAGTGTGTTGCAACAACATTGTTCAAATTGAATCTTTTTGTTTTAAAAATGCCAACATTTTCAATTTGTACAACTTTGTATACATTGTTTCGTCCAAGAAGGCTATATGTAGAGTTAATTCACCTGTTTCACATTTTCCATTCTTTTCGCGTTTATAACAAACGAATAGCTTTGATAAATATCTTTATTTATGGGGAAAAATAATTTGTATATTTTGATTGACAAAAATGATTACAACTCAATTTGATTGGCAACGAATAGCTAGTGCCGGAGTGGTACAGCGCTCGACTCGAATAGGTTTGATTCTCACCAAATGAGGGCCTACGTTCGACTTTGCCCCGATGTCCACTGTTCAAAAATGCGTTTCTCGTCAAAGTAGGTAAAAATAAACAATGATGCAAAACAATGGCAAAATTAAAGCGTCGGAATGGTAGATGATAAAACGAACCAAGGGAAAAAAATTAAAAAAAAATCCTATTGGCTAACCTCCATGAGTGTGAGTCACGTTGGTGCATTCTTCTATCAAAAGGGAATTGTTTGATTTTGAAAATGTATATAAGAAGGAAAAATCAATATGTACATAGCACTATACGATTTGTATTGCGTCATCGTGCAAATTTGGTTACATTTTTTGAAACTTTTCCATCCCCAACTTACGAGTAATCACACACACACACACAAAAGGTTATTCAACTCTTATTGGCTCCTTCTTTTGCAACTTTTTCCCTTGGGGTTGGTTTTATCATCTACCGTCGGAATGACCGCTCGACTCGACTTGAATCCCGTTATTTGCACTTAATGTAGACTTTTGTTTAGCTTTCCTAATTGTTCACGTTTAAGTAAAAAAATATTTAATTATTTCAAATAAAAATATGAGAAGACGTAAACTGTGAAATGAATTTATTTCGTATATTCTCGTCAGTCACAAACATATAACATTTTAGTATATATATATATATATATATATATACAAAAAGGGAGTACAGATGACATTTAAGTTAGTACAACTTACAAACATACATGAATACAAGCGAAGTTCAATGTTTGTTGTTTGTTTATATGCTTTATTAAAATTTTGGGTAAGTATGGAGTACTAAATGCGGAGCCCACACTTGCGATTGACCATTGACTATGTATAAGACGAAAATTCATATTGTCTTTCTTGCTCTAAAGAGTACGCAATTGCACATTGAATGTTTAGAATTTGAGATTTAAGAATTGTTACTAAACCTAGTTTCATGCAATGGAGTCTCCTTGTCGTTTTATTAGCATCATTTGTTTTAAGGAGGCTACGTTGCTAATCATGCATTTGAACCCTCCTCTTTTCTTAAGCGAACTGTAAATGAAGCATATTGGACATAAAAAATTATTATTGATGATAAATCTGATCAATTCTAATTGTCCAGTGTCCTCAAGTGCTGCTACCGATTTAGTTAATCCATCCGTAGCTCAATGGTTTAAGGCAATGACCTGACACTACATAGGGTATGAGTTCAAGTTCATGTGTGTGTGTGTGTATGTGTAAAACTTGATGATTCCAAATAAGGACATGAAACAGCTGTGCTCCTGGTTGACTTAAAACCAAGTGGATTTATTATTCAAGTGAATCTGACAATTGTAAAAGAAGTCTATTGTGACTGAACTCTTATTAAACCGGCTGCAGGGAAGAATTTGATTTCCATTACCGGCACTAAGTGCGGACCCACATTCGGTTTTGATAAAAATGGCCACTGCTGAAAAATGCACTTTCCTCCAAAACATGCAGAGTAGCTAAAAATGTTAAAACTTTAAAGTTTTAGTTGTTTATCAATGTCCACTCACCAAAATCGTTGATTGTTAAATATTCTAGCAACAAACCTTAAATTGGACATTGATTATTAAGCTGAAATTATACAGAAGTTTGGTTCAGAGAACCACTTCAGCTAATTGACAAACAAAGTAATATTGACTTAATTGTTGTCCCAAAATTATATTTCTAATTGCTGGCAACTATTGAGTGGCATGGAAGTTTGTCAATCCAGTTGTTTGTGTCTCTTGGGAACAGGAAGAGGTAGTTGTTGAATCACTTTAAGTATTGGTTCATCATACATTTTTTTATTATTGAGAATTTTCAGTTTCTAGTGGTTTTAACGGCATTATTGAAGATTGTGCATTGCATGTTATCTGTTGTGTGCTTCAATAAACATACTTTGGCGAATTTAAACGAGGGTTCGCATTTAGTGTTAGTGGGCACGGTGTATGATAAAACCAACCAAGGGAAGGAGTTGCGAAAGAAGGAGCCAATAAGAGTCAGATAACCTTTTGTATGAGTGTGTGATTACTCGTAAGTTTCAAAAAGCGTGACCAAATTTGCACGATGACGCAATACAAATCGGTATAGTGTTATGTAAATATTGATTTTTCCACCTTATATACATTTTCAAGGCCAAACAATCCTCTTTTGATAAAAGAATGCACCAACATGACTCACAGTCACTCACGCAAGTTGACCAATAGGATTTTTAAAATTCATTTTCCCTTGGTTGGTTTTATCATCTACCAGTGGGCACATGCATGCCGAACTTGATTTCGTCTAAACAGAAAGAGAATTTTCTTGGCTAGAAACTTTGAGCATCAAGATTACTTAAAATGCGACAGAAACTACCTGTGCTATTGTTCCTGCTGTATATATATGTATACCGATTTACATCACAAACTATAAATTGATACAATATTATGAGGGCAGACTGAAAGGAAAATTGATGTTGGTACTTGGCGCTGTGACATTATCGGAAATCTTCGTATATATTTATATATACAATAATAATAATAATAGTAATAATATACATGTGTCTATCAGTCTATATGTATATAAAAGCACTGGCATAGATATACACATGTTCGCAGTAGTTCAATCAAACGCAAGAATATTTCAAACATTTGTGTATGTGCGTGCGTAGGTGCGTGTATGCAGACAATGATCAAAAGCAGCCGACACCCATTTAAGAATATAAATCATAATAAATAAGAATATGTTTATTCGTAAATTACATATATATATATATATATATATATATATATATATATATATATATATATATATATATATATATATATATATATATATATATATATATATATATATATATATATATATATATATATATATCGTACATAGCTGTGTGTGCATATATATTTATTTCTATTCAAATTACGTGTGTTTATTATTTTTATTTTGAATAGTGTTGCTTTGTCGTAGAAAGAGATCAATAAAGCCATCAGTGGCACCAAATAAGCATTCTAACCAATAGGAATAAGTAAGCTTTCGTGGATTATTGTGTAATGCATATTATTATCCACTGTGACTAGATTTATACTTTAACTGAGCCTAGAGAAAAGAAACAATTTAGCCAGTCCCAAGTCTGGCTAAAGCAGGAGAGTTTGAACGCAAGGCAAGCAACCTAGTCTCTGTAAAAAATCTTTATTGCTACCGAAACCATAAGAGCAGTTATTCCGACAACGAAGTGATCGCACATACTCAGATGACAGAATTGAGCGAAAGCCAAAAGGAAGTTCAATTTTCGGTTAGACGATGTCTACCGCCTGAAAAACCCGGCAGGAACTGTTTTGGACTATAGACGATTGATAATGGCGAAAAAAAGGTTGGGGGTAGACCACAGAAAATTATTTTTAGGGATGATCTAATTGAAATGCAAGTTTTGTGGAATCAAACAAAGATATTTTGACAACATGGAATCGTTTTGCTGTCCCACATTATTTTTAAATTATGGGACAATTGTTGTTTGTTGGTTTTCTTTTGCTACTGTTATCTTGTTTCCCCATGCATTTTTTATTATTTGTCATGATTTTATTCTGACTACTTGTGAATTGGTTACGGGGAAGCGCATCTTTTAGCAGTGGACATTTTGGCAAAGTCGAACGTAGACCCACATTTGGTGCCGGTGGTGAAGATGGAACCCATGTCCACTCGGTTGACAAATTATAATTTTTTTTTTCAATAAATGAAAATAATTAAAAATGTTATTAGTTATATTAACGTCGTACCTAATTGTACACCAAATTTGAACAGCTTATATATATTATTATATTATACAAAACCCTTTTGTTTTAAAAATAAGCATGGGGCAATAAGACAACAATTACAGCAAAACAACAACAAAGTTTTGTTAACATTGAAGATTCTACAAATTGAGGATTGAGATTCCTTTTAGCTTTTACTCAACCCTGTCATCTATGTAACTTTGTCATCCAGATACGTGCAATCACTTCTTTGCCGATGTTTGGCGGAGTGGCGTCCTATTGATTGTTTCTGTAACAGTATAATTTTTTTACAGAGGCCAGGTTGCTAACCTTGCGCGTTCAAACCCTCCTCCTTTATCCAGGTTTGGAACTGGCTAGATTGAATCATTTCTAATCCATACTAGGCGGAGTTAAACTGCTTAAAAACAGTATAATACAGTTTATATTAAAAGATACTTTATAATTTGCATTTAGGGAATAAATAATAAACCGCAATGTTTGCACTACTATTGACGGATAAATTGCAATTACTTTTAGTAAAACATTTAAGTTAAAAAATGAACAATTATTAATAATAATTAAATGATGTTTTACTGTAAATAGAATGCAAAAACAAGTGACATTACTGGAAAATGAGGTTAATCAATTAAAATTCAAACTAAAAATGAGTTAAAATGCTAAAAAACTTTCTAAATAAAAAAAACGTTTTTCCAATATATTAATTAATAATCCGTATCTTTATATAAAAATACTTGTATTGAATTTCTAATATTAATCTTTATATCGCCATTGTTGTTGGGTGTACGTTTTGTATTGCAATCAAGTCTACCTACCCGTATACATTACAAATATACATTGTTTGTTTGACTAAAAGAAATCATTTTTTAAAACCAACTACAAGCCTGCACAATACATTTTGCAAATGTTTTTCTGTTTTTAGAAAACTTTTGCCACTTGTACATTCCCCCATCATGGAATACTTAATTACCCATATTAAATTGTATTGTAGCTCTTCCTCACAAAATTATTATTGTCTATTTTTTTCTCATCCAGCTACTGTCAAATTATTGAAAACAGAAATCAACATGCAATAGTGTACATGCGTTTGGTCACATTTTGAGCTACGATGCGTTTGTTAATCGGAAAACATCAAAAGATACGCAAACAAACGTTTCTTTGTTTAGTTTTGTCTTTTATTATTTCCCCCTCCCCAACCGTTTGCCAACATATATTGTATGTTGGCCAAATGTATAACAAGACGAAATTTGAATAATTAAATTGGGCAAACCAGTTGATGTATTGTCCTACTGTCGTACTATTATTGAACAATACAAATAATTGAACACAACATGTTTCCACAACAAAACAACAACTCATTGTCTGCGTGAAGCAAATAATTTAGACGCTCTACTTATTGCTAGATGGACGTGGACTTAAGTTGCACCATCGGCTATGTCAGAATGTACACAAATCAATCGATACACGGTGAAGCATTCAAACAATGATGAACTTTTTTTTGTTGAAAGATTAAATAGTCAATAAGATGCAAAACGTTGCATGTAGAGCTAATTTGCATTTGTCTAACATAAATTACATGGGGTTAAATTTTTATGTTCCATTTTTCATTGTTTGTTGTTGAACCTCCGAAAAATTGACTTGTAGGAAGACGTGCGTCATTATTTGTAAAACCTTTGTGTTTAATTGGGAAATGTATAAGCATTACAGCGGGAAAACCCAAATAATAACGCATAACATTATCCAAAATGCCTAAGGAGACCTATATATATATATATAATAAAAAATAAATTATGTTTTATATTTTTTATTTAAAACTACTTCTTTTAATAAATAACTTTTTTAAATACACATCTTTAAAAGATAAAATAATTACAAATATGATATATATATATATATGCTAAAAATATTTAAAAAATTAATTATTTTATCTACGTTCCTGTATTTAAAAAAATTATTTTGTAAATTAGACTATTATAAAAAAGATGCATTTATTTCATTCATGTATGAGTTCATTATTGAAAACAAAAAAATGGCAACTTGAACGCCAATGAAATGGGCACATGTATCCAATTCACAATTAAACAAACAAACAAACAAAATAAACAAACATTACAAACAAACAGAATAATGTACGTAACATTTATTTTGTCTAAAAAGGCAATTGTAAAGGTGCTTTGGCGCAGTCTACTTTGAAGTTTGCCGCTTATTTTGAAAAAGGAAAATTTTTAGTTTTGTGTTTTGAAATAGAGAAACAAATAATTGAATTTTTGTTAAAAAAGCATTTCAATATAACATTGAGTAGGGCAATTTTTATTTTATAATAATAATAATAATAATAATAATTATTATTATTATTATTATGTACATAGTTATATATTTTTAAATTTTACTTCTTTTTGAGAAGCTAAATGATGTGAATGGAATAAAAGCATTTAAATTACTCTGTTCAATTAATCGTCAATTTAATTGTTGTTTTTCTTGGAAAACAAACTATACCTATTAAATTGTAATACATTATTAAATGTTGGGCAAAAAAACACTTTATTCCATCATGAGGCAATAGCATGTCAAACAGTATTGGGAATATTTTCTGGGTTTGTTGCTTACCAGTTGTACAAAAGCCGATTCCTTACCAAGTAGACATTTACTATTATTACGAAACTCTTTTGATTAAAAAAAACCAGCAAGAGACAACAAGATTACACAGTAACAACACAAACAACAGCAAAGCTCCCTAATTAAAAATTAACACCTTTTCGAATACTTGTATTTTCCCAATTGGTTTTTTTGTTAAGTATTTTCCATTATCAATTGCTTATTCCAAAGCCGTGTTTAACTCGTTTTTTGGTAAACGTATAATTTAACCAGGTTTCTTTTTTGTCTAATAAAAGATCAAACTTTCTTTTGGCTTTCACTCAACGTTGTCATTTGGGTTGTGTTAACACTTCTTTGCCGTTGTTTACCGGGATGGTCTAACGATACGTGCTCAATTTGGACTTGGGTGGGCATCGGAGTTCGAATCCCACTACCGGCACTAAAATGCGGGCCCACGTTCGGTTTTGCTAAAATGTTCACTGTTGAAAGACATGCTTTTCGTAAAACATTTAAAGTAGCAAACATAAGAAAAAAAATAGCGTTTTTTTATTGTGTCTGTAACAATATAGGTTTTTTTACAGAGGCCAAGTTGCTAAGCTTGTGTCGCAAACCCTCCTTCTTTACCCAGGCTTGGGATTAGCTAGATCGAATCATTTTGTAATCTTTTCTGAGTGGAGTTAGACATGTATTGTAGCTAATTAAAGGTTTATATTAAATGCCGGTGCTGTGATTAGACAGGATATTTAACTGTTTATACGAAAGCATTATTGGTAAAGACGGAAAAAATTTAATATTAATGCTCAAGCCAAACTTGGAAAAGCAATGTTCGTTTTTTATAGATTCAAATCAATATGGTTATGTTCTTCTATTTGTTTAAAAACGGTTTTTACGCATTAATTATTATTTCTATAATACTGTATCCAATACACAAAACCCTTTTGCTTTAAAAATAAGCATGGGGCAATAAGACAACAATTACAGCAAAACAATAACAAAGTCTCGTTGGCATTGAAGATTCTGCAAATTGAGGATTGAGATTCCTTTTAGCTTTTACTCAACCCTGTCATCTGTGTAACTTTGTCATCCAGATACGTGCAATCACTTCTTTGCCGATTTTTGGCGGAATGGCGTCCTATTGATTGTTTCTGTAACAGTATAATTTTTTTACAGAGGCCAGGTTGCTAACCTTGCGCGCTCAAACCCTCCTCCTTTATCCAGGCTTGGGATTGGCTAGATTTTTTTAAATGTTTGCTACTTTGAATGTTTTACGAGAAACATCTTTCAGCAGTAAACAATTAGCGAAGCCAAACGTGGGCCCGCATTTTTTAGTGCCGGCGATGGGATTCGAACCCATGTCCACCGAGGTCCGAATTTAAGCGCTGTACCGCTAGACCATCCCGGCACAATTGATTGAATCATTTCTAATCCAAACTAGGCAGAGTTATCCAATAAATAGTCAATATTTGTATTATGGTAGATGTATCATCTAGTAGTTTTCTTTGGACTTTGGTGCATTTCCTATTCATTGATTTAATTCATTTAAAAGCCTTTCTTTCTAAAAAAACAACAACACGATTATTCCATATAATGGTACATTAAATTTTCAACTTTAAAGGTTGTACATAGTAAAAATTGTAATTCTAATCGGATTTTGCCAAACTCCGTTATCGTCATTATGCTACTTTTGCTCCTTTATTTCTACCACAGTGTAATAAAGTGGCGTCATTTTGTTGTTCCTTTAAAAAGTCCAGGTTGTCAATCTTGTCCTCAAAATTTCCTCATTTTCCAACCGGACTTACGATTGCCTATGGTGGAGTTGTATTTTATAAATCAATATTTTTTAAAACAGTTATTTTAGCAAAAGTGACATTGTACTTAAAAAAAAGAAGGAATGAACAATTTGTTGTATGTTTTTAAACGTTTCAAAAAATGTTAAAATTTTATTCAATATACATTTACTTATTTGAAATTGTAAAATTGTATACAACATTGTAATACATGTTAACAATAAAAGGCAATTTATGTAACATTTTATCTTAAAGCATATTTTTTACATATCTATAATCCAAAATTGAAAATATATTATGAATATATTGTAATACAAAATTAATACAAATACAATTTTGTGTAATGACAGAACACCTGTTCGTTAAGGTGTATCCTAAATAAAAAAGTTAATAAATTAAAATCTAGTTGAAAATGGAAATAAAATATTTTTTCAAAGAGATTGTCACCACATTCATTGCAATGGTTCGTTGGCATAGAAATGTTGACGGCGTTGGAGATGCAAGCAAGTTGGATTTATCAAGTTCTATTTTGACAACAATGACAATTGAAAACGGATATCCATTCATACAAAAGGGGGATTAAAATGTGAAAGTAACACTTGGATTATTATTTTAATTATTTGTTAAATTTTTGTACATTGTTTTCTTGTTATTTATGTTCATTTCTTTGTAGAAAAAACCCGCTAACTAGCTTGTATGCTGAATTGAAAGAAGCAACATAGGGGCATACATTTTAAAAACGTGATAAATAGTTTTATAAGAATAAGTATAGAATATATTTTGTGCCAAAATTAACTTTATCTTAGCCAGTATAGAGAAAAAACACATAAATGTATTCAAACATTTATCATGGTTTTTTATTTAACATAGTTGTTTCTAATACAATCACATTGATGATGTGATATTTTATAAATAAACTTGTTTTTTTTATAAAGATAAAATTTTAATAAACTTGTTTAAATAAAGTTGCTAATTCTATTGTTTGTTTCAAATAAAATAGTAGATATAAATTAAACATTTAAACATAAATTTTTACAACTTTTCTTGTAATTCACACAAGTATGCACACAACGTATGGATAGAAGGTATAAACAAACTATTAAACAGTAACACATTAACACAAAAAATTTATATTTGATTTATATTTGTTTAAAATTAAAAGTAAATGTATTTATTTTATACAAAATTTGATTAGCTGTTAGCTCGCTTTTTGTCAAATTTTGTATTTTTGTTTGTGTAGAAATAGAGCCTGTTTTGGATGGTACCAATTTTAGGTTTTGACAAGAAAAGATAAATGATTTGCACGACCAACCAAGTTTACTTTGTCAAACAAACACTTTTAACCAAGTTGCTCTAATGTCGAACGTTCTATCGAAAACTGTACAAATTGAAGGTGCTATTGTAGCAACTGTTGCTATTTGTAAAACAAAAACCTTGAATTTGATTTCAAACTTCAAAGGCACTAGTAAATTGAGAATTGGAAGTTGGAAAAAAAAGAAAAACAGCGGAAGAAGGTGCTGGCAGTAGTAAAATGGATAGTCAACCATTGTCGAAGGTAAAAGGGTTTGAATAGTTGACTTTATTGCTAAGAAAATAGGACAAAGAACACAGACAAAATGGAATAATTAGCAGAAAGGTACAAGAGTATTGATTGATAGAAAACAAAAAGCATATTTCAAAGGACTTAGTAAGACCGTTTATAATTTGCGGATTGGAAAAATGCAGTTTTGACAAAACTCCCCCCCCAAAAAGAAAGTGAACTCAATAAAAATGAAGATGCTTCGATGGTTTCTGAGATTGGTCAGATTAGACAAATTAGAAAAAAGAAGTTGGAAGTTATTCAAACTCCTAAAAAGATTGAAGGAAAAAATTGTAGTGGAATGGTTGCGTTCTACAAAAAAAAAGAAATTTAGGCAATTTTAGCTATTAAAAATTGCAGGGTTAAATATTTTTGTTATTATTATTATTATTATTATTATTATTATTATTATTATTATTATTATTATTATTATTATTATTATTATTATTATTATTATTATTATTATTATTATTATTATTATTATTATTATTATTATTATTATTATTATTATTATTATTATTATTATTATTATTATTATTATTATTATTATTATTATTATTATTATTATTATTATTATTATTATTATTATTATTATTATTATTATTATTATTATTATTATTATTATTATTATTATTATTATTATTATTATTATTATTATTATTATTATTATTATTATTATTATTATTATTATTATTATTATTATTATTATTATTATTATTATTATTATTATTATTATTATTATTATTACAAAACACTTTTATTTTAAAATAAGCATGTAGCAACGAGATAACAGTAACAGTTAAAACAATAACAAACATACGGTGCAATAAAATGATCCCATGTGTGTTCGAACATTTTGCCAACATTTTTGTTTTATCCTATGAGGCATTCAGTTTAATTAGATCTTTCTGTGGTCTACCACAACCTTTATTTTGCCATCATTAATTATCGATTTTAAAACCGTTCTTGCTGGTCTTTCGGGTGGGGGGGGGGCAGCAAACGTACAATTTGATCGAGTAATTTTCGTCATCTAATTGAAAATTTTGCAAATCAAAGTTTGAACTTCATTCCAGCTTTTACTCAACTTTGTCATTTCGGCCGTGCTATCATTTTTCCGCCATTGGTTGTCAAAATGGCGTCCTCTTGTTTATTTTTGTAGCGCTATCGATTT
The DNA here is from genome assembly GCA_025895645.1 of Cardicola forsteri. Taxonomy (NCBI): domain Eukaryota; kingdom Metazoa; phylum Platyhelminthes; class Trematoda; order Strigeidida; family Aporocotylidae; genus Cardicola; species Cardicola forsteri. The sequence goes on along the minus strand of JAKXYG010000527.1, from coordinate 90,157 downwards.
TTACAAAGTCCAAATTGCTAACTTGGCACTCAAACCCTTTTCCTTTATCTAGGCACGGAACTGGATCGATTGATTCATTTCCGATTTTGTCTAGGAGTTAATTAAAACATGCATTTTATTTAAACAATACATCATGCATAATAGTGCATTGTGGTATAGAAATACAAACTTTGCAAATTAGAAAAAAACACAATTTTTAGGAAAAATCGTTTTGTTACGATTTTTGTTAGCCTTGTTCTCTTTTAGTTGGGAGTTGATGTTCCATTATACTTGAGCTAATTTATTGATAAATGTAAAGGTATACAATTGTTGATTGCAAAGTTTATTACGAAATAATATCTATTTGGCAAATAACACGACTACTATGAATACATGTAAGTGTTTTGTATGTTTTAGTGAAATACAATACATTTATTTGGCGAAAAATAAGTATAACATTACATTTATAGATAAATATATAAATTAAAAAATAGGTTATAATAATACCGATTAACTGATGAAATGTTTATAGAAACAACATCAATTCATATGGATGAAATGAATATTCATTAATTCTAATGATATATTGTTGTTTAACAAAACACAACTCGTTAAAATGTGTTTACTTGAAAGGGTCATTCAAAGTTTATTTATCGATTTTAATTGCCTATTTTCTATATTAAAAGTAAATTGTTTATTTTAAATGTTTGTAAATTACAATTTGTTTTAAATAAAATGTGCAATGTTGTGCATCGTTTACAAAATTAAAAATAATTTAATTCAAACCCCTATTTACCGTCTTTTCACTAAATTTATAGGTCGTTTTGAGAAACTAGGGGAGGAGGAGGAGGAGGAGTGTTAAAAGAGTGTATTTTTTGTCTAAGAAACAATAAAAAACAATTTATAAAATGCACACAAAGACCAAAACTGATTTAAACTGAACTTACAACAAATTTGTAGTTATACAATTTATAATGTTAATTTTTAAAAATTAAATTAAACATTTGTTTATAGTTTAGCAATTGTTTTTCGTTGCCGGTGTCTTAGAAGTACTTTAAAAATTATCTGGCGCTATCATATTTTAAATAATGACATCATAAGGAGAACTGACTTTCGTTCACTACATGACATTATTACAATTAGACGAAGAAAATTACTTAGTCAAATTGAACGTTTGCAGCCCGAAAGACTATCAAGAACGGTTTTGGAATGGACAATTGAACATGGTAAAAGAAATACTGGCAGACTACTGCAAAAAAACTATTTGAAAAGATTTGAATGGACTAGATACGATATTGAATTAAACAAAGATTTTGGCAAAAAGTTTAAACACATAGAACATACTTGTAGTTATGTGCTCTTTTGAGCAGTAGGGTTCCCGTTACGTTCTGTAAAAATTGATTTTATTAATAATAAACTAGAGTTATACGTATCCCGACAAATATGTATTCATATATTTTTGAAATAATAAAAAAAATTAATCTTAATCTTCATTTTTTAAAGTTGAAGTAACTTGTACTTGTAAACAAGTGTACGCTTGACATGCAGGAATATTTGTAATAAAATAATAATTAATATTAATAAAACTGTGCATTTTGAAATTTAATACTACAGTGTTGTTAATATTAATAATGATATTTTTATTTAAAACTAAAAAAAGTACGCAAAAAGTAAAATATTCAGTTAATATTTATACCATCCAACATACATTATTGAAACAATAAAAATTGCTAATTAAAAGTCTGAATACTTTTTAATTTTTGGTGTTTAATTGGAGGCCAGTTTAAAAACAATACTTTTACATTTAATAGACCGTTTTTAAAAAGTTTAAGTAGTGATATGCTTTTTTTCAAATCAACATTTATACGATTTAATATTTGGGTTATGAAAATTTAATTTATTCAATTAACATTAAAAGTTGTTGATTGAAACACTAACATTAAAATAAAAAATAAAAAAGACACTTGACCTCTAATTGAATGTCAAAAAGCCGCTTGGCATACCACATTAAATAAATTATTGTAAACGTTTTTGACTAAGTCAATGCATAATTGATGACTTTTAAAAGGCACTATAAATCAAATTAAGAATTAATGAATGCAATCTGTGATTTAGAAAAGGAAATAAGAAATATAATAAAAGTATATTTGCATATTGAATTCTTAAAACGAAATTGGCATTTATTAGAAAAGGTATGCTAATATACCTTGTTTTCGAATTATTAAAAACCACTTTTGATACCGTGTGGCTTTCACGACCGGATGAAAAAGGTGAAGGGTTTGAATGCAAGATTAACAACTTGGTTTTTGTAAAAATAGAACGATTGCCAAAGGAGTAACAAAAGAAACCAACAATCTAACAAATTACGATAGAAAAAGTAAAAGTAGCATCATTCCAATAGCAGGATTCAGGAAAATCGGAATAAAAATTCAATTTTTAATGCAAAACATTTAAAGTACAATTACATGGAACAATCTTGTTGCCCATGCTCTTCAAAGCGAAGGTGTTTTAAAATAATAATAATAATATTAATATTAATAATATTAATAATAATAATGATAATAATAATAATAATAATAATAATAATAATAATAATAATAGTAGTAAAATAGTAGTATTATTAATAATAATAATAATATTATTATTATTATTATTATTATTATTATTATTATTAGTTGTAGTAGTAATAGTAGTAGTAATAATAATAATTCTATACTGATGGTAGTCAACATTGTAAAAAACTGACAGTAAAAATTAGAATAAAGGATGGGATTTTGAAAGATCCAACAACGATGCAACACAAACGTGTTAGTTCAAGTTGTATCCAACATGTAATATTGTGCACAATGAAAAGGCGCTGACTAAACTGGATTACAAATACTACAAATAGAAATGTATTGAAAATATTGGAACATTTTTTATATTTTTTAAAATGAAGCCAAATAATTCAATAGGATGTAGCAATTAAAAATTTACAATTGATAAGTTCTTCTTCTTATTATTATTACTATTATTATCAATATTATTATTATTATTATTATTATTTTTAATTTTATGTTTATTACTTTGAATGTTTTACAAAAAAACATCTTTCAGCAGTAGACATTTTAGCAAAACCGAACGTAGGCCACATTTTATTGCCGGTGGTGGGATTCGAACCCCGATGTCCATTGAGGTCCAAATTTGAGCGCTATACCGCTAGACCACCCCAGCACTATTATTATTATTACTATAATAATAATAAAAATAATTAATATTATTATTATTACTATTACTATTATTATTATTATTATTATTATTATTATTATTATTATTATTATTATTATTATTATTACTATTATTATTATTATTATTATTATTATTATTATTATTATTATTATTATTATTATTATTATTATTATTATTATTATTATTATTATTATTATTATTATTATTATTATTATTATTATTATTATTATTATTATTATTATTACTATTATTATTGTTGTTGTTCAAATATCCTAATCCTTGTGCACTTTGAAAGAAAATGTTGTGTTTATTTTTATGTTTTAATTATTTGCAAATATTAATTGTTTATTGTATTTTTTAGCATGTGTGCCGGGGTGGTCTAGCGGTACAGTGCTCGAATTCGAACCTCGGTGGACATCGGGGTTCGAATCCCACCACTAGCACTAAAATGCGGGCCCACGTTCGGCTTCGCTAAAATGTCCACTGCTGAAAGACATGCGTTTCTCGTAAAACATTCAAAGTAGCAAACATAAAATAATAAATAATTGTAACCAAGCCAATCAAGTATCTATATTGAGCACCGGATATGAGGATTTAGTCCATGTTCAACCTAGGTTCAAAATTGGCAGATTGGCCATTTCAATACAAATTGTACAAACTCGACACAATTGCTTGTTTGTCAAGTTGATTGTACCGGAGATGGCCTAGCGGTACAGCGTCGACTTGGGCCTGGTAGCCATCGGGGTTCGAGTCCCACTACCGACCGACTAAATGCGGGCCCACGTTCGGTTTCGTGAAAATGTCCACTGCTGAACGATGCGCGTTTAAATGAACAACATTCAAAGTAGCGAATCACTGAATAAAATAATAAATAAAGATATTAGAATTGTCAAATTTATTTGAATAATAATTTCATTTGGTTTCAATCAACTAGGAGCACTGTACATATGCTTATTGTCCAATTATTTTTTACAAATTCGATGGCTAAATTATATAAATATATATCTATTTGCGTGTATTTTTTCATTAAACATTATCGTAACAATAAATAAATATTATTATTTTGAAAATAAACTTTAATTAATTATATCCCATTCTTTTTTGTCATTTTCCAAATTTTGACAATGTCTTCACTTATTTTTTGCTAACGAAAAAAAGGAAACTAGAGTAGATAACTGAATAAATAAACAAAATTTACTATGATGTTGTGTATTCCAACTTTAAAATAGTGTCGATTCAACTAATCATTTTTATTTGTCACATTTGGAAAAATCTCACTTTTCAACTACTTGTCAGCTGGATGACAAGTTGAAATTATCATCTAACAAATTGTTTATTCACTTATCAATTAAATATCTCGTTATTTCATTTTTTTTGGGAAATATTTTGTCAAATATGGAAAAAATTCAATGGACATAGAGTCAAGTATGTTTGTAAATGACACACGTTAATATGTTAATGTTTATTAAGGATAGTTGTATTTTGACTGCGTTGTAAAATTAATTAGAATGTGTTAAATTTATTACTCAAATATTTAAACTAGTTTGATTGTAGAACGCACGAGGCAACTAAATTATATAGTTTATTGTTGCTACTAAAAATTGAGTTTTTATTTTGTTTGTGAAATTATGACTTTTTTTAAGGAACTAGGTCGAGTTCTAACCGTCTCTTTTTTTGTCAAACAAACTTAGAATTGACTACAGTCAAGTTATTTATAAAAATTCTAAAATAGATTAAAGCAATATGTGTTTTTTAAATAACATATAAAAAGCTGCTATTTTGAAATATAAATATACGGTGTTTGTTTTAATTTTTACTAAATCATAATCTAAATATACAACATGCTAACTTAAAAAGTAGGTTTTTGCAATGTTTATATTTGTTCGGTAAAAGAAAGGTTGGTAAACCAAAGAAAACTTGGCTAAAAACCATTCGGGAAGATCTAATTGAAATGAATATTTCATGGGCCCAAGCAAAACGTTTAGCAAAATGCTCAAATATATGGAAACTTTTTGTTGTCTCATGTTCTCTTTGAATTACGAGACTTTGATCTTAATTTTTGCTGTAATTGTTATCTTATTGCCCCATGCTTATTATTTTAAAGCAAAAGGGTTTTGTAATAATAATAATAATTAAAAAAAATTTGTTTGTACTAAAATAGTAAAATAGTAAAATAAATTATACGACATGAATTAAGTGAAATCGAAAAGTTGAGTTTATTTCTTTGTTGAGTCTTTTGTGACGACAGACCCTATGTAAGCGTATCTTCCAATGTGTACGGCTTTTGGCAATTTCTTGTACCATATACAAAGTTTTGAAACCATTTTGTCACAAAATGAGAATTTCCAGTTCGACATTTCAACTAGCTCCATCCTTTTGCGCGGCTACGCTGAAGTGGAATACAAAACAAGCTATTTATTTTATTATTTTATTTATTAATTTTTGAAATAAAATCTAGTTCGTTCCAAGCCCAAATAAAAGACGAGGGTTTGCAGTAGGAAGGGCATCGGATATCTACACCAAATAATAGTTATAATGCTTCAAATTGGTACAGTACAAAATGAAATGGAGAAAACGGACTAGAAACGGTAAATGATTACTCATAAAAAAAAGAAATAATATTTAAGTTTTATAAAAATGTTTTGCAAATATATCATTGCGTTACCATTTTTACAATTGTCGGCGCAGTCATTTTTAAAAACCTATTTATTCTAACAATAAACTTGGGTTTTTTTAATATAATTTTATTAAAATATTCAACAAATTATATCAATATTTGTATTATTATTATTATTATTATTTATTTTTTTAATTTACATATAGAATAATTTATGTCGGCACATTTGTTTTACTTTGTGTCTGGATTTGCAATTGCCAAAGTTGTTATTTTTACGCACTGCTAACTGTGCCAATGTCGGTTTCTCACAGTTCAACCATTTTGTGTCAACGACTATCACCAATCGAGATGACAACTAAATTGTTATACAAACAAGAAACCGACACACACACACACACACATACAATGAGATTGTTGGAGGGGAGACACAAATATGCAAACCAAAATTTTAAAATTTAATTTGAACTACTTTGAATGCTTTGAGACGAGAAACGGGCATCTTTCAGCAGTTAATATTGTTGCTCAAGCCGAACGTGGGCCCGCATTTGGTGGGTCGATGGTGGAGATCAAACACATGTCCACCCAGGTTCGAGTCAACTAGACCACTCCGGCATTTTTTTCGTGGTTTTATTTTATTGAAATAATTCAAGTGTTTGAGCTTTGATTTAACTAATTATTCGATAAAAAATGGACGCAAGTCTATGTTTAAAATTGTCATTTTTTGTATTGAATTAGTCGTGCTCAAAGTACATTATTGTTTCAGAGTAGTTGAAATTGTAGATAGATAAGTATGGATTTAAGTTTTCAACAGCTAATTAATAAAAAGTGCTTTTAGCAAGCACTGAAAACCAACCATAAACCAAAAAATTACAGCTAATAAACAGAAAAAATAATTTATAAAAATTCACGTTAATGTAAAAAAAACTACATTATAGTGCACTAACTGGTGTAAAAAATATAAATAATTTGCTTTTCTAACACCACCTGATTGGAGCAAGAACTTTTACATTAAAACAAAACAACACTTGATAAACATTACTTAAGAATTATTAAAAAAAAATTGTTCAAAAACATTTTTTATTAATGGTATAATTAAATTCTAAACTTTATCTAATGACAGTCAGTCCCAAGTCTGGCTAAAGGAGGAGGATTTAAGCTCAAAGTTAGAAACCTGGTTTCTGTCAAAAATTTATAGTCCTACAGAAACAATAAAAGAACGCTACTCCGGCAAGTAACTGCAAAAAGGTAATAGCACGGCCCAGATGACAGGGTTGAGTAAAAGCTCGAAAAAAGCTCAAACTTTGATTGAACGAAGAAAATTAGTTAGTCAAGTTCTGCATTTATCAAAAACCAGCAAGAACGGCTTTGGAATGGACAGTTGATAATGGTAAAATAAAGGTTGTGGCAAACCACAGTAAACGTGTCTAAAACTCATTAAGGATGATTTAATTAACATGAATGGGATTAAACAAAAATGTTGGCAAAATGTGCTAACATATGGAATCATTTTGTTGCCCCGTTGTTTTTTTAAGCAACTGTTATCTTGTTGCCCTACGTCTATTTTGAAGCAAACGTGTTTTGTAATAATAATAATAATAATAATAATAATAATAATAATAATAATAATAATAATAATAATAATAATAATAATAATAATAATAATAATAATAATAATAATAATAATAATAATAATAATAATAATAATAATAATAATAATAATAATAATAATAATAATAATAATAATAATAATAATAATAATAATAATAATAATAATAATAATAATAATAATAATAATAATAATAATAATAATAATAATAATAATAATAATAATAATAATAATAATAATAATAATAATAATAATAATAATAATAATAATAATAATAATAATAATAATAATAATAATAATAATAATAATAATAATAATAATAATAATAATAATAATAATAATAGTAGTAATAATAATAATAATAATAACAATTAGAGTTGAGGATAATTTAAAGATTATTGTTTTAAAACTTGAACTATCCAAAAGTATTTTGTTGTATAATTACTTTGCTAGTTAAAGACTTTCCACTTATGCGATTAAAAATACCCTAATTTACAAATTATAATTAAAAAATGTTATAATTATTTCGAAACGTATAAACTGTCTAGTTCACCGTTGGTATTCAGTGCCAAATGCGATAAGGCATTTTAGTGTAATGTAGATTTAAAAACAGTGGATTATAAATGGGTTTGAGATATTTTTAGCTATAAAAATTTTTAAAATTATATTAAAAATAATTTTAAAATATACATTTAAATAATTCTCACAATGCATATTTATAAATTTTTTAATATACATTATTTTATATTTTGTCTACATACATAATAGATTATACATAAAATTAATAATTTGCTAGTTTATTATGCATTTTAAGATTTTTTTCCTTTTTTTAAATTTTATGTTTATTACCTTAAATGTTTTACAACAGTGGACATTTTAGCGAAGCCGAACGTGAACCCGCATTTTAGTGCGAGTGTTGGTATTCGAACCCATGCCCACCGAGGTCCAAATCAAGCGCTGTACCGCTAGACCAACCCGGCATAACTTGTATTTAACTTGTACAATCCCTTTAAAACTACGTACTCAGTTAAATTGTTTATTTTAATGACATATATACAAATTTCTAAAACGATAAAATCTAATTTATTGCATTTTTATTTGTCTGATGTTTAATAATTAAACATAATGAGACATTTTAGTCAAGTTATTGGATGTGTATTCAATAATGTGCCGTGGTGGTTTAGGGGTACCGCGCTCAATTCAAACCTGGACAGGCATAGGTATGATTCCTACCACGGGCCCACTCAATGCGAATTTACGTCCGGCTTCGTTAGAATGCCTACTGTTGAAAAATGCGCTTCCCGTCAAGCATTTATAGTAGCAAAAATATTTTTTTAATTTTTCAATTTTTATACTTACTACTTTGAATGTTTACACGGAACATACATTTTTCATCAGTGGACATTTTAGCAAAGTCGAACGTGGGTCCGCATTTAATGGGTCGGTGGTGGGATTCGAATTTATGGCCAAGTCGACCGCCGTACCGCTGACCACCCAAACAGCTTTTGTTGTTTGTTTTTTGTACAGTAAATTGTTTTAAATGTTATTCTGTATAAATGTTAAAAATAATTAATTCACGATTGACTTAAACGTATTTGTTTATGTAAACGGTCATACTTTGATTTTAAAAAAGTTGTTTAAGATTATTAATGCATAATTATTTCACTTGTTTTATTTATTATATCGATTCTAATTATAATTCTAATTAACTGGACGTGTAAATACTACTTATTTAAAAACTCCTAATATTTTTGTTTACAAAAGATTAATTATTGAAAAATAGCCTGTTTTAAAATTTTTGATTATTTTCAATCATAACAAAGTTGGAAAAATTGAGTTTTGATTGATAGTGGCCCGTATACCTACTGTATTAAAAAAAATCTATTTATTGAATAAGTGAAGATGTCAATGAACATTATGGTCCCTAAAAAATAACTTAAATTAGCCAACTGTTACTAGTATTGATTTTAGTATTTAAGAAAAAGTAAGTTGTAAGCACTAATCAATATTTGGTAAAATTTATTTTAAAACTTTTTTAAAAGTTGTTTAAGGCTAAATGGTAGATAGCGGCCATATTTAAAATTTAAACTGTCTGATTTGGAAATCAAAGTTTTAATTAATAAATTAATGATGTCTGACCAAATTGATTGGAAAAGTTTAAATTTTATTTTGTGTATCATTTTTATTATTAGTATAGTCGAGCAAATTAACGTTCAAAAACAAAATCCAAATTATTTACTTACTACAGGTTGTAGCTGTGACAATCGACGAAGAAGGTGAAAGCTTAAAAATAATAAACAATATTATTTTAATTCATAACAAAAATTAACATTTAATTTTTAGAATTAATATTTCTGAATGTTAACATTTTTGCTTGAATGTGTCAACATTTCATAAACAACCGTTGCCATGCCGTTCACCACTTCGGTCCACTTTGTCATCTTTCGTTTCTATCTTGATTTTTGGTTTATCCCGTGGTTTCAATCTTTTAAAATTTGGCCAATAAACATTTTACCGTCCTATCTTTGCGTTCTCATTCATTACTTTACGTAATCTGTAAAGACGTTGGATATTGGGGGGTAAAATCGCAACTGGGCACAATATACGCAACTTACATCAACAAGCAACGTTCTTTCAAACCGCCCCCATCGCGTTAATTAGTGAAACCCGGCTACGCAGCCTTTTTTAAAGTCAATTTCACTAAAAGATTTAGATTTATGGCTTGTTTCAACTTTTTGATGTGTAACGATAATACAATAGGCACCTTTGTGAACTTCTAACTCAATATACAAAAGTTAAAGTTTTATTAAATGCGATTCCTTGTTTCTATCTAACTTAATGTCTACTTTTTAAAAAATGCCTTAGTAAAATGATGCAAGTAACATAGCAACAAAAAACAAAAACAAAAATGTAACTTATTCCAACGCATGTGCAACTACAATATAGTTGCGTATCGTGTGTTTAAACAACCTGTACTTTTTTTACAAAACTGGAAGAGATCACTCACTTACTAAACCGATAGTAACGTAGCAGTATTTGAAGGCACTGGGCAATTAGAATTAATCAGATTCACTATAAATAATAAATTTACAGGTCTAAGGTCATCCACCCGGAGCTCAGTGGTTTAAGGCGCTGACCTAACACCAGATAGGGTGTGGATTCGAGTTCATGTGTGTAAAATTTGAAAGGTATGCGCTGCTGATAATGATGAAACAGCTGTACGGTGCTTCTGGTTGACTTAAAAACCTAGTGAATTTATTATTCAAATGAATCTAACAATTCTAATATAACAATTCTAAAACACTGGAAATGTCTACATGTTTGAGAAATGAAAAATTGTAAACTTGACAGCTTGGTATCAAAATATTGCATCACAATTCAATCAATAATTCCGTTATTGTCAACACATAAATAATTTGTTAATTGTACACATCGATTAGTACAAAATAGATAGACTACATTGTGAAACAAGTTGATCTACTTTAGAAGGGCAAATGTTTGTAAAATAAATTAAAAGCGTTACAAAATTTGTTGTTCTTTCTATAATAAACACATTTTAAAAACACTATATATATATATATATATAATTTTTACTACTTTGAATATTTGTATGGAAAATGCGCATCTTTTAGCAGTGGACATTTTAGCGAAGCCGAACGTGGGCCCGCATTTTGGTAGGCCGGTGGTGGGATTCGAACCCCGATGGCCACCGACGTCCAGATTCGAGCGCTGTACCGCTAGACCACCCCGGCACATTAATTAAAATTAAGCAATTTTTTTGTTTTAAACCAATTTTTGTAATAAAGAAAATAAAACACCTGCAGTTTAATAAATAATAAGGCCCAAGAACGCTAATTAAAGTCGGTGTAACAATTAAAAGACGTGAATGGCCTAAACCTACTAAATTTATTATTTTTCAAATGTAGCAATTTCAAAAGTTATTTACAATTAACATTGGGCATCAAGTAAAATTTGTTTTACATTCGGGTAATTTCTTTTGTGCTGCTTTAATAACAGAACGTTTGTAACATACATAGGGAGTATTATTAGTATGCTTTAGCCTTTTTCAATGCGTCATTACATTTGGTTTATTAATAATCGTAGTAGCTAAACATTGTTTCTAATTGTTGCAATTGCGTTTATCAATGGATTTTTAAGGAATTATTTGTTTTTAAAAATGCTATATTAGTATTGTCAAATTCACTCGAATAATAAATTCACTAGGTTTTTAAGTCAAGCAGGAGTACTGTACAACTGTTTCACATCCTTACATTTGGAATTATTAGCAGCGCATACCTTTCAAGTTTTACACACACATAAACTTGAACCCACGTCCTATCTGGTGTCAGGGCAGCGCCTTAAACCACTGAGCTACGGGTGGATGACTTTGGACCTATACATTTATTATTTATAGTGAATTTGATCAATTCTAATTGCCCAGTGTCCTCAAATGCTGCTACGTTACTACCGGTTGAGCAAGCGAGACAACCCTTTCACTAAGACTTTACCATATAGGTCCTTGCATACTGCCAGGTTTAATAGCCTATATAGTACGGTTCGGTTGTATTTATCAATGGGTTTTTAAGGGATTATTTGTTTTTAGAATTGTTATATTCATATTGTCAGATTCACTCGAATAATAAATTTACTAGGTCTTTAAGTCAATTCAGGAGCACTGTGCAGCTGTTTCACATCCTTACATTTGGAATCATCAGCAACGCATACCTTTCAAATTTTACACACACACACACACACACATGAACTTGAACCCACGCCCTATCTGGTGTCAGGCCAGCACCAATTGTATTCCAATTCTATTCCACAGTAACCGATTCCAAGTTTGCCAGAAATGGAAAAGGATTTGAGAAAGCCAAGTGCCAATCTGGCTTGTAAAACAACTCATGTTATTGCCATACTCTTTAGAACAAAAAGGTTTGGAATAAATAACAACAACTTTGAATAATTATTTTAGTATATTATTAATTATTTTGTAAAAAAAGTAACAAAACCACTTTTGTTTGATAAATAAATACACGACTGTATGTACAAGTATAAAACACGTAGATACCAATTTTATACCTGAACTTGTCAGAAAATTGATTTATGTTGAATAGTTAGTCAAAAGTAATTATCTTTTTTTTCACAAAACAGCAAAACAACAAATTTATATATTGTACACTAATTATGTGATTAGCAAAAAACTTTTACAAAAAAAGAATGATATTAGTTGAGATAAAGTCAAGTTGAAACTTGTGCGTTTGGGTTAATAAATCAAAATAACGACTGTCACATGGAATCAACAATTTTTGCTTTTGTGTACAAGTTAAAATTCAATCAATTGTTTTAAATTGGATTATCATTTTGGGTTGGTTAGAACGTCCAATTTGTACAGACCTTTGGCTGTTGTCAGGTCAGAGGTTATTTGACGAAACTATGCATATTATTTGTTTTCTTTCGGTACCTTGTTGGACGTTGACAACATGTTACGTACATTTGATAAATACTGAAGTAAAAACATGTGTATATTCACTGTTTTGCTTAAACTATTTGGCGTAACTTGTAAACATTTGTGTTACAACAAACTTTACCGCTTTTATGTTTTACGAAATTCATTTCGAGGCATTTTATCAAATCCACGTTTGACACCTGGCAGCAAGACTCTAACCAACTCATCCTAGAAATTGATAAGGAATAAATCAATCTAGCCAAGTCTCAAGTCTGGATGAAGAAAGAGGATTTGGGTCAGGAGGAGCAACCGCCATAAACAGCAACCCAATTATTAAAAAAAAACTGAAGAATAACAGGAAAAAGGTAAAAATCAAACCAATATTCTTTCAAAATCCAAATCTAGCGTTTTAATTACGTTTTTCACATTTATATAAAATATTAAAACCATTTTTTCTACAAATTGTATTGCATATTTTTACAACTATTACTAAATTGTTGAAACAATTTTTTGTCAACTAAAATTCAAACTGTTTGGTGATATTTGAGGCGCGAAACGTGTGAGTTTGAGGTCAATTACTTGTCTAGAGCTTCGATAAATATTTTTTAGTCAAACATTGACAGTTATAAGTTGGTTGGTTTCCAAATGTTTGGAACATTGGAAAAAAAACCTATTTTCCTTGCCAAAGCGAATATTGTATGTCATGCAGACACGAAGAAAATGGCAAAGGTTTTAACAGAAAAACTAAAAATGTGTGCAATGGAACCGGTGTTGGTGTCAACACCGCTTGATTTTTAATCAAATTATAAATAGTACATCTTTAACTAATTGTTGTACGCATCCTCAAAAGCAACAGTTCACAAATATGTGCAAAGTATAAACGTTATTAGATCTAGAAACTGCATAAAAATAAAAATACTTTTTTTATTTTTTAGGTCTATTAACATTTCTTTTTAAACAAATATATAATGTATAAAATGAGTATATTCTCAACTACGGTGACACTAATACAATTATATAGCGATATGATGTAATTGATAACATGGTCTCCTATCGATTATTTGTATATTCATTCTATTTTTACTACTTTAAACGTTTTACTAGAAACAACTTTCACTAGTCGACATTGTAGCTAAGCCGAAAGTGGATTGGTAGCGGTGTCGGTAGTGGAGATTGGGCTCATGTCTACTCAAGTACGAGTTGGGTGTTGAACCGTTAGACCACCCCGGCATATTTTTATAATCGCCTTCAATAGTTTTATAAATGTAGAAAAAATAATAAAGTTTCTTAACTAATAGATTCAATTTTTATAACAATGACATGCTCCTGCAATTTTTTTGTCAAAATCATTTTCTTTAGTCCAACAACTACACATGGTATATACATACCCCCCGCCCCCAAGAACACCTTTTAAGTACTCTGAGTTTATATTAGCATCCATCGACCAAAACGAAAACGCGGTGCACATGATTCCTGTGTTAGTCTAAGTGCTTAAATGCACTTAGTCAAGAATGTGCGACCAGGATGTGACAAGTATGTTTCGCAGCTATTCGCTAATGTGCAAAAACCCAGCTTACATTGCTGCATGTTTATGTTAGTTTGATACCCGGGGTCGTCTAGCGGTACAGCGCTCGACTTGATCTGGATGGGCATGGGTCTGAATTCCACCACCAGTCCACTAAATGCGGGGCCCACGTTCGGCTTTATTAAATGTCTTACTATTGAAAAATGTTTTCCGTAAAACATCTAAAGCAGTAATAATAATAATAATAATAATAATAATAATAATAATAATAATAATAATAATAATAAAATAATAATAATAACATATATGTATCGAAAAAAGATTACCATCACTAATGAGACTTTATAAGTATTACTCAGGTCGATAAAACAAATCTATTTTCAATACACGTTTCAGTGCTTGTAAAAAGTTGACTTTAAAAATTTTACTTATTTCAACGTTCTAACATTTAGGATAGACCATTGCATAGTGAATATTTGTTTGGCATTTGTCTATAAGTCCACATACATTGTGTCTAATTTGTCCCAATGCAATTGTTTTTATTCAAGTCCGCCTTTTTGTTTGTTGTTGTTGTTGTTGTTGATGTTGATGGTCAAATGTACTTTTACTTGTTTTGTTTGACTTATCTTATGAGACAAATCTGTCACATTCTAAAATAAAAAAACTGCTACTGCTACCGTAATTAAAACAAACATCAATACAAGTGAAAAATGACTTTTACAATAAAAAAAAACACAAAAATTTGTACATGTAAAAAGTACAATCTAAAGTAATGTACCGAAAACACTTTAAAATGAATAATATCCATATATATATATATATATATATATATATATATATATATATATATATATATATAATATATATATATGCATTAAGACTGTGTACCATTAGCGTATAAAATTAATATGTCTGGTTTTAAAATTTTAATTTATCTTTAAAAAACATTTTAACTTGTTGAAAAATACATTTATCAATGTTAATTAGTGCTAAAACAATCACATATCGGTTGTTGTTATTATTTTTTTAAATGTTTCAATCTAATTATATGTTCTTGTGTGTTTATTATTTTTGTGTTGAGAAAAAAAAACTGCCAAGTTTTGAGACAAATAAATTAAAAAACCCCCCCAAAAAATAACAAAATTCAATCTTTTAGCAAATTAAATATATTTTGACATGTTTTTTATAATATTGTAAAAAACACGATTTTTAAGTTATTTTTATTCGTAGTTGGAATAAGAAAAAAGGGTTTGCGATATCAATTGGAAAAATCTCATTTGTGACATTACTGAAAATTTGTTATTAAATTAATCGACAATATCAAGTGTAAAGTTGAAATAATATTTATACTTGTTCAAAGTCAATAAAAAGGTAATGTGTGTGTGTATGTTTGTGTGTAAATAGCATGTATACTTTTATTTTATTTTATTATTATTTTATTTTACGTTTGCTACTTTGAATGTTTGCACGAGAAACGCATTTTTCAGTAGTGGACATTTTAGCGAAGCCCGCATTTTAGTGGGCCGGTGGTGGGATTTGAACCCATGCCCACCGAAGTCCAAATTCAAGCGCTGTATCGCTAGACCACCCCGGCACAGTATACAGTTGTTTATACTTGCGAAAACTGTACATTAGGTTGGGAATTATTTAAACATAGCAAATATTGAAATTCATATAATTTAGTCTAGTGATACAATGCTAAACTCAAACTTTGGTGAGTATGGTAACATCACTAAATCTAAGTCCACTTTAAGTTTTGTTTAAATGTTCACTTGCTGAAAAACTTTTTTTGTAAAACATTTAAGCAATAGCAGTAATAATAAATCTAGAATAAAATTTAAAAAAATAATATATACATAGACATAGCAAATATTGACATTGATAGAATTCTGGTAATGATAATTTATAATTCTTTTTTTTAATAGGTGTACAATTGTTAATTAACAAAGTTATTAATTAATTTTAATTTTTAAAAATTGTTATTACTTTGTTTAACAATAAACATGAATGCTTCACAAGAACATTTTTCATAATGTGGACATTTCTAGTGAAGTCAAACGAAGACTTACTTAAAATGGGTTAAACAGATGTTTACTCAGGTTTAAGCTTTATAAAACATTAATTATTA
The DNA here is from genome assembly GCA_025895645.1 of Cardicola forsteri. Classification (NCBI taxonomy): domain Eukaryota; kingdom Metazoa; phylum Platyhelminthes; class Trematoda; order Strigeidida; family Aporocotylidae; genus Cardicola; species Cardicola forsteri. Next base: position 73,628 of record JAKXYG010000527.1, on the reverse strand, counting down.
TTATTATTATTATTGTCATTAACATTAATAATAAATATTATATCTATTATAATTTTTATTATTGTTATTATTGTTTTTATTATTATTACTATTATTATCATTATTATTATTATTATTATTATTATTATTATTATTATTATTATTATTATTATTATTATTATTATTTTTATTGTGTTCAAATACATAACTGGTAAATTAAATTTTAGTTTAATTTTTAAAAATTTTATTTTTATTACTTTGAATGCTTTATGGGAAATGCATTTTTTAGCAGTGGATGTTTTTACAACGCCGAACGTGGGCCCACATTTAGCGCGGACGATGGGATTCGAACCCCATGGTCACCCATGTTTAAGTCAAACGCCATACCGTCAGACCACCCGGGCACATTACATTGCTAATTTTTGAAACATTATTTTGAAATTATCCTCTACTTATATTGTGAAAATGTTTCTTAATTGAAACACAACCTTTGTATTTCTATAAAAGTATTTCTTACAAAAATATTTTGTTTATTTTCAGTATGCAAAATATGGCTTATCTATTTTATGATAGTGCATGTACCTATATTCGAAATCCAAGATAATAATAGTAATAACAATGTCCAATATAGTACATATAATTACTGTTTCATAATTAAAAAACAAATAAACATTATTTTTATGTATTATTAAAAATGAAAGGCATTTTCTTTTATCTAAATTTCTCAATAATTAATTAAGTATTACGTATTATATGTCGTAATAACAACAGTGACAAAGTTACTTGACACAAACATTGTACCTATTGGCGCCAAATGAGGGCCTGTGTTCGCTTTTACCAGGCGTATCCTGATTAGGCCATGTTTATTGTATGGCATTCGGGAAAACAATGCATTTTCATAATAATTACTATTCTAGTTTATAATTAGTAAAATTTTGGAGAAAAAACCCAAAAACTTTTCAATATTCGTATAAAACTGCTGAAATGTGGACAAACTATACATTACGTGTAGTATGTATTTATTTTTTTAAAACAGTAACCAAAAAGTTGAAAACCATTGTTTAAAGAGGTTAGTTGATATACATTCAACAACTGTTCACATGTCAATGTGCCTTTTTAAAATATTCTATAGTAAATTACGACTTTATGCTATTGTAAATACGAACTCATTGTTTATATTCTAAAATTTATATATTTACATATATATATATATATATATCGATTAAAAATTATGTCTATCCCATTTCGAATTAGCTTGCCTCGAAAAGTTTTTGACGTAAAAGTGTCTTCATCAACAATTGGTTTTAGATTGACTTATCTGTTATATGCTTTATTGACAACACATTGTTTTCAACTATATATATATATATATATATATATATATATATATATATATATATATATATATATATATATATATATATATATATATATATATATATATATGATATATAATAAAAATTGAAAATTAATATATGATGTATTTTTAAAATATACTACAACCCAACTATTGTATATGTATCATTTTTTCACATCAAGAAATTCATTCTTCACAAATGTTAAATTATTATTCAGTCAACTTTGACAAGTTGTGCCTTTTGAAACTTAGCTCAGAAACAAAAGCAGGCAAGGAAAGAAAATGTTTTAGTTTATTTTAAAAAATACCACATTACACTACTTTTTTAAGTAGAAACGTTTTGAATAAAGTAATAAAAATTGCATTTTGTAATTTTTAAAATAAAATAATCGGCTTTTATTGCGGTATAAAGTAGAGATGGGGGTAGAATCAATTTAGGATTATTCTTTAATTTCTTTCAACAAAAATAGTGTTTTGAGTAGAAAGTGGAAAAGAAATGCTTTCATAAAATAATCTATTCTATTATGTCATATATATATATATATATATATATATATATATATATATACTACATTGAATCTTTTACAAAAACATCTTTTAACAGTGGACATTTTAACAAAGCCAAATGTAGACCCGCATTTAGTGCCGGTGGTGAAAATCAAACCCATGCCCATCCAGGTTTGGGTTGAGCACTGTTCTACTAGATTACTCTGGCACTATATATATATATATATAACTTGTAAATTTTTATTTGCTGTTATTAAATTGAGTTTATTGTTTGAACTATGCACAAAATAAATGTAAATTTTTTAAATATTATTCAACTTTTGTTTTGGCTAAAAATGATTGGACTAAATCATGGAAACGAAAGTGCTGTCGCGTGTTCAACTTGCAAAAAATATTTTTTATAAGAAGAGATAAAAGAATATTTTAAACATGTAAGTAGAAACTTTCAAAAGTTGTGTGTGTGTGTGTGTGTGTGTGGGCTAGAGTAGTAAAACTGTAGATCCAACTGGCTAGGCATAAATTCGAGTGCTATCGGGCTCACTAAATGCGGGCCCTAGTCTGGTTTTGCTCAGTAGCCACTTGTTAAAAATAGTTTCCGTACAACATGCTAGCAGTAAGAAACCTGTAAAAAATAATAAAATATAAATGACAGTGTCAAGTTATTTAAGAAGTGTTTGGTTTTAAATTTTACTTTCAACAATTACGGCAAAGAAATGATTATTTAACTAAAACATCTCTAACAACTACATAGCGTACAAGATAAACGTTATGTTGATTATAAAATATACAATACTGTACCGTAATTGAAAAAAACTATAACTGTATATGTTGTATATATTGTATATATTGTAAGTAATAAAAAATTGTATAAAAGATCAACTGGTGCAAAAATCAAAAATGGAGTAAAATAATTAACATGATTTATAACGTCAAGTATTAATAAAAAACAGATTACATCCAAATAATTAGACATTACAAAGTTCAAAACTCTTGACAATTTATAATCGTCTTTCTTTTGAACAACCTGATCCAGGTGTTTTGGAATGCTGTCGATGAGAGTGTTGATATATTCTTGTTTCATCTCATATTAAACAACAAACCAAATACGTTTACATAAATCCTCAATTTCAGTATGCTTATTAATGTTGCGCTTTAGCATACTAAAAATTTTTTTGATAACATTGATGTTCGGGTGTAAATTGAGGTGTAAATTGAGTGAAAGAAAGCTTTTTTGATTTTAGCCCATTTACTGGCTACATGTAAATACAAAACAAATAAAGTGAACTTAGATAAATATAACGTTACCTTTTTGGACGTATGACATAGAGCATCGTCCTGAAAAAAAGTAGTAACCCTCATATAAGTGTGCTGCATTTCATAATAAAAAATATCCTTCATAACTAAAACCAATTTTTCACTATTTAAGATACTAGATATAATTCTTCATTTGATAAATTGATTATACTTAATACCAAACTAACACATCACTTGTTGAGGGTGGGCTTTCTTTCTAACAACGGGGAGTAAATGTTTTTAAAAACTCGACTTGCACAACACTTTGTTTTTAAATCCAAATGGTTTGTCCTAAATCATTGTTTCATCAGTGAAGTATACGGAACGCCAATAACAAAGGTGTTGTTCACTCCATAGTTTACAGAAGACTAATAATAGCAATAAATGGCTTAACTTTTGGTGATTGAAGTGTTACAGCAAATTCTGTTTTTCTGTTTCTAATCGTGGACTAATTAAAATTGTTTAAACTATTTTTAAGTTTTTGAACTAGGTTTATTATATATTTTTAATTCCATAACGATTTTCTAATCATTATTTGTAGTCGTTACACGTTTTCTTCCAACATTATCATAATTTCACAGTTTTTGACCATTAATAATCCAATGAATTGTTGAAAGGTTAACTCTGTATAAATTCGCTAATTCTTTTGATGAAAATGCTTCATTTTTTAATTCTTTAATGACACGATATTCATTTTCGTTAAGATGAAAACATTTTTTATTACAAACAAGGCAAGCAGAAAGCAAAATAAGCGGATAAGCGAAATCTCAAGGTTAAACGTAAATATTAAATTATTCTATTTGTTTTAAAATTTTTGTTTAAGATCTTTTAAAAGTTATTTGTATTATTTTTATTTATATAGATTAGAATAAATAAATGTTTATTTTAATAATTATTATCACATCACAATCAGGGCAGATTTGAATATGCGTTTAACATTAATTTTAGGGATTAGTTATTGTTCATTTTTAATAAACTTAAACGCACAAAATAGCAATAGCCCAATTACTATAAAAATTATGTAACTTCAACTTATTATCCACGTTTGTATGGAAGTAGCTTTTAAAATATACTATTTTGGCCAACTCAGCCTTTTTAAAGAAATATTTCTAAGTATATATAAAGGTACCATTAGGTACTTTACATTATTTTTAATTCTCAGTATTTATTTTTACAAAAAAAACAGTTGGATATTACAAATTAATTTGGATTTGATACTCATAAATTTTTGCGTTATTTTTTGAAATGACTGTAAGTTTAATGTCAAAATTATGCAGAAAAATAGTTCTATTAAAAAAAAAATTAATCCCAAAGCACTTGTTATTATAAACGTTTACATAACAAAAGTTTTTATTCTTGAACATGATTTGTTAATTATAAAGATGCGTCAAATGATTGATATTTCTAAATTTATCTATTTTTTTAAACAAAAATAGCAACAACAACAACAACAACATCTGTAACCAATTTATTAAGGTTTATAGGAGCAATATTGAAATTAATTATTAATTAGCTCATAAAATAACTTTACATATTAATTGTTTTATTTTGAATTTACCGATAAAGCAGTATAGTCATTGCAAATTATCAGGAGATTAATTATAAATATATATACAATAATTATTACATTCATTTATTCACTAATGTTGTTATTAGTACAAAAAAAATAATAAATTATTTTCTTCCTACAATTATTTTGAGCAATTTTCTAAATGATGGTTTTTAAAAAGTTAAAAAATATTTATTTTAAAAATATTTTAATAAATGCCAAACCTTATAAATAAAAAAACATTAAGTTTAGAATATTATTTTTAAACAATTTACTTTTTAGCAAATCAATTTTTTATTTTAAAAGAAAGTTGCTTTAGTGGGCATTGTTGTCAAACATGTTGACACGAATTTGCATTCGGCGTCAATAGTGAAATTCCATTCCAATCGTGTCTAGGTGCATTTATTTAGTCAATATAGGGAAGCAGAAGTGTAACCTCTGACACTGTGCTAGTTTGCTCATTTTTAATTCAATTTTAGCCTAATTAATGTTTTAATCGACAACATACTAGAATTGGGTTGTCTAAGTCGAAACAGAAAACGATGCTCCACTTTAAACCCAAGTTCCTTGGTACAGACACTAAAAACTTTACATTTTAGCAATTTATCTAGATTAGTATAATAATAATAATTATTATTATTATCATTATTATTATCATTATTACTATTATTATTATTACTATTATTATTACTATTATTATTATCATTATTATTATTATTATTATTATTATTATTATTATTATTATTATTATTATTATTATTATTATTATTATTATTATTATTATTATTATTACTATTACTATTATTATTATTATTATTATTATTATTATTCTTCTTATTATTATTATTATTATTATTATTAATACTATTATGATAATAATAATAATAATAATAATAATAATAATAATTATTATTATTATTATTATTATTATCACTATTATTATTATTACTACTATTATTACTATTATTATTATCATTCTTATTATTATTAATATTATTATTATTATTATTATTATTACTATCATTATTATTACTATTATTATTCTTATTGTCATTATTAATATTATTATCAATATTATTATTATTATTATTATTATTATTATTATTATTACTATTATTATTATTATTACTATTATTATTCTTGTTATCATTATCAATATTATTATATCAATATTATTATTATTATTATTATTATTATTATTATTATTATTATTATTATTATTATTATTATTATTATTATTATTACTATTATTACTATTGTTATTATTAGTATAATTATTGGTTTAGATACCCTAGTAGAAGTGGCTCTCAGATGCAATTAGTAGTATACAACATTGGTTAAGCAAAAAGAAGAAAGAAAATATTTGATATACAGTTAAAAATTAATGAATATTTGTGGGCATGTGCATTATGATGTTCATGAAAGGGCATAAAATAACTCTGGAAACGTAGTACAGTTAATAGTTTACTAATATCACAATATACACCGAATTGATAATGCTATTTTCGTACTATGTGCTATTTTTATATAACTGATAGTAATTTTTAGCATAATTTTAAAAAGTTCTATTATCCTTGTAATAAATATGTTTACATTTTTTGTACAATGAAATAACTCTAGGTTTACAATATACTTAAACTTTAAGCTCTATATATTTTTAAACAAAAAATTGTCCAAATTTCAAAACAATAAAAATATTAAACCATATAAGTTTTAAAATAATTTATTACTAAACAGATGCAATTTAAAAACTATTTTTAAAAAAGAATTTACGTTTTTTTAGTTAATTCATCAATTAATCTTTATAAGTAGTTTGAAGCAGTAGTATAAGTCACAAAATATTTTAAAATGCATTAAGTGGCAGTTTTTTAAATTATATTCAATTTAATGCAACAATCATTTTGATGAAATATTTAACTAGTTCTTAGCTATTCTCAATTTTAAAATATAAGAAAGCTATTTACATTAATGTATTATTAGTAGTCTAGTTGAGTATTTGTTAATTACAAAAAGGTAACAGGTTTATAAATATGAATTATATCTTTGACAACATTAAAAATCCATTTATTTATATTTTTAGTGTTGTATTCTTTGCTACTGTTTCTAAGTACATTTAAAATTGTTTCTGTTATAAACAACTTCATACAGTGTACAAAAAAATATTATAAAAGTAAAGTTTACAATTAATTTTAAATTATTTTTTTATTTTATAAAAATTATTGAAGTGTTTTTTTTTAATTTGTTTTATTAAAAAAATAATAAATTAATTTTGTTTTGCTTCAGCCTTTTTACTTCAAACGCAAGTAACTTTAAACTAGAAATACAAGTTTTTAGTTGCTACAATTTTAATCGTATTATTGACATGTGCGGTGTTTTTGAAAATTATTTTTCGTTCATCCATTTCTACACCAATCATTTTATTGTTTTTTACGAGGGTAAAGTTGTCAGTTGTGCGCTTTAGTCCTGCTTTTTTTAATACAAAATTGAGACAATATACAAAATGGGTTTGATTCCCACCGCAGACATTATATGCGGACCCTTGTTTGGCTTCACTAAATGTTCACTTGGTGACATTTGTATTTTTTTGTAAAATATTCAAACAAGAAAAACCGAATAATAGCAAAATAATTTTTATTTTTCAATTCTACAATAACCCAAATTAATTATTTTAAAATGTTTAACAATTGATTGAATGCAAGTTTTTACATGCACTTGAAAATAAATAATTTTTTCAATTATCAGTATTATGCACATAAAATAATGACATTTGATAAATGTATATTTTATGCACACGTAAGTATGTATTTAATATTAAATAATTACATTACGCTTATCAAATCCTTCCTGTACATTGACATACAACGCTGACATCAACCCATAAAATTAAACTTTGAGCCTTTAATTGTCACGTTTGCTGTTGACAGATAAACGTGATAAACAACGATATAAATATATATTTATCAAGAAATTCAATTGAATATAATTGGACGCGTTTTCTTCAATTTAAAGTTATCGATCAATTGCCTTTTTTATTTCATTTTCAAACTTATATGGGTCTATGACAAACCCTCATATCCTTTTTTCAACCCAATAAAACAAGTGCCAATTAATGATGAATGACATTAGATGGAACGCACGCAAACCCTCTTGTCTATATAATTTATTTTTTGAAAAAAATGTGGTTTAATAGAAAACACTTGACTTTTAAATATGTTACACAATTGGTTGTATAATTACGGCTAATAATTAGCATTCATTTTTATAGTTATGCCAAATGTAAATCAAGCATATTGTATCGGCAAAAATCTAGCTTCCAGTTGTGCAAATTATTGAAGCTAAAATGCCTATCTTGGTGTTTGGATTGATGCTCAATTGGGGGTGGTCGAGCAATACAGCGATGGCCATCGGGGGTTCGAATCCCACCACCCGCCCACTAAAATGCGGGTAACGTTCGGTTTTACTAAAATGTCTACTGCTGAAAGACATGTTTCTCGTAAAACATTTAAAAAATATAGAAACAGTTATACAAAGTCAACCATTTACTTCATTAAATAAACCACCATAATAGTATGCTACATATAACGTACGCCATCAAACCTAATGCTTCAAATTAATTAATAATAATAATTATTAAATATTTTTTAAGTCAACAGGCATTTGGAGTAAAAAAATGCTCTTTCTTTCTACATATATATATATATATATATATATATATATATATATATATATATATATATAGTCGTTTATTTTCATCTACTTCGTTTTGTTTATCAAGCCAACTTGGGGGAAACAAATGTAAGCGTTTTTAATTTGATATTATTTAGCAAATCAAAGTGTTTTCTGTAAATAAGATTATCAGTCCTGTGTACTTACATTTTTATATTTTTTGTAAACGCATTAAAAACAGCAAAGATTGCATAAAAATAGTACATTTTAATTATTT